>JAFEMH010002879.1:0-305609 GCA_022495995.1 Adenophora triphylla var. japonica
TATTAAGGAGGGAGGGAAGAAGTATATCGCCTTTAAACATTAGGGTTGTGACTCTTTCAATAGTCATTTACAAAAGTGTATGACTGCTCGGAGGGCATTCCTGGGATCGGCCGTGCAAGGCGTAGAGCACGCCCGTGCAAGTACGGAGCGGCCGTGCCAATTTGGTGACACGCCCGCGCAAAAGCATGGAGCGGCGTTGTGAATGTGTGCCCCAAATTTTGTGTATTGGAAATTCACGCGAGTTTGAAGACATCCTAGCTTAATTTGAAAAACGGAGTCGCCACGCCATTTTGATTACCTCAAAACTTTGAAAAAGGTTTTATGGGTTCTGAGGTTAAGTTACCCTCGGGAAGAACGGATCGTCGGTCACCCAAGGGGCCTTGCCGGAGCAAGTCTCCCACGATTTCATTAATCGTGCTTGCTTGCGTGCTTTCTTGTGTGCATGTGTTTGAAAATAAGGGGGGAATGTACCAAGTTGTCTTCCGGACGTACAAACCATTTATTGGTTGTCGCTCGATTCCTTGGAATTTTATGTATTCGGGATTATGATCCCGTCCTCATCTTGGACTTGTGATCATTGCATTTTTAACCTCGGGACTTTGCATGATCGAGAGAATGACTCCCTTTTATAGTCACAAAATGAGGTTCTTTAGGAAGGAATGTCCTTAGCCCATCAATCCTACACTTTAAGACGGTCGAGCTCATATAGATGCTTCATACTCGTCTTAAGTGATAATCGGAGATATAGGGTTCAAGGTTGTCCCTTTCTAAAGAAATTATGAAACCTTTATGGAAGAAACGATGTAAAGATAGGATCTTTTACACCGGTCCGTTCCAAGGTTGCTAATGGGGACATGGGGAATGCATGTAAAAATGACATTTTTAGTGAAAAGATGACATTTTTGGGTTGCAAAGGATGCATTTGATTTAAAGAAGTGATCTTTATTTGCAAAGGATGCATTTGATTTAAAGAAGTGATCTTTATTTGCAAAGGATGCATAAAGACATGATTTTTATGCAAAGGATGCATTTTTATGAAGAAATTGGGATTTAAATATGCAAAGGATGCATGAAGATTGCATTTTTAAGAAGCAAGGGATGCTAATTTAGGATAAAGATATGATCTTTAATGCAAAGGATGCTTGAAAAGGATTTCATGTGCAAAGGATGCATTTTTATCATAAAGATTGGATTTTTATATGCAAAGGATGCATGAAGGTGGCATTTTTATGTAAAAATAGGGTTTTTAGGTGCAAAGGATGCACCTTTGATTCAAAAGATTACATCTTTAATGGCAAGGGATGCCTAATGCATGCAAAAGGGGGAAAGGGGGTATAAAGATATGATCTTTAACTATGAATGCCAAGTCCCAAGCAAAGATAATAACAATATATGAAATGCAATGAGCAATTAAATCATATAGAGCAATTAGGATGCAAGTTTAGGGAGTGAGAGGTTACCAATGATGGCCTCTTCTTCTTTGGTTGGAGCTAGGTGGAAGGACCAACTTCTAGATCTTCAAGGAGGAGGGAGGAGGCTTCTTGGCACCCTTTTCGCTTCCTAACTTCGCAAAGATTTGCTTGAGTATAGTGTATTGTGTAATGGTTGATGATATTGTGTATGAAAATGGGTAGAGGAGGGCTCTATTTATAGGCTTCTGAAAATAGCTAATGAGGCCGTGCGGCCAGAGGTCCTTGGCTAATGCACCGTGCGGCATTATCCCTCATGACTCAAAGATGTTTCTAGAATCATGCAAGGTGGCAAATTCTAGAACATTTCCTAATTAAGAAAAACGTGTTTCTTAATTAGGAAGCTTCCCTTCAGCCCTTAATTGTTTTGGAACAGCTTGAATATTTCCTAACACTAGGAAGGTCCGGGAATTACCGAAACTTACCGAAATTGTCGGGAAATTTAACCTAAGGCATGAGCCGATTTGGGTACTTACAGAAGCCCTCGACAACGCCACTTGCAGGCGAGTGGGGTTGTCGATAGAAAAGGATCCGATCTCGCGAATGCCGAGACGGATTGAGAGACCGAGGTGGTCGAGTGGCCGAACCTCCGGAAGGCTACCTACGTATCCCGAGTGGGAATCAAGCCAGCCGTAGTTCGGAATAGGGTCCGCCGAGGAATGGAGAAGAGAAACCGGTCTCTTGGCCGGGAAGTAGAAGAGAAAATGACCTAAGAGGTCAAGCAATTGATCCTACCGGGGATATGCTAGAAGTGACCGATGTGGTCGATATCTAGACCTCTATGAGGGGCTACTTCATCACCGATGAGTGACGAAGGAACAGGGTGACCAAAGTGGTCGGATGGCTGGACCTTTTATGAATGGCTACCTACGTATCCCGGAGGAATCAAGCCTTGATCGTAGTTCAAGCATCACTAGATAGTTAGGAACGATGTCTAGGATCCTCGAGGTTTTGACAATTAATGGAGGTTGTCACCCGATTGACAATTAATGGAGGTTGTCACCCGATTGACAATTAATGGAGGTTGTCACCCGATTGACAATTAATGGAGGTTGTCACCTCGATTGACAATTAATGGAGGTTGTCACCCGAAGAAACTAGAGCTTACGCATACTTCACTATTCGTGATAGAGGTAGCTTGTAGAAGAACTTAGCATACTTCACTATTCGTGATAGAGGTAGCTGAAGTTTAGAAGAACTTGAGCATACTTCACTATTCGTGATAGAGGTAGCTGAAGTTTAGAAGAACTTGAGCATACTTCACTATTCGTGATAGAGGTAGCTTAAGTTTAGAAGAACTTGAGCGTACGTCACTATCTGTGATAGAGGTAGCTGAAGTTTAGAAGAACTTGAGCGTACGTCACTATCTGTGATAGAGGTAGCTTAAGTTTAGAAGAACTTGAGTGTACGTCACTATCTCTGATAGAGGTAGCTTAAGTTCGGATTTTGACAATTCGGAGGTTGTCACCTAGGGTTATCCCGTTATAACGGAATTAACGGAGGCGACCGGGAAGAAAGCTTAATTGCTTAAGAGATAAGGGATATCTTTCCAAAAGGATGTTATCTTAGTTAAAGGATAACGGGAATTGTAGGCCCAAGTGGAAAGTCCAGGGCAAAATTGTAATTTCGCCGTAGCGAATGAGGCCGCCCGCATGAGAGGGAGGAAAAGAAGCCGTACGGCTAGAAGATTAATTTTTCCGCATTATTTAAAATCTGATTTGAACGGGCTATTGGGCATTACTGCCGCCCAAGAACACGCCGAGGAAGAGAGAGAGAGGAGAGAAAATTCGAAAATCCTTCAATTCCCTTGCTTCCTTTGGTCAAGGATGGATCCGAAGGGTAATCCTATGCCGAGACAAGCTAGAAGAAACATCTCCGCGGTCGCTCAAAGGAGGAGGAAGGAGATTGTCCGTACGGAGAGGAAAGTATGACTTTCTTACACCTCCATCGGAGCTCTATCCGGGGAGAAGAGAGCACAAATCGATGAACCCGCGATCGGTTGGGGTAAGCATTCTTATTTGGCTCGACTCCGTTGATTTTGATTGAGTATTGATTGATTTAGGGCTTGACCCTAATTTTAAGAATTTTCTAGGATTTTCCTAGGATTTTTGAATGATTTTGAGACATTGATGAATAACCTATGAGGCTAAGAACATGCATGTGGAATTCATTTGACAAAAATAATGGGAATGACCCACTTTTTTCTCGAAAGTAAAGTAAGAATGATAATTGTCTAAAATGAGACGGAGTCCTTGCATGTGCTAGAACTAGGTCAAAATTTTGATTATCAATGAGAAACAAGATTTTGGAAGATGAAAAGGATTCATGCATGCCACTTTGTTGAAAAAATACTGCTTATGTGCAAAGAATTTTGAAAATTGTGATTTTGTGCTTTAGGAAAGCAATGGGACTTGACATGACGTGTTTCAAGTGATGAAAACGCTTTTTGATGCAAAGGATGCTAGAAAACTTTATGAATGCTTTTCTTTTGAAAACATGTGCACTTTTTGAATATATGCATGGTTTTGAAAATGATGAAGGATCGACACATTTCTTTTGCGTTCTTCCTACAGGAGAACAAATCCAGGGACCTTCTCGAGATAGCAACAGCTTTGGAGAGGATGCCGATTTCGAGAAGAATGGGGCGAACCCCAAGGAGTTGGCGGAGCTACCGGCCTAGATTTATTCATCGAGGCTATCGGCAGGGGATTCATATCACTTCTAAGAGCAAGGGCTTGGTCCAGCCCTTTCGTCGAGTTTTCGTGGGACACCACTCATAGCTTCCATCTAAGCCGGGAGAGCCGACGGTGACTCCCGCCGATTTCACAGCCTATCACCGGCCTACAGCTTCACCTGGGAGGCTCGTGACTTGAGGGACCATATCACACCGAGGAGTTCCGAGCTTTGGTCGGGTTTGAGTTGATTCCCAAGGGGCTAGGGAATGGAGACGCGGAACGCCGAGGTGGCACCCGTAACCGCATACGGGACTTTGCCGTTAGTGAGGTGACCGCCCACCGCCTTGCTAGAGCCTTTGTGTGGTTGATGCCGTCGGCCACCATCTTTGCAAATTCTCGGGACTCGCCGCCATGACTTGCCTTCTCGACTCTTTGGAGGATGTAGATGGGATTGGGACGGTCTCGGGCGAGGCCGGATTAGCGTGAGCTCTACTTCTCTCTCGGATATGTACAAATTCGAATAAGGCCGCTCCACGGATTGCTTTTTATTTGCTCTTGAGGTAGTCCCTCTTCTCTTTCTCTTTCTTTTCTTGTCTTGAGACTTTTATGAGAGAGAAATGACCTCTTTGATGTTTTGAACATGCAGGTCTGGTTCTGTGAGGTGATCAGGTTCTTTCCGTGGAACCAACAGAGCGATATCACCATCTTTCCCGCTATGGTCCGCTGGAGGGGAGATGCGAGGGATAAGTTCACGGGGAAGACCCGGATCACCTTTGATTACAAGATGGTGAGGCCGGTCATCAACAGGGATGGACATGACGGAGTGGACTTCTACCCCTGGGGCAGGTATCCAGAGATTTTGCTAGGAGAGGCCATTGAGGCGACGAGGCAGAGGAGGTGGCCGATGTGGCCGACATGTGATGTCATCTATTCTGGGACCGATTTTCTAGGCAAAGATGGCCATGTCCCTCCATCGACGCCATTACTCCCCATGATCCTCCAAAGACGGATGCTACAGCCTGTGGATTGGCAGTGGATGAGATTGCTAGATATCGTGTGCGTGGCCGCCGAGGAGTATTTTGACATGGATACCCCTACGCCGTGTTTGTGGAGCAAACCGAGGACGCCACGTAAGCCGATGAAGCCGGCGGTCACTGTGGATACGGGGAGGACGAGCCTTCGACCCGCCGATCCCTCCCCGCGCACATTTCATACGTGGTCCACTGAGTTCCAAGGAGGATGAGGATTCCCGTCCCCGACACTAGGGAGCCCCAAGATACCCGCCGCCCGACAAAGACTGTAAGTATACTTTTAGGATCTTTTCCCTTTTTCACTTTTAGATTTCTCTTGCTTTTGCAATTCGAGATTTTCGAGATTTTTCTGAGATTTTTCTCCTCTTTTTCTCAGTTCCACTCGCACCTACGATGACAGATTGGTTAGGCAATGTGGCCGGAAAGACATGTGCCTGGTCCCTTCGAGGAAGCCGGCTCGCACTTCAAAGGCGCGGCGGACGCACAGAGCCCGGCGCAAGAGAAGGCATGTCGGGGCACAACGCCTACCTCATCGGCCTCGGAGTACTCTTCCAAAGGCCATGCCTCGGGACGGGACCCAATGCCGACATTCTGAGCAAACTGGCCGAGTACGGGCACGATAATGTCCATCTGTCCGATGTGAGCGACCCGAGGACTTGATGAGGGAGGCTAGCGTCTACGAGCCGAGCAAACATGAAGAAGAAGAAGAATCGGAGGCCTAGGAGGTCTCTAGAGTGGATTAGGAACAAAAACAAACAATGAACACGTTTGATGCACATTTTGTTTATTTTTGCTTTATTTGGGCGCCGATGGGGCGAAGACAATGTATTACTAATTTATTTGCTTTTCTATTTATGCTTTTATTAATTTGCATATTACTTGAGCCTCGGGGCAGTTTTTTGCTTGGAATTGGGGCTGAAACGGGGCCAAAATGATATATAAATGCTTGGGTGACCTTTGAACATGTTTTTGTACAGGTCTTGGTTGAGAAAGTGGGGTGAAAACTCCCTTGGGCAGCAACTTTGGTTGCTGCAGATTTTTTTCGCAGATGGCAAATGTAGCCGTGCGGCATGGACTCGAGGGCAAATGAGGCCGTGCGGCTCACGCCTGTCTGGACCGGTTATTTTCTCGAATAAAAGCAAGGCTTGGCCATTTCATTTCATTTTCCACTCTAGACTTGTCCCAATTGTTCCCGTGAGCACATATTGGACTTAAAGACACCATCTTTGGTCATTTTGCAATGGAGAAGCCCGTCGATTGCAAAGGGGGAAGCGAGACCGTTTTCTCGTCCGATCTTCAATCTTGGGTGAAACACAACTTCCAATTTCACAAGGGGCTGCTTGATTCTTCTTTCAAGATCAAGTCTTTATGGCATTTGAGGGATCTCCCGCCCGATTGGGACCTTTTGAGAGCAAAGAAGAAGGTTTTGGGACGTCCGAGACACGTTTATCGCTTTTCTTACAACGAGATTGTCCCAACGCATGAAGACTTCCGAGCCTTGATTGGGGGTCCCGAAATTGAGGCTATATCGATTCCTCCGATCGAAGACGTGCCGGTGGCGGCAAAGCTTGCATCTTTTCTCGCAGATTTCTTTGGAAGAGGCCGAGGGATGATGATAGCCCCTGACAGATTGACCTTCGATATCCCACAGTGTTTGGGTCTCCGGCTATGGCCGCGACCACGAGCTATGGATGCCTTTATTCTCTCGCATATTTTCTCGCTCCGTTCACCGCCGAGTCCGTGGGGATCTCATGGTGGTCTCTTGGACATGGTCGAGACTCCAGAGCCGGGAAGGACATCGTCCCACCGGTTTTGGGAGAGACATTGCATGGCATTGACAGGATGGCTAGGGAGACCATTTCATGAGGTCTCGGGAGTCCACTCGTGCCGACTTTATGGTCAGCAGGAGAGGCTCGGGGCTTTGCCAGGGGCTTTGCCGACTCGCGCCCTCGGGTGATTTCTGAGAGGTGCACCAAGGCAACAGACCAGTGGTAGCCGGGAGCCGATGATGGCTAGGTTATCCACTTCGACATCCGTTGGTGGATACCTCACCGGAGGTTGCGCACAGAGGATATTTCAGAGTCCTATATAGTGAGGGTTCCGTGGTTTTGCCGGGTCATCCTTCTACATTCCCCGCTTGGTATCCAGCAGCTCGGGCCTTACAGAGCCATCGAGCGATTGGGAGGACATCCGAACCATGGAGGTGATGCCATTCGATATGAGGGATCCAAACAGCCTTCTCATTCTTCTCGAGGGCTTGGACATACACCGCTTTCCCACCTGTGGCTATCTTCGTGAGCAGAAGAGCACCATCTTGACCACCGTCTACTGACCGGTACGAGAGGGAAATGGGAGCGACTCAGTCATTCTCGGGGGAGAGACGTCGCTTTATTGGGGCCGACTGCGACTCGAGTAGGACTCGAGGGAGACCGAGGCTAAGGCGAGTCGCCATAACCGCCGGGTGACCCGATCAAAGATATGGAGGCTCGATACAAGAGATTGTCCGAGGTCGCTCCTTCGACCGAGGCTCGCAGGGAGGAAGTGCGGACTCGTGCTCGTAGAGAGGGCACTTATTGACACGGGTTTGGTAGAGGCTCCAAAGGAGGATACCGGAGATCGGGAATGAGGGATACCGACATTATAGAGAAGAAGAGAAAGAAAACTCGACGGGGTCGAGGTAAAGGGAAGAAGACCAAAGAAGACTCAAATAATGACGACCGACGTATCTTTTCTTAGGATTCCCTTATTGCCATTTTGCAAACACATTAGTTTATTTAGGCATTTTTTGTATTTTAGATCTTTGTAGCAGGTTAGCAGAGTCAAGAGTAGACCGTGCTTGAACTCATCAAGAAGTTTTTAACTTGTAATGAACAAGAAATATTATCTTAGAAATTAATCAAGACACATTTCATGGAAATTTCAAATGTCTTATTGCTTGGGACCCGTTTTATGAAAACTGAAATGCCCTTTATTTTTATTTATTGTTTAGGACGCACTTCATGGAAGCTTGATTGCCCTTTTTTATTGTTTAGACCGAACCATATATGGCCGCCACGTTCCCTTTTACAAGAAAGACTAAGGGGCTCAGTCTTCGTAGTTCATTCCGGTGAACTATTTTTTATGTGCACTCGTTTTTTGCCTAGACCGCCCTTTTTAGGGTTTTCACTTAGCCGGGCATTACTCTTTTTGCACTAAGATTTTTTTCTTTTTTTTTATGTGCAACCCCGTCTTTTGCCTAGACCGCCCTTTTGGGGTTTTCACTTAGCCGGGTATTACTCTTTTTGCACTAAGATTTTTTTTCTTTTTTTTTTTTTATTTTTCTTTAGACATAGTATCTTCTCGAGCTTATCACCGTTGACCGGGTGGACAAAGGGATTGCCGTCCAGGTCCGCAAGCTTCATGGCTCCTCCCGATAGTATCTTCTCGCACCACATACGGGCCGATCCAAACGGGTTCCCATTTTCCTGTGGGGTTGTCTCCGGTAGGGGGCTTCACTTTCAACACTAAGTCACCCTCTTTGATGTCTCCGGCCTTGACCTTTTGTCAAACGCTCGCCATTCGCCTCGGTAGGCTCGGGTGTGTTCCATGGCTTTTAGCCTTCTCTCATCAAGCAAGGCCAACTCATCATGCCGGCTACGCAACCATTCTACTTCATTGACACCGCTTTTCCAGAGGACCCTTAATGACGGGATTTCCAACTCCACCGGTAACACCGCTTCCATCCCGTAGGTTAGGCAAAAGGAGTTTCTCCCGTAGCCGTTCCGACAGACGTTCAGAGCCCCAGAGTGCCAAGTGCCTTTTCGGGCCAATCACGACCACGGTGGCCATTTTCCTGATGATCCGTTCGAGCGTCTTATTAGCAGCCTTCCACGGCTCCATTAGTCCGAGGTCTCGTACGGGACGACTTATGGCGAGTGATTCTCGAACTCGACAAGAACCTATCGCAGCCTCCTTCAAAGTGCGACCCATTATCGGAAATGATCTCGCTGGGCACCCCATATCCGCACATTATGTTTTCTTTGATGAATCGGGCAACCTTTTCCGGGAAGTGAGGACCTTGTAGGACTTGGCCTCTACCCACTGGGTGAAGTAGTCGATGGCTACTAGCACAAATTCATGCCCATTGCTTCCGCCGGCTATTTTCCCTATCACATCAATACCCCAAGTTGCAAACGGCCAAGGAGTCGTCATGCAAGACAGGCCATGAGGCGGGAGATGGTTGAGGTTGGCAAACCGCCGGCACTTGTCGCATGCTCTGACGTGCCGGACACACTGCTTTCCATGGAAATCCAAGAGTAACCCATTCTCGAGGATGACTTGCATCGTGGCTCGGCATTCATATGAGGACCGCAGGGACCATCATGACTTCGGCCATCAACTCTTTGGCCCTTTCTTGAGTGACGCACAAGAGGAGTGGTCCTTGGTACCGCTTTTGTACAAAGTGCTGCCTCCTAGAATGACATAATGGGAGGCCAACCTTTTCAAGGCTTGTAAGCTCTTGGCTCGACACCTTCTTTTGGTCTACCTTCTTCGTCTCTTGAAAGCCGACTCTCCATCTTTGAGGAACCGGTAAATTTGATTGTACCACGGTTCCTTTATAGGCTCAGTCCTGTGTCTACTTCACAAATGTAAAGCCGGGGCTTCTCTTCTACCCACTCGAAGGGTTTTATGGCTTTTCCTGGGATCTCTACCAATGAGGCTAGAGTAGCTAGTGGCATCTCGCGAATCTGCTTCTTTCCTCGCAAGTAGTGGAAAGTCACTTCTCCGAACCGTCCAATAACTCCTCCATACGGGCATGATACCGCTCGAAGATTAGGGTCCACAGCCTTCCATTTGTTGGAGACCCGGTTGATGATCGTGGCCGAGTCTCCATAAACTTCAAGCTCCTTGACATTCCTTTCTAAGGCAGCCTTCCAAACCAAAGAATGCAAGCTTCGTACTCGGCGACATTGTTCGTGGCAGGAAGTTCAACTTGAGGGCTATGGGTGTATGCTCATCTTTCGGATCGACCAAGAGCATCCCTACGCCATTTCCTCTTTTGTTAGCGGCTCCGTCAAAGAATAATTGCCATCGATTCTCGTGCTCAACCGCAAAGATCCCTTCATCTCGGGAATTGGGGTTCGTGCCCTCTCGTCCTCATTATCGGGAAGTTTGCCAGTGGTCTCGACAACGCTTGACCCTTGATGGCCTTTTCCGGGTCACATAGTTGATGTCGTACTCGCCAAGAAGAAGGACCACTTTGCTAGACGCATCGAGAGGGAAGGCTTATCAAAGATGTACTTGATGGGGTCCATTTTTGAGACCAAATTCACAGGCGGGCTTCGCATATAATGCTTCAACTTGCCGACTACCTGCACTACTCCCGCACAGTCTTTTCACATGCCGAGTAATTGAGCTCACTTCCCCGCAGCCTTCCTACCGACAAAGTAAATGGCATTCTCTACCCGAGAGTCTTTCTTCTCCCGAGCAAGCATAGCCCCAACCGCCGTATCAGACAAGTGAGATAGAGCGTAAGAGGTTTCGTCTATGTGGGGCATAGTACCGAGGATGTACTAAGTATGCCTTGATCCGATCAAAAGCATCCCGGCATTCTTCGGTCCATTCTCGTGTCTACATTCTTCTTCATGAGCTTGAAGATGGGCTCGCACATAGTGGTCAACCGATTGACGAAACGGCCGATGTACCGCAGCTTTTCCCATAAAGCTCTTGACTTCGTCCGGGTTTGAGGTGGCCTCATGTCCATAATGGCTTTGATCTTTCGGGGTCAACTTCGATACCTCGCTCCGTGACCATATACCCAAGCACTTTTCCCCTTGTCACTCCGAAGGTGCATTTAGCAGGTTTAGTCTCATGGAATGTTGTCTCACCTCTCAAAGAACTTCCGCAGTCAACAAAGTGCCTGCCCATCCTCGCCTTTGGAGTGGATTATCATGTCGTCTACATAGACCTCAATCTCCTTGTGGATCATGTCATGAAAAAGCGCGGTCGCCGCCCTTTGATAAGTAGCCCCGGCGTTCTTAAGCCCAAATGGCATCACCGTATAGCAAGAAGTTCCCACCGTGTGGTGAAGGCCGTCTTTTCTTGGTCTTCTTCGGCCATCTTGATCTCGGTTGTAGCTCGCAAAGCCATCAACGAAGGATTTGACTTCGTAGTTGGCGGTGGAGTCCACCAGATGTCTATGTTTGGCAAAGGGTAATCGTCCTTGGGCCGGCCTTGTTTAGATCTCGGAAATCCACACAACAGCCGCACCTTCCCATCGGGCTTGGTTACGGTCACAATATTGGACAACCATGTCGGATATTCGATGACTCGATGAATCCTACCCGCAGTAGCTTCTCAATTTCTTCTTTGACCTCGTAGAGACCATTCTCGCTTGATCTTCCTCGCTCGCTTTACCGGCTTAGCATCCGGTGCTAGAGGGATTCTCGTGCTCTACTATCGAACCTGTCTAGCCCCGCATATCCCTCGTATGACCATGCAAACACGTCGACGTATTCTCCGAGCAGATCGATCGCCCGTCCCGCTCAACCCCCGGAAGAAGTTTCCAATCTCGTGTCTCTTTAGGTTCCTCGACAAGCACTCCAAGTTCACACTTGTCAAAACCTCCTCGGCACTGGGCCCGGTTTTCCTCTTTTCCGAAACCCGCTTAAAGATTTCTTTAATGTATTGTTCATTTAGTGTGTTTGCATCTTGTTCAAATGATTCATTATTAACTCGTTGTTAAGTTTTGAGTTAATTTATCATTTGTTAAGTTGGCAATAAGAGGATACTCGTAAAGATCCGTCATTTCATTCAAAATAAGGGGAAAGATGACATCGATTACATTTTGATAATCCTCAGCGTGAGGCCTTCGGATGACTCGTAGGACTGAATTCAAAGATTCCCGACTCAACCGAATAGACGCTACCGACTCGGGACCCTACACTACTTATTGACTCGAGGGTGTTTGACAAGGGTTGGACCGGATCTCACTCCTTCTTGCCGTTGCCCTCGGGAGTAGCAGCCTTGTCAAGCATTCTTCGTAAAGTTGGAGACTTCAAATTGATCAAAAACTTGCCGGAAATCATTGATGTGCCGGCACCGTGGAAAGATGGTGAGGGGAGCTAGAGTAGCTTGATGCAATCTCTACGAGCTCGTCCGTGACAACCGGACTCATTGATCGAAGAGTCTCGACTCATCTTGTCAATGCACCGCCGATAACTCATTTTCTCTTTACCGATCTTGGACACCACGACCTTGTCCGCATAGCCAACAGGAGGGTTGGCCCGGATAATGCCGATGAAGTCTTCTTCGTAAGGGATCTTAATTCTTCCTTGACCGGCTACGTATTCAATAGGCTTTCGTATTCTCGCTTCTAGATCTCGCTAGCTTCTCATTGAATTTCACGATGGCAACAAATTCAAATTTCTCGCTTCAAGAGGGTCACCGATCACGGGATGTCAGCCGGATCGTGCTTTGAATGATGGGTTCCTCGGGCTCTTTTCGCATAACCGACGTAGTAATCAAACTTGCCCGAAGGCTCCCCTAAAGTTCCGACGCTCTTGTCCCCGCTTCATACCTTTCTTTTAATTTCGCCGCGTAGACTTTCCTCTTCTTCTTCTTTCTTGAAGGAGCGTCTTCATTAATCCATTCTTGATACTCGTATTCCGCATAATCCTCACAACGCATACATCATACCATATATGGGGCTTGGGCTGAACCGATGGCCTCTCCGACTACTTTGGTCATTACCATTGTTGACTACCATGTTGGCCATTTTGACACCGGAAAGCCGACAAAACCGAGGATTCTCGCGAACCTGCTCCGAGAATTCTCGCGCTAACAAGTCGCCGACCCTGTTCTCACCCACTTCTTTCTCGTCGCGGAAAGGGATAGGAAAGGTTTAGACTCGGGGTAGGTGTTTAGTCGAAGGCTCGTGCAATATGCAAATTAGAATCTTCCAGCTTACTTAAAACAATGTCTTTTATTAATATCTATTTGGTTGGAAAAGGGAATTTGCCCTTCTTTTTCGCAACTACTCTAGATCCCGGATCGCTGGGTTCCGTCACTACGTCTATAAGCCCCTCGTATTCCACCCGTATTTCGACCTCCCAGTGGTGGACAGCCCCTGCGAGGGTCCTATAGGGCACGCGGATCCCACCGACCGAGAGTAAAGAACGCTCCTAACGGGTCTAGCGGGTCATAGGAACTTTCAACGCACGAGCGATGCGGATTATAGTCAAGGCAATACCGGAAAGTCTCGTCTCTTCGCCTTAACGAAATTTTGCGTAGTTTCGCTTGAGCGAATGACGTTTTGACTTTCGGTAATGTCCGAGAAGATAATAGGCATGGGTCGGGCGGTAAAAGCCGGATGACACAAAGGTCACATTGAACTTCGTTGCATACGCAAAGGCGTGAGTCGAATCGAAGTCAATGCCGGTCAAGATCTTGCCAATTTTTCCTTGTCGGAATTTTGACAGAGCTTCGCTTGAGCGAAAGATCTTTGATTTGTTGGCAAAGACTCGGTCTCGACTCTTACGCATTCCGTGCGGGTCAAGGTCAAAGTCAATGTCTGAGTCAAGATCCTACCAATTTTTCCTTGTCGGAATTTTGCGTAGTTCCGCTTGAGCGAAAATCTTGGCTTCCGTTATGAACTAAGGCTTGACCTTTACGAGGGTATGCAACCGGGCTATATGACACGGACTAGACCAAAAACCAACCAAAAAGTCACGGTTTTTTGAAACGTGTGACACCTGACCGTGCATTGGTCGACACCGGCCGCCATGGGAGGTTGGAATGATTCCGTGCGCGCCCGGAGCATCGTAAGGCCGTCCGTGATCGCACTGAACCACCCCGGCTCAAGGACGTGCGTGCAAAGTGTACAGATATATCAAAGTGCGCGTAGTGTGCGGTCTCCTAAAAATGTTCCTTTGAGTTAAAACAGAGATTTTCATGAAATGTGTTTTAAAGGAATGATTTTCGGGACGGGAAAATGCAAAGCACGTAAGCACGTAAATTTTCTCGGGAGCCCTGGCCGCCATGGAGCCGAGTAGCCCCAAGCCGCTAGGACCGCCAGATTAACCATGATTTTTCCCGGTGGAATTGCCACCGAGGTCGCCCTGGCCGAATCCAAGGAGGATTGAGTCGTACGACTGCATGGATCAATTTTCCAGGTTCCACTCCTTTGCTATTTTTCGGGTTGTTTCCCGTTCAAAGTATGCACAGATTCCAAGATGCAAATGATGCAATGCAAGGTAAAGAAAGCAAGCACGATTAATGAAATCAACGACGGGAGTCTAACCCGCTCAAAGGGAAAAGCTTTCTTTTATTTTTTCAAAATTTTTTTTCGAAAAGGGATACTGGTACGTGGGATTGTTAAACCACCGGTTATCCCAAGCCCGGGTTAGGGAGCGATACAGGAAGGTTAAGTGGTTTCCACCTATATACCGAGTATCGATTTTTGTTTTGAAAATAAAAGCTTTTCTCCTTTGGGATATTCCCCAGCGGAGTCACCAAACTGTGAATGTGTGCCCCAAATTTTGTGTATTGGAAATCCACGCGAGTTTGAAGACATCCGGTTTAATTTGAAAAACGGAGTCGCCACGCCATTTTGATTACCTCAAAACTTTGAAAAAGGTTTTATGGGTTCGGAGGTTAAGTTACCCTCGGGAAGAACGGATCGTCTCACCCAAGGTGCCTTGCCGGAGCAAGTCTCCCAAGATTTCATTAATCGTGCTTGCTTGCGTGCTTTCTTGTGTGCATGTGTTTGAAAATAAAGGGGGAATGTCCCAAGTTGTCTTCCTGACGTACAAACCATTTATTGGTTGTCGCCGATTCCTTGGAATTTTATGTATTCGGGATTATGATCCCGTCCTCATCTTGGACTTGTGATCATTGCATTTTTAACCTCGGGACTTTGCATGATCGAGAGAATGACTCCCTTTATAGTCACAAAATGAGGTTCTTTAGGAAGGAATGTCCTTAGCCCATCAATCCTACACTTTAAGACGATCGAGCTCATATAGATGCTTCATACTCGTCTTAAGTGATAATCGGAGATATAGGGTTCAAAGTTGTCCCTTTCTAAAGAAATTATGAAACCTTTATTGAAAAAACGATGTAAAGATAGGATCTTTTACACCAGTCCGTTTCAAGGTTGCTAATGGGGACATGGGAGAATGTATGTAAAAATGACATTTTTAGTGAAAAGATGACATTTTTGGGTTGCAAAGGATGCATTTGATTTAAAGAAGTGATCTTTATTTGCAAAGGATGCATAAAGACATGATTTTTATGCAAAGGATGCATTTTTATGAAGAAATTGGGATTTAAATATGCAAAGGATGCATGAAGATTGCATTTTTAAGAAGCAAGGGATGCTAATTTAGGATAAAGATATGATCTTTAATGCAAAGGATGCTTGAAAAAGGATTTCATGTGCAAAGGATGCATTTTTATCATAAAGATTGGATTTTTATATGCAAAGGATGCATGAAGGTGGCATTTTTATGTAAAAATAGGGTTTTTAGGTGCAAAGGATGCACCTTTGATTCAAAAGATTACATCTTTAATGGCAAGGGATGCCTAATGCATGCAAAAGGGGGAAAGGGGGTATAAAGATATGATCTTTAACTATGAATGCCAAGTCCCAAGCAAAGATAATAACAATATATGAAATGCAATGAGCAATTAAATCATATAGAGCAATTAGGATGCAAGTTTAGGGAGTGAGAGGTTACCAATGGTGGCCTCTTCTTCTTTGGGTGGAGCTAGGTGGAAGGACCAACTTCTAGATCTTCAAGGAGGAGGGAGGAGGCTTCTTGTCACCCTTTTGGCTTCCTAACTTCGCAGCATTTGCTTGAGTATAGTGTATTGTGTAATGGTTGATGATATTGTGTATAAAATGGGTAGAGGAGGGCTCTATTTATAGGCGTTCTGAAAATAGCTAATGAGGCCGTGCGGCTAGAGGTCCTTGGCTAATGCAGCCGTGCGGCATTATCCTCATGACTCAAGATGTTTCTAGAATCATGCAAGGTGGCAAATTCTAGAACATTTCCTAATTAAGAAAACGTGTTTCTTAATTAGGAAGCTTCCCCTTCAGCCCTTAATTGTTTTGGAACAAGCTTCGAATATTTCCTAACACTAGGAAGGTCTGGGGAATTACCGGGAAACTTATCGAAATTGTCGGGAAATTTAACCGGAAGGCATGAGCCAGATTTGGGTACTTACAGCCGTGCAACTTTGGTGACACGCCCGTGCAGCTGAGGCACCAGTCCGAAAAAGTTGTGTCTTTTCAAGACCACAACACAAACTCTATAAATAGAGTTGCCTCCTCCGGAAAACATATATAGAGAAAAATACTGATCTGATTTTACTTCCTGAGTCTTTCTTCTTAACAAATCTATTATTTGAGTCAAACAGTTAAAGCTTCGATTATTGTTCCCGAGTTATTCAAAGGAGTGTAACTTTGAATAAGAGTGTGTAGGTTTTGTATCCTGGAGGTGAAATTCGTTGAGACCATTACACCATAGTGGGACGAATTAAATACCTTAAAGATAACATCTTTTGGTGTGCCTAACCTATAGATTCCTTACCCACAATCGAGTCATATACAACAGTTTTAAGGTATTTAAATTTTCGTATAGATGGAGTCAGTTTTGATGAAGGGACAATTACCCGAAGCAGATAAGTTAGAGAGACTAAATGGGCTGAACTACAAGCGTTGGAGCTTGAAGATGGAATACCTTCTCACCATTGCAAAGGTATTCTACGTGCTATGTGATCCTTATCCAAAGGAGAATGAAAATGATAAAGCAACCGAGGCACAGAAAATCGAGGCTGCTGAAAAAGTAAAGAAATGGAAGTCGGATGACTTCATTTGCCGATT
Source organism: Adenophora triphylla var. japonica (assembly GCA_022495995.1). Lineage (NCBI taxonomy): Eukaryota > Viridiplantae > Streptophyta > Magnoliopsida > Asterales > Campanulaceae > Adenophora > Adenophora triphylla. The sequence continues at coordinate 17,042 of JAFEMH010002879.1, forward strand.
CACCATTCTGCAAGCATTGAACAACACGTTGTTCAACGTGTTCCAAATACACAAAACCGCCGCTGATGTTTGATTTGCAATCAAATGAAGGTACGTCAATGAATATGCTGGTAATAAATCTTTTTTGGTTAATAAATTTGTTGAATACAAGATGGTAGACTCGAGGCCTGTCATTGATCAAGTTAATGAACTCAATGACATAGCTATCGAATGTGCCGATGCGGGTGAACCCATTTCTGAGACATTCCAAGTTTCAACCATCATTGGTAAACTTCCACCTTCTTGGAAAGATTACCAAAAGAAATTGAAGCATAATAAGAAGGCCATCACCTTAGATGAACTTCTTCAAGGCATCCAAATTGAGACTGAAAGTCTCAAACGTGATGGCTCAATTTCTGAGAAGATTGATGGTGTAAACTATGTGGAAAATAAAAATGTTGCCGGAACTTCCAAGGAAAACCAAGGAAAGTTCAAACGGAAAAACAACTTTAAAAATGATGGAAATGGTAAGGCTAAGAAAAAGCAAAAGAGTTCTTGCTATGTATGTGGAAAAACAAATCATTTGGCTAAGAACTGCTATTACCGCAAAGGACAACAGAAAGATGAACAAGCAAATATAGTTGAGAGCAACTTCATTAGCATGCTTTCCGAAATCTGTCTAGTCAACAATGTCGACTCAGATTGGTGGATTGATTCAGGGGCTACATGTCATGTAACTCCAAATCGAAGCTTGTTCAAAACTTATGAAGAAGTGAAAGAGCCAAAAGCAGTTTATATGGGAAATGCTTCTACAAGCGAGGTCTTGGGCATAGGGACCATTATTCTCCCCCTCACTTCGGGAAAAACTCTTACTTTGAAAAATGTGTACCATATTCCCTCTATGAGGAAGAATCTTGTATCCGTTCCTAAATTGGACGAAAATGGCTTTAAAGTAACCTTTCGCGCCCAACAAGTGAATATCACTAAAAATGGGACGTTTGTTGAAAATGGCTACATTAAAGACCAAATGTATTTATTGAGCATTGATAATAAAATTACTAGTTCTTCTTACTTTGTTGATTCTAATTTTAATGTTGAAAAGCATGATTTTTGGCATTCTAGATTAGGACATATTGGTATGAATGCAATGAGTCGTATGATTAAATATGAGTATATTCCAAAATCTTCAACTATTTATTCTATGAATAATTATGAGTGTTGCGCTCAATCTAAGTTGACTAAAACATCTTTTAAAAGTGTAGTAAGATCAACTAGGTTACTTGAGTTAATTCATACCGATATTTGTGACAACAAAGATATTTTGACAAGAGGTGGAAAACGTTATTTTATTACGTTCATTGATGATTTTTCTAAGTTTGCATATGTGTATTTACTTAGAACAAAAGATGAAGCTTTTGACAAGTTTAAAATTTTCAAAGCCGAAGTTGAAAATCAAACCAATCTAAGGATAAAACGATTAAGATCGGATAGAGGTGGCGAATATTTCCCAAATGAGATGATTTCATTTTGTCAACAAAATGAAATTGTTAGGGAATCTTCAGCACCTAATACTCCACCATGGAGTAGCCGAGAGGAAAAATCGATTCTTAATGGAGATGGTTAGTGCCATGATTATAAATTCAAAATTACCAATGAGCTATTGGGGAGAGGCACTATTAAGTTCTGTTTACATTTGTAACAGAATTGTGAATAAACATATGAAAACTCCATACGAATTATTTAATGGGCGTAAGCCTAATATTTCACATTTAAAAGTATGGGGTTGTGTTGCATATGTTTTAGATGCCACTTTGAAAAGAAATAAACTTGGGAGCAAAGCTGTGAAATCTATATTTATTGGTTATTCTTCAATAAGCAAAGCATATAGATTTATGAGAATTAATGACAATCGTGTGTTTGAAGCTACGCGTGCTATTTTTTATGAACATTTGAACATAAAAAGTGTAGACAAGGTAGATATAAACCATGAATTGTCAAAAGAACTTGAAGTAGAAAATGCATCAAGTTCACATGATAATGGTGATGCCATTGCTAATGATGAAAATTTAAACAACAATGAAAATGATGAAATAGTTGAGTTAAGGAGAAGCAAAAGACAAAGAATTGAAAAGAACCTTGGTCCTGGCATGTTTACATATATGTTAGAAGAGGATTCTAAAACTTTTCAAGAAGCTATGTCTTTGTCTGATTCAGACTTGTGGAAAAGAGCCATGGATGATGAAATCAAATCTATCCTTGATAATGAAACATGGACTCTAGTCAATCCTCCTCCTAATACTAAACCTATTGGCTGCAAGTGGGTTTTGAAAAAGAAACTCAAAACTGATGGTACTATTGATAAGTACAAGGCAAGATTAGTAGCCAAAGGTTATAGTAAAAAAGAAGAAATTGACTATTTCGAAACATTTTCACCGGTCACTAAGTTTACATCAATTATAACTATGTTTGCTATAGCATCCGTCTATGGACTAGAGGTTCATCAAATGGATGTTAAAACATCATTCTTAAATGGAGATTTAGATGAAGAGATTTACATACAACAACCCGAGGGTTATGTCTCTAAAGGAAAAGAACATAAAGTATGTAAATTAAAGAAATCTCTATATGGACTTAAACAAGCACCAATTCAATGGTACAAGAAGTTTAAGCAAGAAATTCGAAAGTTTGGTTTTAAGAGTAGTAAAGTAGAAAGTTGTGTTTTTACTAAAGTTACTCTTAATTATAAAGTTGTTATAACTTTATATGTTGATGACTTGCTAATATTTGGTTCTGATATTAATTGTATTAATGAAACAAAGAACTATTTAAAGCAAGTGTTTGACATGGAGGACTTAGGTCCAATAGATGTCATTTTGGGGGTTAAGGTGATCAAAAAGGACAAAACTTACATATTAACTCAATCACATTACATTGAGGAAATATTAAAGAAGTTTAATTATTTTGATTGCAAAATAAGTAAAAGTCCTATTGACCCGCATATGAAGTTAGTTCCAAATAAAGGCGAGACCGTAAATCAAGGAGAATATGCCAAGATAATTGGTAGCATAATGTATGTGGTTAATTATACAAGACCTGATCTTGCATGTGCAATTGGCATACTTAGTAGATTTACAAGTAATCCAAGTGAAGAACATTAGACGGAACTAAAAAGAGTACTAAGGTACTTAAAATTCACAATAAACTATGGCTTACATTACAAGTGTAATTCACCTATACTTGAATGTTATAGTGATGCAAATTGGGCATCAGATGTAACCAACTCCAAATCAACGAGTGGATGGTTATTTACTATTGGAGGAGCCATAGTTGCTTGGTCTTCAAAAAGACAAACATGTGTTGCTTTGTCTTCTATGGAATCTGAGTACATAGCCATGTCAATGGCTAGTAAAGATTTAATATGGTTTAGAATATTTCTAAGAACAATACCATTTATTGATTATAAGAAAGGAGCCACAACTTTATATTGTGATAATCAAGCTGCCATATTCAATACAAAGAATGAGAGAATATCAAATCATAGCAAACACATTGCTATGAGATATAATCATATTAGAGATATGGTTAAAAAGGGAAAGATAGCACTTGAGTATCTTCCTACAAATCAGATGTTAGCTGATCGACTAACAAAATCTTTATCAGGGGATAAAATTACAAAGGTCATGAGAGATATGGGACTATTATCGGTCTAAACAATGTCTTAATTGAAACCAACTTTATCTTAAGGTACAAGTCATAGATTTGTCACCTTATGTTTAATGTTAAAAGGAAATTCAATATTAGACATTGGTGAAATGGAAACTTTGATACATTTCGAGTGCATAACTTAAAAATAGTGGGGGTGTCACTATTTGAAAGTTTCATATCTGACCTATGCACTTTTATTACCACAACAAGATTAGGATGGATTCAAAATCCTTAATAGACTTATAGCTTTCGTAGAACATTCTCGATAAGTCTACCTATACAAGTAAAGAAGTGAGAGGCCGCTTCTTATGGATTACTCCAGTAAAATTCCTAGAGTACTTGTGAAAACCAGGATTAAGCACAAGGCCCAACTACAAGGTGCTGCCAAGATCAAAAGGAACATGAAATCATACATGACGAGAATATGTCTCCCTAAAGGTTTCACATTCAACCATAAAGTTTAAGGCTCGTCCACTTAATGGGTATTCGTTATGTAAAGAAGCTGAAATTGTTTAGTGTCATTATATGTAAATAAGTGGGGGATTGTTATATGTAGTAGTATTCACATATAATACTTGGTCATCTCCCATATTGAGTTTGTAAACCAACCTTTCATTCATGGTATAAAGTATTATTCTTCATTTCTTGTTTTCTTGTATCTTCTTTATCCCACATGGGATTACTAATAAAACTTGTGGAGCTAAACTTGTTATATAATAGCTAAGTTTGAAGAGTTCCTATAAGCTTGCTTGAGCTTCCCTCTATTATGGGAAAATATCAAGTATGGCTTAAAGTTTTGAGTATTATATATATATATATATATATATATATATATATATATATATATATATATAAGAAAGAAAGAAATTAATTAATTTAAATATTAATTCTTAATACCGGTTATGGTATTAAGGAGGGAGGGAAGAAGTATATCAGTTTAAACATTAGGGTTGTGACTCTTTGAATAGTCATTTACAAAAGTGTATGACTGTTCGGAGGGGCACTGTAAGTACCCAAATCCGGATCGTCCAAATCCGTCAGAAAGTTAACCGAAATCCGTTAACTGGCCCGCTCCAGGTTAACCGGAACTCGTTAAACTCCCCGTTGCTGTGCCAACGAGACATCCCGGGACTGCCCCGTGCATCCCGACGTCGAACCGTACTTAGCACGTGTCATCTCACGTAAAAGTATGGCTTTCCCTGAAAAACGCATTTTTCGGCACTTTCCGGGGGCGTTTCGGACATTTCCCGGACTGTTATTTTAAAAAACGGACAAAACCGGGACCGGGGGACAAAATCCCACATGGCTGGTGACTCAGAGGGGCACGTGGCAGCCATGCCACCTCCCTCTAGTCACCCTTCAATCAAATTCAAAGGGAAAAGACCAAAATACCCCTGATTTGCAAGCCAAGTCCTACTGGACTCACCGTGCACATTTTCTCGAAATTGCCAAAGAAGTCCTTCAAATTCTCAAAATACCACAAAACCCCCTGGATTCAGGCCAAGTCCGTCCGGACTCCTACTGCAATTTTCACCTATAAATAGAAGTTGCTGTCAAAGGCAAAGGGACAGAATTTTTACACCAAAAATCACCACCCCCCACGGCCTAAGCTGTTTTCACCCCTCCCGAGCTCCCGTTCTGTCTCGATTCGCGTGAAACCTTCGTATTTCGGTCAAATACGCCCCTTACAACTTCGAAACAACCTTTCGAATCACTTTCCGTGTCCCGTACACACCTCCCGAGCCAAAGGAGTCGACCCTAGCCATAGGTATAACTCCCTCTCTCTAAATCTCCCGTTCCGTCTCGGTTTACGCGCCAGTCGCTATAACCGTTTCGAACGTCGTTATCGAAATGTAGACGCCTCCGTCTAACGGGGTCCGATACGTTTTAGCCCCTCGATCCTCTTCTCTTTCCGTAAGAGAAGTAATCACGGGTTAAAACGGCGGCTCCGAACCCCTGCTCCGTTTACTTTTATGTCATTTACCATTTCGGATCGATCGATCCGTTGATCGTCATTTACAATTCCGAGCCGTTTGGCCTCGTTGATCGTCATTTACAATTCCGAGCCGTTTGGCCTCGTTGATCGTCATTTACAATTCCGAGCCATTTGGCCTCGTTGATCGTCATTTACAATTCCGAGCCGTTTGGCCTCGTTGATCGTCATTTACGAATCCAGATCGTTTGATTCCGTTGATACCGCACTTTAAATACTGTCATTTACAAAGTCCGATCCGTTTGGATCGTGATAGTATTTACTTTTCAAAGTCCGAGTCGCAACCCGATTCGTTGATCGCATGTCATTTAATACGCATTTTTCCCGTAAAAATCGTTAACAATGTAATGCCCGGTTCAAAACCGGAGTTCGTCCGTCGAACTCTCTTTAAAAACGCGCGAAATGACGTTCGGCCTTCGAACGCTCATCTTCAAACTCAAAGCTGCCATTTGACACTTAAAATCATTTAATACGCATTTTTCCCGTAAAAATCGTTAACAATGACTCGCACGGTTCAAAATCGACGTTTGCCAAGCAAACGCTCATTTCAAACTCAAAATCGACGTTTGCCACGCAAACGCTCATTTCAAACTCAAAATCGACGTTTGCCACGCAAACGCTCTTTTCAACTCAAACCGACGTTTGTCATTCAAACGCTCGTCTTTTCAAAAATCACCTAATCAACGTTTGTCATTCAAACCAAGATTAAGCTTGTCATTCAAGCCCCCATTTCAAAAGACACACACACACACACACGATTTCGAGAAAGGTAGAAAGACTCGTCATGCGAGGCGTTTCGGGCGATCTCGTAATACTCTACCCGAAACGTAACTTGACCTCCGAACCTAACAATCTCTGGTACAAAAAAAGCTTTTTACTCGTTTTTGCTGCCAATAAAAATGATCCCCCTTTTTAAAGCCTTTTCCTAAGTTTTTGCTACCAATAAAAATGACACCTTTTCACAATAGCCGTTTCTCAACGTTTGGGCTCAAAATACAAAAACCGCGTGGCGACTCCTCATTTTGTTCCTTCCCATGAAGCAAGGTCTCAGACACCAACCCCTCCGCGAAAGACAACCGCCTTTTCCGCGCCCCCCGCCCGCGCGCGAAAAGATCGGGTAATTTCAGGCACGCCCAGATCGGCCGTGCAAGGCGTAGAGCACGCCCATGCAAGTATGGAGCGGCCGTGCCAATTTTGGTGACACGCCCGTGCAAAAGCATGGAGCGGCGGTGCAACTTTGGTGACACGCCCGTGCAGCTGAGGCACCAGTCCGGAAAAGTTGTGTCTTTTCAAGACCACAACACAAACTCTATAAATAGAGTTGCCTCCTCCGGAAAACATATATAAAGAAAAATACTGATCTGATTTTACTTCCTGAGTCTTTCTTCTTAACAAATCTATTCTTTGAGTCAAACAGTTAAAGCTTCGATTATTGTTCTCGAGTTATTCAAAGGAGTGTAACTTTGAATAAGAGTGTGTAGGTTTTGTATCCTGGAGGTGAAATTCGTTGAGACCATTACACCATAGTGGAACGAATTAAATACCTTAAAGATAACATCTTTTGGTGTGCCTAACCTACTGATTCCTTACCCACAATCGAGTCATATACAACAACAAATGGTTTCTCCTGCCCAAAATAATGAGATGCTTCGGCCACCATGAACAGTGACTGACTCTTGAAGTGAAATCTAGGCACATATAAAGATGATGATCCTTGATTACACGATTGATTCCACCATAATCTTCCCCTTACTTATGCTCATTCCAATTTTCCGAATCAAGCAAGACCTCTACAAATTTTTCGCTGCTATATTATCCATGTATACCGACGACGACGTCGACGCCTGTTTGCCGGACTTGCCGATTATAAAATTTGAAGATCTGCAAGCGCGGAGGCACAGATCAGTCGACGACATGTGCTTCGTTTGCTCGAAAGAGTACGACGGAGAAGACGTAGTGAGTCAACTCAGCCGTTGTAAGCACGTTTTTCACACAGACTGTCTACTGAAAGTGCAGTGGGGGAATATTCTGTCGTGTCCGTTTTGCCGGAGTCCGCTGTATAGTAGCCCCACGGCGGCTGCCACTTGTAAACACTCGTGATGCGGTTGCGGAACGATTTGACGATCGATCGAAGTAGGGATGACAATTTCACCGAACCCGATCCATTCCGAAGGGTGATCCGATTCGAAATTTTCGGATTTGGTAGGATTTTTCATGATCCGATCGGATTCGGATCAGGCATGATCCGATCCGAGATCCGATCCGATCCGATTCCCTTCAATTTATTATCCGATCCGATCCGATCCGATCCGCTTTATTAAACTTACTATTTTTCATTTATATATATCCAAAAAATTATTTATATCCAAAAAAATATTTATATACAAAAAAATTATTTGTCAAAAATAATAAAAATTAGTATTGAAATAAAATCAAACTAATTTTTTTTTTCATTCATTAGCCTTGGCTCGGCCGGCCTTGGCCTTGGCCTTGCCTTGGCTCGGCCTTGGCCTTGGCCGTGGCCTTGCCTTGGGTCGACCTTGTCCTGCCTTGTCCTTGGCCGTGGCTCGGCCTTGGCCGGTCGTGGCCTTGGCCGTGGCCTGTAGGAGTTTATCCCACATTGAAATAAAACCAAACTAAAATGTTCTCCCTGCCCTATATATTGCTGAAGCTGACCAAGGCAATCTCATTTCGGCCGACCGTGGCCCTTTCCCTTGCCCTTGCCCTTGGCCCTTGGCCTTGGCCCATGCCCTTGGCCTTGGCCTCGAATCAGATCGGGGCACGGATCAAATAATTTCAGATCGGATCGGATTCGGATATTGCCCTTTAGTATTCGGATCGGATACGGATTATGGCTGATCCGATCCAATCCGGTCCGATTGCCATCCCTAGGTCGAAGGAACAGTTTTGAGTTTGAGTTTTTGCTATTGTTTTTTAATATGCGAAAATAAGAAAAGCTTGGTTGTATGATTATGATGTGTACAGTTGGGTGGTTATTGTAATTATATATGGAAAATGTCATATTTTTCTGAGGGAAAAAAAATAATAATAAAAAAAGAAAAATTAATAAAAAGAGCGGGTTGACCCGCACTCGACCCGACCCGAGGTTGACCCGAATGTAAATGGGTTGTGACGAGTCGAACCCGTCATTACCCGCCAACTCGTCATTACCCGACTCATACCCGACTCATACCCGACTCAACCTGCTTATTTGACAGGCATAGGTCCGGGGGCCATTTTATAGTCATTTATAGCATTTTAATTACATCATTTCCTTAGATTTTAGTATCATTTAATCTAATTTTAGCTTTTTTATTTCATATTTCGTATTTTACGCTTGATTGGTATTTTATGTAATTTTACATGGCTTAGGTACATATTTTGAAGTATAAGGGGCTTAGGTTCATTCTTTGAAGTACAAGGGACTTAAAGTGAAGCCTATGAAAATTGAGGGATCAAATCTGAAAAAATTGAAGAAGTCAGCCCAAGCCAGCTAATGCTCGGCCGAACACCTCATATGCCTCGACCGAGCAGAGGAGATCAGAAGGAAACGTTCTGCTGGAAGGTCTTACTCGGCCGAGCACTTCCTTAACTCGGCCGAGCACCTGTTGGTCAGCCAAAAAAGGTGCCTTTTTGAAGAGATCCGACCCTTAGCCTAAAATGCCTATATAAAGGGCCCTTGTAATAAGTTGTAAATATGAAGAATATATCAAAAAATACCTGAATTGATAGCAAAATACTCTAGCATTACATTTACTATTTCCAAATACAAATCTCTCAAAGATTCATCAATCGTTCTTGAAGATTGAAGCGATAATATATTGAAGTTTATTCTCAGTTTTGTTTTCTTTCTACAAGTGTTACGAATAAGTATCTTTCTTCTCTACTTTTATTTATGTCTTATTTGCATTTAATACTCGTAGTTTTTGCTATGACTTGTGAGTAATCCCCCAAGTTCTTGCGGTTGGAAACTCAACACTTTTGTTCATCAATTTTAATCATGCCATCTTCTCTTCATCTTAACAATTCTCTTCATATCAATCTTAAAAGACTTACATTTTGGAGACGTCTAACTTGTATGATTTCAGTTAATCGAGAGAAGTACCTAGCGGAAAATCTCGATTAGCGAAACCATATGAAGTGAAATAGGTTACATTAATCACAAAAGTAGATTAATGGCCTAGGGATATTCCTTGAATGGAAAGTACGTGGATTTTATAAACACTAATGGATTCTTACTAACTTATGGGCCATCGAGAGATAGGGCATAATTAGTGAAGAATACAAATATTACCTGCTTGATCGTGAGAAGTAGTATAGGCTCAATGTACCATCTTTGATTTTGATGAAAACTTTTATTTCAAAGGCATGGTTATTTGATAAATGAATGATTGTTCGAGTCCCAACCTCGAGAATATCTTAATCTTATAAGAATTAAATTAAATTAGAGTAGTTTGTATTATTCTAGTTATTCAATGAAAACCATTTTTTTCCCAATCTTATTTTTATATTTTTATTATAAAAGCAAATATTATACAAAGTAAATCTTGTTTTTGTGGGATCGACCCACATTTGCCTTTGCTATACTATAAATAACCCATGCACTTGCGATATAAAAGGAACCGTTAGGTTTTGAAACAAGAGACCACTTCAGAGAAAATTAACTTGTCATCTGCCCAAATGTCAAGGTAAAACTCCAGGTCACTTAAAGAGATCCTTGGTGGGACATGCTTGCCTTTATAGAAATTCTGGAATAGCTTTTGATAAGATTGAGTTGGAGGAGATGAAGGCCTGATGATTGAGGGCCATTTTTTGGCATTTCCACAAGTAATCATCTAGCCATTGCTTAGACACCACCATACAAGCAGCCAAGTCAGCGCCTGGAAAGACGGTGTTGAGAATTTCATTACTTGGTAGATAATACTTTATAGAGTACGTGTGGATACCCTGGAAGAAATTCAACTTCTGGATATGTCAAATATATAAGCATTTGTCTAACAACAGTAAACATGAAAACCTTGATGGGAAACATTATCTATCTGCAAATAAGATACAAGATAACAATCCAAAATCACATATTCCTAATTCAGAATAATCAAAGCTAAGTATTCTATTCCCATCGTTACGATGTGGAATATATATGATGCACAATAGTCAAGTCAGTATATTTTATCTTGGACAACAATCAGTAGTAAATAACTACCAAATGAATCCAATTAAAATTATCTAATTTACATAAGAATCCAACAGCTATTTTAAATGCCAATTTTTTTTTTGCCTGACAGACAGCTCTAATTATTTAATCCCAACCCCTGCAAGTAAGTAAATAAATGAAACAATTAAGCAATACCAAAGCTTTAGTGATTTTTAAAAAATCATGGGAAAAGTATTTATTTTTTATTTATTATTTCAATTTTGCAATTTAAACCCACCAAAAAAAACACCAAGCAAGTCGAACAAAGATAATTCAATTCAAATCAAATCAAGCACAAAATAAAGTATAAACCAAAGTTGAAGAAAATGAATGAATTTCGAGATTATAAGAGAATACGAAATTCATCGAGAAATCTACCAAATAAGAATCAAAATCAGGGAAGAACCCTGGCTGAAGATTCATCGGACAGCATTTCATCACACACAGGAGAAAATGAAAAAATCAAAGCTATCAAATTGAATCTTTAAAAACTGAAAATTGTGTGAAATTACCTTGGACTGACCGAGGGTGCCCGTGAAACTAAGGGTCCGCTTTCGAGTTTTTAATGAATAGAAAAGAAAGTGAAGGAGAGGGGAGGGAAAAGAAGAGAAAAGAAAGGGAGGAAAGTGAATTTAAATTTCTTTCGATATGCTTCCAAGTTAGAAAGAAAATGAAAGGAAAAATAAAATTTCATGCTTCCAAAATAGAAAAGTAAAGGGCGATCTTCGCTGAGTATAATGGACAGAGATAGAAAAGTACGGTTTTGATCGGGAGAGAAAATAACCTATGACTTATCCATAATAATAAACTCTGTGCATCCCCTAGCTAAGATTTTTTAATTAGGTGCAACGCCAGCAACAAATGAAATTTAGATGATAACATGTAAAAAATGTGTTACATAATGTAAAAAGTGCATTACAAGTGTAAATTGTCTAAAATTTATTTAATGAACCTTGATCATTGATATCAGAAGAAACGTTAGTTAATGTGTAATCCGGATCAGGGGCGGATTTAGTGTATGAGTTGGGGGTGCACGTGCACCCGGTCAAATTTATTTCTTTTTAAAAAAATATAAAAAAATTACATTATTTACTAAGTAAATCCGCAAATACTTAATTTCCAGTTTGGCTGTTAACAGATCATATAACTACTTCAGTTGGTAAGCTGTTAAAGTTTATTACTATAGGGACAATATTTCAAATCCTACTAGAAGCTACAAATAAATTGAAATTATTTTTAGCTTCTAATATGAGAAATAAACTGTATTTCAAAATATTACTTAAATTATTTATATTATAAATAGTTTTTATTTATTATTCAAGTTAATTTTTTTGCCTCTATTATGATAAATGCTTTTTTCTTTTTAAATATTTTTATACTTGGATTCTTTTGCTTATTACTTTAACCAATGTAAATGAATTTTATATATTATCTATTAGTTTTTTCATCATTTATTGTTTATAAAAAGTAAATTTGAAACTTATAAAAAATAAATTACAAGATTAATTTCAATAAATGCTTACTAAAATAATGTCATCATTAAATCAACTATAATGTAAATATCGTCTTTTTTATTTTTTTCATGACATAAGCTTACTAAAATTTAATGAAATCTTATTAGGGTTAATTTTACTTTACCGTCTTATGATTTTTATAATTTCAATTTGTTAGTAAAATTGATTACAAGTACATTGGAAATTTAGAAAACATAATACAATTAACAGGAAACTAAATAATTGAAATAAACCACTGCGTTGAATTTTGTTCGAGTCGTGTGAAGCACAATTTCCTTAATACAAATTTGTCCCCTCACCGAGTTGTGCTTAAGGTTGGATCGAACGTTTGCCTCCCAAAATGAAACGCACGAACCAGATCAGACCGCTTTTGCACACTAGAATTTCTGGGGAATTGAAGCTATGCCTAAACAAAATCACCATGAATGCAGATGCAGGAGGCCAAGGGAGAAAGTAGCAATATACAACGAGACATAGAGGAGAGATTGCTGAAATAGGTGCATCAAAAAGCTTATGCGAGTCTCCATTTGCACTACTCAATGTGAAGGTACTTTAATTCAAAGAATTAAAATTGAATTTAATTGGGAAACCCTGAGAGACTGTAGTTACAAATCTGCACAATATTTGGATTCAATACCGGACTGTTCAAGTTCATTCTGTTTGTTTCAATTTTGAATCCAAAAAAAATAGCAAGCTTATCTGAGTAGGCTATTTCGGTGTCACATTCGTGTCCGAAGGACGCACACACACGTGAGTTTGGTAGCTCGAAGCACGTTTGGCCCTTGATTTGCACCCTCATATGCACCTGTGTGCGCGAGAGAGCCTCTGTGACACACAATCTTACTCCCTACCAAAGTGTAGGAGTATATACACTACCTTGGTTTTGCATTCACTTTTAATGTGGGATAACCACATTTCCCAATTCCAGTCCACTTACTTTGAGCCTTCATATCTCACTCATCATTTACCAATCTGAACAAATGAATACTCCCTCCGTCCCAATCTAAGTGTCTTAAAATGGGTTCAAGGGAATTAAGGAAAGTGATGTAAGAAAGAGAAAAAATTTAAATGTTGTGAGTATGAAAAATTAAATAGGAGAGAGAATGAGTGGGTGAAATAGTTAGGAGAGAGAATGTTGTGAGTGTAAAAGTAAAGTAGGAGAGAGAATGAGTGGGTGAAATAGTAAAAAAACTTTCCTTTTTTGGATTGAGACATTTTAAGTGGGACGCCCAAAAAGGAAAGTTGAGACATTTAGATTGGGACGGAGGGAGTATTTGATTTCCATTTTCTCATGGAGTAGAACCCAAATTCACAATTAATTTGATTATTTGACAAACAACCCATCTGATGATGCAGGAATCGTCCGGATCTGCCTTATTCCGGCAATAGTTTATAATTCAGCCACTAACACCTAAACCATGAACAAATGACTAGCCGGGATGGTGTTTGGCTATGTCCCTCCAGCGTGATGATGAGATATAATGTATGAGTTTATAGAAACTATATTGAAACAACGTAAATCTCAAATAGCCAAAATGACGTTACCTTTTTATGTTAAGTATGGAGTGATATTTATAGTGTTGTCATTAGATGTATATGAATCCCGTAAATCATGGAGGGATTGTAGGCGTAACCATCTCCGAGAATGTTGGAAGCGGTTACTTACTTACGCACGTTTGGTTTGTTTGAGGTCGCCTGAATGATCGAGGTCGACGCGAGTTTGTGCCTTGGCTTGGCAGAGATTGTACTAGGGGTAGATCGTGAGTCGGACGAAACCAGGTCGGGACCAAGGGAGGTCGGACCATGCGCTTGGTCGACTGATCTAACTTGACGAATATATGTATTTAGGGACGCTTTAATGGGCCTTGTTCAAATGATGGGCCTCTAAGCCTGTTTGGACGTTGGGCCTTGCCTATCGCTTTTATTCAGTTCAGTGGCCCCCAACTTTCTAGCTTGACTTGTTGGGTAGGAAGTTATGATGAATTTTTGTTGTTGGACAGAGGCACCATGCGTAGCTCGACTAGAAGGATGTTGATCGCTTCTCGGCATTTGACTTTTGGCGATTGGATGAGTTGTCTTTCGTACGCCGTAATATCCGCACTTAATGGTACAAATTCTATCGATTGGACATTCACCTTGGGAAGTGGCGTGGACGTTTAATTCGGCCCATTATTTGACAATAATCTAACCGTTATCCAAACCTTTCCAATGCAGTCAAGGAAAAGTGAGGTATAAAAGATGATAATTGAGTCCTTTCCAAACATTACCATCCCCAAATCCTTAATAACTCAGCAAAAGCAATGACTAGGAAATATGTTTCTGGTGACAAAATCTTCTTCTCCGGTGTTAAAGCATCCTCTTTTCTCCTTCGAAAACTCCATGTACTCTTCGATTTTGCTTATTGTGTTTAGATTTTGAAGATTTCCTCTATTTTTGCCATGGCTAGGGTGTTAGGTTTTGAGATGGGGTCAAGGTATGGGTATAATTGTATGAATCTTAGGATATACAAAGGGTAGATGGACCATGGAGAGAGTTAACTTTAGAAGAGTGTATAACCATCTTAACTAAGTGGAGTTTGTTTTTTGGTAAGATTGGGTTACCTGCTGGTTAGAGCATGGGGGACCTGGTTGTTGATGACCCACGGGTTGTCCTCTTCCATCTCTTTAACAAACTCATTGACCATCTAATCATTTTTACATCAAGTCGAATAAGCCTCCGTTTCCTCGTTAGTAGATTGCTTTACCAGGGGAATCTAGGTCGCCCTTAGGCCGTTCAGATCCCTCTTCATCGAGGACTGATTTCCCTGTTTCTTTGTCTTCTGTAGGAATGGCGAGCAACGATCAACATAACGAGACTAATCGGAGTGAGGCGTCGAGCTCCTCCTTAACAAGAATTGTGGACAGATTCTGATCCAAGGTGGTCGTCGCTCGAAATGAAAGGGGTTACGTGGCCCCCAGACCTCAGGCCGGCAAGAAGTCAGTCGAGTCTCGCCTAAGGATCCTCCACGATCATTTTGAAGTGACAAGGGAGGATTTTCAACTAACCCACTTCACGGAGAGGCAAAGGAAGGCCCAATATTGGTCACATTAGGAGCTTAGTTCGAGCAGGGTATCCTTATATTATGGCCAATTTTGAGGTAGGGTTGAGATTCCCCTTAGATCCTTTCATTTGTGAGTTTCTAGAGTGCATGGCCACTGTGCCAATGCAGCTCGGGGCCAATGCAGTGAGGGTGCTGGTCGCCTTCACAATAGTGTGCCAGTTAGTTGGGTACGAACCATGTATGCATGTGTTCAGAATGTTTTTTAAGGTGGTGGTCAACGACACAACCTGGGGGATCAACCATCCATACCAAAGCTAAGGCCCCAAGCTTTTCTCTAATTTGCCGGACAAGGTTTCGGGCTGGAACAGCCACCTAATTTTGGTGGAGAGTAGGAAAGGCTGGGAGTTCCCACTACCAGAAGAGGAATCTGAGCTCGTGAAAGAGGAAGACTATTGGGTCCCAGATTGGAGCGATGCTTTAACTCGTAGGTTGACAGATGTTGTTCATAAGAGTACAATTAGTTGGGAAATCTTGTAGTCGAGCGAGGACTATTATGTCCAAGCCGGGATGATGATGGGAGGATATGGAGGGGTATCTCCTTTGGTTCCAATAATAAGGAGCCTTAGGTATCCAGATTGGGTTATCTACGAGAGAGAGCAATTTGAGACTCAGTTCCATTTCTGTAAAAGAACTCCGGGCCACTGCAAGAATTTGGTCCACTAAGGCGGTTAATCTCTTCTCACTATTGTTTTTCTTTTCACTTAAGTATTTTCTCGTTCTTCTTATACTGACCCTCTTTTTCCTTGTTTGTGCAGCTTTTAACTCCTCAATAAGAGAGCCACATGGAGCGCATTGTTGACTTGGGTGATTTCCTCGCGAGGAGCAAGAAAGGACATGGTCGTGCCTAATGCTCGGGCTAGCGGAAAGTGAAGCTACCTTTGCGAGGAACAACTTCGCTCCCCGAAATAAGGAGTATGAATGGTGCCAATTGATGGGACTGAGTCTGTCTAACCAATCAAGCAGGAGGCACATGTTGAGGCCCCCAGGTCTGAGGGGGGGGGGTGAGGAAATGCAGGTCGAGCAAAGATCGGGCTGTGGCTTACAACTTGAGAGGTTAGTTGGTGAGGAGCGCCGGGCCGCCATCGTTGACTTGGAGCCGAGTAGGAGGGGCATGACGATACTGAGGGCGCACTAGCCCTTATCCAGAACAAAAAAAGGTCTCAGGTTGAAGTGATGGCAGATGAAGTTGGTACCTGTTGGGTTTTGGGGTTACAAACGCAGCGGAAAATAATTTATACAACAACAAAACCCTAGCCCTAAGATCCATCTACCATGAAGCGATTAGAAATATATATATGAAATAGAATTTACATACCTTGAATGCGATTTGTTAAGCTTGAATTCGAATCTGAAAATCGAATCTCAAACCGTTGATAAAGGTTTTGATCTTCTCCTTGATCTTTAACTTGTGAAGAATCGATGATTGAAGGCTTCAAGCTTTTGGTGATTAACTTATCACCCTCTATCGGTAATACACACTTGAACGGACCAAGAACGCTTCTTGATTGATTGCTAGATGATCCCGATTATTGAAAACATTTTTCAATAATCAATAGCTAAAAGGTATTTGATCTTTGATTCTCAATCTAGATCCCAATTTTAGTGTTTCATAAACCCTAAAATCCTTGTGTTATTGGCTGACCAAAGGGTTCTATTTACACCAAATATAAATCCCTAACTATTAGGGAAAGAATCCTTGTCAAAAACCAAAACCTAAGCTGCCAAGGAAAAATGTACGGACCAGTTTTTAGCCGCTGACACGACTCATCCCCAAGGACATGAGTCGTGCCTTATGGCCAATCTTTTCGCACGACATACCAAGGCACTTTTCCAGGTTGCAAGATCAATGAGGCATGAGTCGTTTCTAAGGGCACGAGTTGTGAGCACGACTCACCCTGTAGAGCACGAGTCCTCCCTAAATGACCCCTCTCTAATACAGTCGTCCCTTCTCAAGGCACGACTTGGGCCAATAGGGCACGAGTCGTCCCCTCAAGCACTAGTCGTGCCAGAGTCGTCCCTAGAGCCTAGAATTCACCTTTTTAGCCATTTTTAATCCGTTC
Source organism: Adenophora triphylla var. japonica (assembly GCA_022495995.1). Taxonomy (NCBI): domain Eukaryota; kingdom Viridiplantae; phylum Streptophyta; class Magnoliopsida; order Asterales; family Campanulaceae; genus Adenophora; species Adenophora triphylla. The sequence goes on from JAFEMH010002879.1 coordinate 34,587, forward strand.
TTTTGTGTGTGACCCTTTAGGAATTATATTTTATGTTGGTAGTGAGTTGAAACATCAACCTCACAAGACATAAGTGACTTCTAGCAAATCATTATGTCCACCCAATTAAATATAACATCAAAGCTTGATTCCTTGATAATCAAATGTCACAATCCCTTTGTCCACGATGTCCAATTGAACATGAGTCATGGTCTAGGTCAACTCATCTCGTTCAATGCTTTCTCAATTCCGAATATGTTGATAATCCAAATGCCTTTGATCTCTATCAAATCACTTGAGTGCGGCCACACATTTCATCAACATCATTCATCGAGGGGCCCAAGTAAACATCTCTCTTCATAAGAGGGACAAATTCCATCTTGACTTATCATTCTTCCCTACATGAATCCAAACGTGCTAACATAGCCCTTATTGCTATCCAATTAAAGATAGTGTTAGACTATATCAAACACGATCTTCGTCATGTGGAAGACGATGATAATCTCAGGTACTAAGGATTCAATAACACGACTATCATGAGATTTAATCATGGCAACAGACCATGTCATAAATCTCATAAGTAGGTCAAGTCCAATACTTGTTCTCTAGCAAGTATCCATAAGTGTAATGTGCATCTCCATGCATATAATCATCTCCATGATTATCCATTACCAACTTATACTAGATGTTCACAACAACTAGGGACGCAGTTCAATATAATAAACATGCAAACATATAATGAACAGAATAAACACGCTCTATAATAAATGATAAAGATGATACATAACGGTTCAAGTCTAACATAACCATAGCCTAGGGCATTACACCAACAGTACCTCTAGGACGGCAGGTTCCATTTCTAGCCTCCCCCCCAACACACAAGCTCTCCCCACCAAGAATTTCAAGGAGGTATCAACCTTGGTGGAAGAGCTGAGCGACGTTCCTCCCCTCTCTAGGGTAAATTCATTATGCCACCAGTATCCCGAGCTAGGACTAGGTCAGGCAATCATACGTCGAGCTGCAGACTGGGACTTATTGGCTTTTGATGAGGAGGGGCTTACTCCTAATGAGTTTAGCGACCGCTCTGGCCTGATCGCTTTTGAGGTACCTATTATCCTTTTTTCAATTTTTGTATTTTCTACTTTCATCATTTTGATCGTCTCTTTTCTATCTCACAATCTCTAGCTCTTTTCCTCTGGAGAAGGAGAAAATTGCTAAAGCCAATTATGCCAGGAAGTCTAGGGAAGCGGAGGAGTTGAAGAAGAAGCTCAACAACCTGGATTCTCAGTGCTTCGCTCTTCAAACAGATCACTTCAGTGTGGAGAAGGAGAGAGGTGAGGCGTATCAAGCCTTAAAAGTGGCTATGGAGCAGCTAGCTCCTCTGGAAGAATAGGTCGACTCATGGGCTCCAACCAAGGCCGCTTTGGAAAATGAGGTCACCCAAACCAAGCATGATAAAGCTAAGTTGGAGGGACAGGTTGAGCAACTGACCTAGTTGGTCCAAGATCGTAACAACATAATGCTCAACCTGGATGAAGACCATAAGGCTGCTAAGGCTAAGTGGGAGGAGGAGGACCAAGCTAGGGAGAGGGCTGATATGGAGAAGTGTGAGGCCAGTGATGAGTGCTACAACATCATTGTGTCTTAAGCTCGGGACTTCTTTGATGTCGATCAACCTATTGGAGTCATTCTGAGTCTGATCAAACAGTGCAACCCTGGCTGTTGGAATCTGTAGCTCAGCTAGTATCATGGCCTCTGACACATAAGTAAGAGCAAATAGGGTTTCCCCTGTAGGCCCTCGAGTGGTTGTGCGGACTGCCCAAATAGCAAGTGGGAGTTCGTCCAACCATCTTCCAGCTCGTCCATCCAAATTCTTACTCAAAGCGGACAAAACCAACTTATTGGCCGCCTCTGCTTGTTAGTTCCTCTGGGGATAGGCGACTGAAGATTTCCAATGCTTGACTCCCAATCTATGCATCTCTGTCTAGAAATTCATTGAAAACGGAAGGCCGTTGTCGGAAATAATCGAATGTGCCACCCCAAAGCGACACCAAATCTAATGATGGATTAAGTTGATGGTGTTTTCCTCAGTTATCCTTGCTAAAGGCTTTGCTTCTATCCACTTTGTGAAGTAATCTATTGCAACAATCACATACTTGCAATTTCCACTGGCTGGGAAGGGACCAATCAAATCTACTCCCCACATGTCAAACGGCCAATTAGAAATCACGGGTGTCACATTTCTGCACGAACTCACGAGCATCCTCCCTTAAGTGTAGCCAATAATACCCTAAAGTGTTTATCTTGTCCGCCAAAGTTCTGGCCCCTGGGTGTCTACCACATACACCACTATGTACCTCGAACAAAAGGTTTGGAACTTCTTGAGGATGGACACACCTTAAGAGCAATTTGATAAAGGACCTTCAGAATAAGACTTTTTCATGAATAGTAAACCTAGGAGATTTCTTCTTGATCAACCAAGCTTTTTGCTCGTCCTCTAGCAACTCGCCTTTCTCGATGTAAGTCTTGATCTCATCAATCCAACACTTTGCACTGTTATCCAAGCATAGAACCTGAACTTGCTCATACGCTAGTTGCTCTAAGTAAGAGATGAGTGTGAGTACCCCGACCCGAACTCGTATTTTTGGGTCTATTTTCCATGATTGGCATTAGTTTTGGGCTTACATTTAGTCCAATTATTCATTTAATTATTTGATCCATTGGGACTGCCTCCATGTGGCCCAGTTTGTCCTAAAGATGACCGGTGTCATCCGACACAGGACGACCCCAAGGACGTGGAAACTCCATGTCGTACGACATAGGAGTTCCTCTCAGCATGCCTATAAATAAAGGGCCTTGCTGATCATTTTAGGGGGGGACTTTGGCAAGTAAGGTCACTCTGCTAAAATAGAGACTCACTCTCTCTCTCTCATACACACATACTCACCTCCCTCCTCACACATACACACATCCAAGCCAAGGTCCAACGCGTGATCTCCTTTATTGGTGTTTTGAAGGGGTAAACACCATATTATTGGTGCTTTTACCTTGTGGACTACAATAGGTAGTCACTAAACTCCTTCTCTCTCTGATTACATCTTGAATAGTTATTCATTTTGCATTGCATGCTTATATTGTTTGATAACATGTGAATATTTGGGATTTTGCATGACAAAGGTGGTGGAGATGTGAATCATCAATATTCACATCTCCTAACCTCATATCTGGACATTTAGTGTCATTAGGTGCATTAAAGTTTGCATCTTGTTTACTTGTGTTTGAGTTAGGAGGTGATGGCTACAGTTGGGTGGTTATTGTAATTATATATGGAAAATGTCAGATTTTTCTGAGGGAAAAAAATAATAATAATAAAAAAAGAAAAATTAATAAAAAGAGCGGGTTGACCCGCACTCGACCCGACCCGAGGTTGACCCGAATGTAAATGGGTTGTGACGAGTCGAACCCGTCATTACCCGCCAACTCGTCATTACCCGACTCATACCCGACTCAACCTGCTTATTTGACAGGCATAGGTCCGGGGGCCATTTTATAGTCATTTATAGCATTTTAATTACATCATTTCCTTAGATTTTAGTATCATTTAATCTAATTTTAGCTTTTTTATTTCATATTTCGTATTTTACGCTTGATTGGTATTTTATGTAATTTTACATGGCTTAGGTACATATTTTGAAGTATAAGGGGCTTAGGTTCATTCTTTGAAGTACAAGGGACTTAAAGTGAAGGCTATGAAAATTGAGGGATCAAATCTGAAAAATTGAAGAAGTCAGCCCAAGCCAGCTAATGCTCGACCGAGCACCTCATATGCATCGGCCGAGCAGAGGAGATTATAAGGAAACGTTCTGCTTGAAGGTCTTGCTCGGCCGAGCACTTCCTTGACTCGGCCGAGCACCTGCTGATCAGCAAAAAATGAGCCTTTTTGAAGAGATCCAACCCTTAGCCTAAAATGCCTATATAAAGGGCCCTTATAATCAGTTATAAATATGAAAAATATACCAAAAAATACCTAGAATTGATAGTAAAATACTCTAGCATTACATTTACTATTTCCAAATACAAATCTCTCAAAGATTCATCAATCGTTCTTGAAGATTGAAGCGATAATATATTGAAGTTTATTCTCAGTTTTGTTTTCTTTCTACAAGTGTTACGAATAAGTATCTTTCTTCTCTACTTTTATTTATGTCTTATTTGCATTTAATACTCGTAGTTTTTGCTATGACTTGTGAGTAATCCCCCAAGTTCTTGCGGTTGGAAACTCAACACTTTTGTTCATCAATTTTAATCATGCCATCTTCTCTTCATCTTAACAATTCTCTTCATATCAATCTTAAAAGACTTACATTTTGGAGACGTCTAAATTGTATGATTTCAGTTAATCGAGAGAAGTACCTAGCGGAAAATCTCGATTAGCGAAACCATATGAAGTGAAATAGGTTACATTAATCACAAAAGTAGATTAATGGTCTAAGGATATTCCTTGAATGGAAAGTATGTGGATTTTATAAACACTAATGGATTCTTACTAACTTATGGGCCATCGAGAGATAGGGCATAATTAGTGAAGAATACAAATATTACCTGCTTGATCGTGAGAAGTAGTATAGGCTCAATGTATCATCTTTGATTTTGATGAAAACTTTTATTTCAAAGGCATGATTATTTGATAAATGAATGATTGTTCGAGTCCCAACCCCGAGAATATCTTAATCTTATAAGAATTAAATTAAATTAGAGTAGTTTGTATTATTCTAGTTATTCAACGAAAACCATTTTTTTCCCAATCTTATTTTTATATTTTTATTATAAAAGCAAATATTATACAAAGTAAACCTTGTTTTCGTGGGATCGACTCGCATTTGTCTTTGCTATACTATAAATAACCTGTGCACTTGCGATATAAAAGGAACCGTTAGGTTTTGAAACAAGATACCACTTCAGAGAAAATTAACTTGTCATCTGCCCAAATGTCAAGGTAAAACTCCAGGTCACTTAAAGAGATCCTTGGTGGGACATGCTCGCCTTTATAGAAATTCTGGAATAGCTTTTGATAAGATTGAGTTGGAGGAGATGAAGGCCTGATGATTGAGGGCCATTTTTTGGCATTTCCACTAGTAATCATCTCGCCATTGCTTAGACACCACCATACAAGCAGCCAAGTCAGCGCCTGGAAAGACGGTGTTGAGAATTTCATTACTTGGTAGATAATACTTTATAGAGTACGTGTGGATACCCTGGAAGAAATTCAACTTCTGGATATGTCAAATATATAAGCATTTATCTAACAACAGTAAACATGAAAACCTTGATGGGAAACAGTGTCTATCTGCATTTAAGATACAAGATAACAATCCAAAATCACATATTCCTAATTCAGAATAATCAAAGCTAAGTATTCTATTCCCATCGTTAAAATGTGGAATATATATGATGCACAACAGTCAAGTCAGTATATTTTATCTTGGACAACAATCAGTAGTAAATAACTACCAAATGAATCCAATTAAAATTATCTAATTTACATAAGAATCCAACAGCTATTTTAAATGCCAATTTTTTTTTTTGCCTGACAGACAACTCTAATTATTTAATCCCAACCCCTGCAAGTAAGTAAATAAATGAAACAATTAAGCAATACCAAAGCTTTAGTGATTTTTAAAAAATCATGGGAAAAGTATTTATTTTTTATTTATTATTTCAATTTTGCAATTTAACCCCACCAAAAAAACACCAAGCAAGTCCAACAAAGATAATTCAATTCAAATCAAATCAAGCACAAAATAAAGTATAAACCAAAGTTGAAGAAAACGAATGAATTTCGAGATTATAAGAGAATACGAAATTCATCGAGAAATCTACCAAATAAGAATCAAAATCAGGGAAGAACCCTGGCTGAAGATTCATCGGACAGCATTTCATCACACACAGGAGAAAAAGAAAAAATCAAAGCTATCAAATTGAATCTTTAAAAACTAAAAATTGTGTGAAATTACCTTGGACTGACCGAGGGTGCCCGTGAAACTAAGGGTCCGCTTTCGAGTTTTTAATGAACAGAAATGAAAGTGAAGGAGAGGGGAGGGAAAAGAAGAGAAAAGAAAGGGAGGGAAGTGAATTTAAATTTCTTTCGATGTGCTTCCAAGTTAGAAAGAAAATGAAAGGAAAAACAAAATTTCATGCTTCCAAAATAGAAAAGTAAAGGGCGATCTTCGCTGAGTATAATGGACAGAGATAGAAAAGTACGGTTTTGATCGGGAGAGAAAATAACCTATGACTTATCCATAATAATAAACTCTGTGCGTCCCCTAGCTAAGATTTTTTAATTAGGTGCAGCGCCAACAACAAATGAAATTTAGATGACAACATGTAAAAAAATGTGTTACATAATGTAAAAAGTGCATTACAAGTGTAAATTGTCTAAAATATATTTAATGAACCTTGATCATTGATATCAGAAGAAACGTTAGTTAATGTGTCATCCAGATCAGGGGCAGATTTAGTGTATGAGTTGGGGGTGCACGTGCACCCGGTCAAATTTATTTCTTTTTAAAAAAATATAAAAAAAATTACATTATTTACTAAGTATATCCGCAAATACTTAATTTCCAGTTTGGCTGTTAACAGATCATATAACTACTTCAGTTGGTAAGCTGTTAAAGTTTATTACTAAGGACCAGATTTCAAATCCTACTAGAAGCTACAAATAAATTGAAATTATTTTTAGCTTCTAATATGAGAAATAAATTGTATTTCAAAATATTACTTAAATTCTTTATATTATAAATAGTTTTTATTTATTATTCAAGTTAATTTTTTTGCCTCTATTATGATAAATGCTTTTTTCTTTTTAAATATTTTTATATTTGGATTCTTTTGCTTATTACTTTAACCAATGTAAATGCATTTTATTTATTATCTATTAGTTTTTTCATCATTTATTGTTTATAAAAAGTAAAGTTGAAACTTATAAAAAATAAATTACAAGATTAATTTCAATAAATGCTTACTAAAATAATGTCATCATTAAATCAACTATAATGTAAATATCGTCTTTTTTATTTTTTTCATGACATAAGCTTACTAAAATTTAATGAAATCTTATTAGGGTTAATTTTACTTTATCGTCTCATGATTTTTATAATTTCAATTTGTTAGTAAAATTGATTACAAGTACATTGGAAATTTAGAAAACATAATACAATTAACAGGAAACTAAATAATTGAAATAAACCACTGCGTTGAATTTTGTTCGAGTCGTGTGAAGCACAATTTCCTTAATACAAATTTGTCCCCTCACCGAGTTGTGCTTAAGGTTGGATCGAACGTTTGCCTCCCAAAATGAAACGCACGAACCAGATCGGACCGCTTTTGCACACTAGAATTTCTGGGGAATTGAAGCTATGCCTAAAAAAAATCACCATGAATGCAGATGCAGGAGGCCAAGGGAGAAAGTAGCAATATACAACGAGACATAGAGGAGAGATTGCTGAAATAGGTGCATCAAAAAGCTTGTGCGAGTCTCCATTTGCACTACTCAATGTGAAGGTACTTTAATTCAAAGAATTAAAATAGAATTTAATTGGGAACCCCTGAGAGACTGTAGTTACAAATCTACACAATATTTGGATTCAGTACCGGACTGTTCAAGTTCATTCTGTTTGTTTCAATTTTGAATCCAAAAAAAAATAGCAAGCTTATCTGAGTAGGCTATTTCGGTGTCACATTCGTGTCCGAAGGACGCACATACATGTGAATTTGGTAGCTCGAAGCACGTTTGGCCCTTGATTTGCACCCTCATATGCACCTGTGTGCGCGAGAGAGCCTCTGTGACACACAATCTTACTCCCTACCAAAGTGTAGGAGTATATACACTACCTTGGTTTTGCATTCACTTTTAATGTGGGATAACCACATTTCCCAATTCCAGTCCACTTACTTTGAGCCTTCATATCTCACTCATCATTTACCAATCTGGACAAATGAATACTCCCTCCGTCCCAATCTAAGTGTCTTAAAATGGGTTCGGCGCGGGAATTAAGGAAAGTGATGTAAGAAAGAGAAAAAATTTAAATGTTGTGAGTATGAAAAATTAAATAGGAAAGAGAATGAGTGGGTGGAATAGTTAGGAGAGATAATGTTGTGAGTGTAAAAGTAAAGTAGGAGAGAGAATGAGTGGGTGAAATAGTAAAAAAAACTTTCTTTTTTTGGATTGAGACATTTTAAGTGGGACGCCCAAAAAGGAAAGTTGAGACATTTAGATTGGGACGGAGGGAGTATTTGATTTCCATTTTCTCATGGAGTAGAACCCAAATTCACAATTAATTTGATTATTTGACAAACAACCCATCTGATGATGCAGGAATCGTCCGGATCTGCCTTATTCCGGCAATAGTTTATAATTCAGCCACTAACACCTAAACCATGAACAAATGACTAGCCGGGATGGTGTTTGGCTATGTCCCTCCAGCGTGATGATGAGATATAATGTATGAGTTTACAGAAACTATATTGAAACAACGTAAATCTCAAATAGCCAAAATGACGTTACCTTTTTATGTTAAGTATGGAGTGATATTTATAGTGTTGTCATTAGATGTATATGAATCCCGTAAATCATGGAGGGATTGTAGGCGTAACCATCTCCGAGAATGTTGGAAGCGGTTACTTATGGCGACGTGGGTTTACGCACGTTTGGTTTGTTTGAGGTCGCCTGACTGATCGAGGTCGACGCGAGTTCGTGCCTTGGCTTGGCAGAGATTGTACAAGGGGTAGATCGTGAGTCGGACGAAACCAGGTCGGGACCAAGGGAGGTCGGACCATGCGCTTGGTCGACTGGTCTAACTTGACGAATATATGTATTTATGGATGCTTTAATGGGCCTTGTTCAAATGATGGGCCTCTAAGCCTGTTTGGATGTTGGGCCTTGCCTATCACTTTTATTCGGTTCAGTGGCCCCCAACTTTCTAGCTTGACTTGTTGGGTAAGAAGTTATGATGAATTTTTGTTGTTGGACAGAGGCACCATGCGTAGCTCGACTAGAAGGATGTAGATCGCTTCTCGGCGTTTGACTTTTGGCGATTGGATGAGTTGTCTTTCGTACGCCGTAATATCCGCACTTAATGGTACAAATTCTATCGATTGGACATTCACCTTGGGAAGTGGCGTGGACGTTTAATTCGGCCCATTATTTGACAATAATCTAACCGTTATCCAAACCTTTCCATTGCAGTCAAGGAAAAGTGAGGTATAAAAGATGATAATTGAGTCCTTTCCAAACATTACCATCCCCAAATCCTTAATAACTCAGCAAAAGCAATGACAAGGAAATATGTTTCTTGTGCCAAAATCTTCTTCTCCGGTGTTAAAGCATCCTCTTTTCTCCTTCAAAAACTCCATGTACTCTTCGATTTTGCTTATTGTGTTTAGATTTTGAAGCTTTCCTCTATTTTTGCCATGGCTAGGGTGTTAGGTTTTGAGATGGGGTCAAGGTATGGGTATAATTGTATGAATCTTAGGATATATAAACGGGTAGATGGACCATGGAGAGAGTTAACTTTAGAAGAGTATATAACCATCTTAACTAAGTGGAGTTTGTTTTTTGGTAAGATTGGGTTACCTGCTGGTTAGAGCATGGGGGACCTGGTTGTTGATGACCCACGGGTTGTCCTCTTCCATCTCTTTAACAAACTCATTGACCATCTAATCATTTTTACATCAAGTCGAATAAGCCTCCATTTCCTCGTTAGTGGATTGCTTTACCAGGGGAATATGGGTCGCCCTTAGGCCATTCGGATCCCTCTTCGTCGAGGACTGATTTCCCTGTTTCTTTGTCTTCTGTAGGAATGGCGAGCAACGATCAACATAACGGGACTAATCGGAGCGAGGCGTCGAGCTCCTCCTCAACAAGAATTGTGGATAGATTCTGATCCATGGTGGTCGTCGCTCGAAATGAAAGAGGTTACGTGGCCCCCAGACCTCAGGCCGGCAAGAAGTCAGTCGAGTCTCGCCTAAGGATCCTCCACGATCATTTTGAAGTGACAAGGGAGGATTTTCAGCTAACCCACTTCACGGAGAGGCAAAGGAAGGCCCAATAGTGGTCACATTAGGAGCTTAGTTCGAGCAGGGTATCCTTATATTATGGCCAATTTTGAGGTAGGGTTGAGACTCCCCTTAGATCCTTTCATTTGTGAGTTTCTAGAGTGCATGGCCACTGTGCCGATGCAGCTCGGGGCCAATGCAGTGAGGGTGCTGGTCACCTTCACAATAGTGTGCTGGTTAGTTGGGTACGAACCATGTATGCATGTGTTCAGAATGTTTTTTAAGGTGGTGGTCAACGACACAACCTGGGGGATCAACCACCCATACCAAAGCTAAGGCCCCAAGCTTTTCTCTAATTTGCCGGACAAGGTTTTGGGCTGGAACAGCCACCTAATTTTGGTGGAGAGTAGGAAAGGCTGGGAGTTCCCACTACCAGAAGAGGAATCTGAGCTCGTGAAAGAGGAAGACTATTGGGTCCCAGATTGGACCGATGCTTTAACTCATAGGTTGACAGTTGTTGTTCATATGAGTACAATTAGTTGGGAAACCTTGTAGTCGAGCGAGGACTATTATGTCCAAGCCGGGATGATGATGGGAGGATATGGAGGGGTATCTCCTTTGGTTCCAATAATAAGGAGCCTTAGGTATCCAGATTGGGTTATCTACAGAGAGAGCAATTTGAGACTCAGTTCCATTTCTGTAAAAGAACTCCGGGCCACTTCAAGAATTTGGTCCACTAAGGCGGTTAATCTCTTCTCACCATTGTTTTTCTTTTCTCTTAAGTATTTTCTCATTCTTCTTATACTGACCCTCTTTTTCCTTGTTTGTGCAGTTTTAACTCCTCAATAAGAGAGCCACATGGAGCGCATTGTTGACTTGGGTGATTTCCGCAGGAGCAAGAAAGGACATGGTCGTGCCAATGCTCGGGCTAGCAGGAAAAGTGAAGCTACTGCGAGGAACAACCTGCTCCCGAAATAAGGAGTATGAATGGTGCCAATTGATGGGACTGAGTCTGTCCAACCAATCAAGCAGGAGGCACATGTTGAGGCCCCCAGGTCAGAGGGGGGGGGGTGAGGAAATGCAGGTTGAGCAAAGATCAGGCTCTGTCTTACAGCTTGAGAGGTTAGTTGGTGAGGAGCGCCGGGCCGCCATCGTTGACTTGGAGCCGAGCAGGAGGGGCATGGTGATACTGAGGGCGCACTAGCCCTTATCCAGAACAAAAAAAGGTCTCAGGTTGAAGTGATGGCAGATGAAGTTGGTACCTGTTGGGTTTTGGGGTTACAAACGCAGCGGAAAATAATTTATACAACAACAAAACCCTAGCCCTAAGATCCGTCTAGCATGAATCAATTAGAAATATATATATGAAATAGAATTTACATACCTTGAATGCAATTTGTTAAGATTGAATTCGAATCTGAAAATCGAATCTCAAAACCGAATCTCAATACCGTTGATAAAGGTTTTGATCTTCTCCTTGATCTTTAACTTGTGAAGAATCGATGATTGAAGGCTTCAAGCTTTTGGTGATTAACTTATCACCCTCTATCGGTAATCCACACTCGAACGGACCAAGAACGCTTCTTGATTGATTGCTAGATGATCCCGATTATTGAAAACGTTTTTCAATAATCAATAGCTAAAAGGTATTTGATCTTTGATTCTCAATCTAGATCCCAATTTTAGTGTTTCATAAACCCTAAAATCCTTGTGTTTTTGGCTGACCAAAGGGTTCTATTTACACCAAATATAAATCCCTAACTATTAGGGAAAGAATCCTTGTCAAAAACCAAAACCTAAGCTGCCAAGGAAAAGCGTACGGACCAGTTTTTAGCCGCTGGCACGACTCGTCCCCAAGGGCACGAGTCGTGCCTTATGGCCAATCTTGTCGCACGACATACCAAGGCACTTTTCCAGGTTGCAAGATCAATGAGGCACGAGTCGTTTCTAAGGGCACGAGTCGTGAGCATGACTCACCCTGTAGAGCATAAGTCCTCCCCAAATGACCCCTCTCTAATACAGTCATCCCTTCTCAAGGCACGACTTGGGCCAATAGGGCATGAGTCGTCCCCTCAAGCACTAGTCGTGCCAGAGTCGTCCCTAGAGCCTAGAATTCACCTTTTTAGCCATTTTTAATCCATTCTTTTGTGTGTGACCCTTTAGGAATTATATTTTATGTTGGTAGTGAGTTGAAACATCAACCTCACAAGACATAAGTGACTTCTAGCAAATCATTATGTCCACCCAATTAAATATAACATCAAAGCTTGATTCCTTGATAATCAAATGTCACAATCCCTTTGTCCACGATGTCCAATTGAACATGAGTCATGGTCTAGGTCAACTCATCTCGTTCAACGCTTTCTCAATTCCGAATATGTTTATAATCCAAATGCCTTTGATCTCTATCAAATCACTTGAGTGCGGCCACACATTTCATCAACATCATTCATCGAGGGGCCCAAGTAAACATCTCTCTTCATAAGAGGGACAAATTCCGTCTTGACTTATCATTCTTCCCTACATGAATCCAAACGTGCTAACATAGCCCTTATTGCTATCCGATTAAAGATAGTGTTAGACTATATAAAACACGATCTTCATCATGTGGAAGACGATGATAATCTCAGGTACTAAGGATTCAATAACACGACTATCATGAGATTTAATCATGGTAACAGACCATGTCATAAATCTCATAAGTAGGTCAAGTCCAATACTTGTTCTCTAGCAAGTATCCATAAGTGTAATGTGCATCTCCATGCATATAATCATCTCCATGATTATCCATTACCAACTTATACTAGATGTTCACAACAACTAGGGACGCAGTTCAATATAATAAACATGCAAACATATAATGAACAGAATAAACACGCTCTATAATAAATGATAAAGATGATACATAACGGTTCAAGTCTAACATAACCATAGCCTAGGGCATTACACCAACAGTACCTCTAGGATGGCAGGTTCCATTTCTAGCCTCCCCCCAACACACAAGCTCTCCCCACCAAGAATTTCAAGGAGGTATCAACCTTGGTGGAAGATCTGAGCGACGTTCCTCCCCTCTCTAGGGTAAATTCATTATGCCGCCAGTATCCCGAGCTAGGACTAGGTCAGGCAATCATACGTCGAGCTGCAGACTGGGACTTATTGGCTTTTGATGAGGAGGGGCTTACTCCTGATGAGTTTAGCGACCGCTCTGGCCTGATCGCTTTTGAGGTACCTATTATCCTTTTTTCAATTTTTGTATTTTCTACTTTCATCATTTTGATCGTCTCTTTTCTATCTCACAATCTCTAGCTCTTTTCCTCTAGAGAAGGAGAAAATTGCTAAAGCCAATTATGCCAGGAAGTCTAGGGAAGCGGAGGAGTTGAAGAAGAAGCTCAACGACCTGGATTCTCAGTGCTCCGCTCTTCAAACAGATCACTTCAGTGTGGAGAAGGAGAGAGGTGAGGCGTATCAATCCTTAAAAGTGGCCATGGAGCAGCTAGCTCCTCTGGAAGAATAGGTCGACTCATGGGCTCCAACCAAGGCCGCTTTGGAAAATGAGGTCACCCAAACCAAGCATGATAAAGCTAAGTTGGAGGGACAGGTTGAGCAACTAACCTAGTTGGTCCAAGATCGTAACAACATAATGCTCAACCTGGATGAAGACCATAAGGCTGCTAAGGCTAAGTGGGAGGAGGAGGACCAAGCTAGGGAGAGGGCTGATATGGAGAAGTGTGAGGCCAGTGATGAGTGCTACAACATCATTGTGTCTCAAGCTCGGGACTTCTTTGATGTCAATCAACCTATTGGAGTCATTCTGAGTCTGATCAAACAGTGCAACCCTGGCTGTTGGAATCTGTAGCTCAGCTAGTATCATGGCCTCTGACACATAAGTAAGAGCAAATAGGGTTTCCCCTGTAGGCCCCCGAGTGGTTGTTCGGACTGCCCAAATAGCAAGTGGGAGTTTGTCCAACCATCTTCCAACTCGTCCATCCAAATTCTTACTCAAAGAGGACAAAACCAACTTATTGGCCGCCTCTTCTTGTTAGTTCCTCTGGGGATAGGCGACTGAAGATTTCCAATGCTTGACTCCCAATCTATGCATCTCTGTCTAGAAAGTCATTGAAAACGGAAGGCCGTTGTCGGAAATAATCGAATGTGCCACCCCAAAGCGACACCAAATCTAATGATGGATTAAGTTGATGGTGTTTTCCTCAGTTATCCTTGCTAAAGGCTTTGCTTCTATCCACTTTGTGAAGTAATCTATTGCAACGATCACATACTTGCAATTTCCACTGGCCGGGAAGGGACCAATCAAATCTACTCCCCACATGTCAAACGGCCAATTAGAAATCACGGGTGTCACATTTCTGCACGAACTCACGAGCATCCTCCCTTAAGTATGGCCAATAATACCCTAAAGTGTTTATCTTGTCTGCCAAAGTTCTGGCCCCCGGGTGTCCACCACATACACCACTATGTAAGTCTTGATCTCATCAATCCAACACTTTGCACTGTTATCCAAGTATAAAACCTGAACTTGCTCATACGCTAGTTGCTCTAAGTAAGAGATGAGTGTGAGTACCCCAACCCGAACTCGTGTTTTTGGGTCTATTTTCCATGATTGGCATTAGTTTTGGGCTTACATTTAGTCCAATTATTCATTTAATTATTTGATCCATTGGGACTGCCTCCCTGTGGCCTAGTTTGTCCTAAAGATGACCGGTGTCGTCCGACACAGGACGACCCCAAGGACATGGAAACTCCATGTCGTACGACATAGGAGTTCCTCTCAGCATGCCTATAAATAAAGGGCCTTGCTGATCATTTTAGGGGGGGACTTTGGCAAGTAAGGTCACTCTGCTAAAATAGAGACTCACTCTCTCTCTCATACACACACACTCACCTCCCTCCTCACACATACACACATCCAAGCCAAGGTCCAAAGAGTGATCTCCTTTGTTGGTGTTTTGAAGGGGTAAACACCATACTATTGGTGCTTTTACCTTGTGGACTACAATAGGTAGTCACTAAACTCCTTCTCTCTCTGATTACATCTTGAATAGTTGTTCATTTTGCATTGCATGCTTATATTGTTTGATAACATGTGAATATTTGGGATTTTGCATGACAAAGGTGGTGGAGATGTGAATCATCAATATTCACATCTCCTCACCTCAGATCTGGACATTTAGTGTCATTAGGTGCATTAAAGTTTGCATCTTGTTTACTTGTGTTTGAGTTAGGAGGTGATGGCTACATGATAATGGCCAAAAACATGTGATTGTTCACATTTGGTCATTAAAGCCATGTGATCCTCCCATAATACTCACGTAGTATAGTTATTCTACTGCTTTCAGTTGATATTATAGCTTAGTTTTGTGTTTTGAGCAAGGTGGAATGGATCTGCTGAAGGGCACTGAAAAAGGACACCTATGTCGAACGACATGGGACACCTCAAGGGGTCCTGTGTCATACGACATAGAGATCCCAGAAAGCTATTTGGCTTTCAGTGACTTCAGATCTACCCAGATGGATCCCCTTTGTGATTTAAAACTGTGTTTAAGTAGTTTTTAGTTCGTTTATCACTGTCTGGGAAGTCTGAGATCTGTTTGGGTGTAACCTATTGATGGAGGCGGTCTCTGTCGTATGACATGGACAACTCTGGGTGTCCTGTGTCATACGACATCCGTATCACCAAAAGTCAATTTTGACTTTGCTCACTCCAATTAACCCCAAATTGGTCCCAGACCCTAAACAGTGTCTCTCCTTAGTTAAAATAGCCTTGTTTTAGTGTTAAAGTAGCTTTGGTGGCTTAACCACCTCCTTTGTAAGAGGCAACCTGATCAGGGTGTCTTATGTCGTCCGACATCCCTCTTCTGAGGAAGTCCTGTGTCGGACGACATCCAAGGTCCTTGGACAGATTGTCTCAGCTCCTGCCTTGTAATGCAAGTCATTATTTGTAAGGGTGTGGCCCCCTTTCATGGTTCACAAGTTGTATCCAGTTCACTATCATTAATGAAATCCAAATTTGCATGCCTTGTTTGTTGACACAAATTGCACACACTTTGAATGATTATAATTGTCCTTGTTTGATTGAAAGTCTCGAAAGAGGCGATGTGGGTGAGCTCCATATTCTCTTCCCACATCGTAACTTGACCCCCGGACCCATTTTCTCATTTCAAAAGGTTTTTCAATGTTTTCCTTAAAAATGGTGTGGCGACTCCCAAAATTAAAAATGAAAATAGTTTTTAATCAAGAGAAAACTTAGATTTTTTTACGGCGAGGCGTTCATTCAGTGGCGACTCCGCTGGGGACGACATTGAAAAGCTTTTATTTTAATGAAAAGAGTGATACTTGGTATATAGGTGGAAACCACTTAGTTTCCCGTACCGCTTCCTAACCCGAGGCTTGGGATAAATTGTGGTCTAACAATGCCACGTATCGGTATCATTCTTCTTTTTTGGAAAAGAAAAAGCTTTTCTTAAGAGGGTCTAACTTTCTTTAAATCAACTTGGACAGTTTTCTCATTCTCTTTGTGTATGATTTGTGTCATTGTGTGCTCCTATGTGCCTTTCCATGCTTCTGTGCCTATATGCTTTTTATGTTGGGTATGATGGTATTTTGGTTTTGGGGTTTCTCCCCCTTGCTGTTTGCTTGGCTCTGTTGGTGAGAACTCCTATGTCGGACGACATCCCCTTTGAGAGTACATCGGCTAATCCATTGTATTTATGGTCTACCCTCTGAATTTCCCAAAATTCCAAGTCCTGGATCAATTTCTTAACTAGCCGCAATACTTGACCATGATTGGGTTGAGCACCTCGTACTCGGCTCTGACTTGATGAACGATCAACTGAGAATCACAATAGGCCACTATCTTGGTTGCTCCAAAAAATTTGGCATATTCAATGGTTGCTATCAAAGCTTCGTACTCGACCTGGTTGTTGGAGGCTTGAAACATAAACCTCAATGTTTTCTTGAACACCTTCTCGCTTTCAGACTCAACCAAAACAATTTTGGCCCCACTAACCCTCTTGATCGCAGACCCGTCTGAATACACTTTCCAACAGTCCACAGGCAAACTAACATTTTGTGGGTTTAACAGTTCTTTTCCCTTGGAAACCTTTTGTTTGGGTGCCTCTGGGTCGTCTTTGTTGGTGACACGCCCGTGCAGCTGAGGCACCAGTCCGAAAAAGTTGTGTCTTTTCAAGACCACAACACAAACTCTATAAATAGAGTTGCCTCCTCCGGAAAACATATATAGAGAAAAATCGTGATCTGATTTTACTTCCTGAGTCTTTGTTCTTAACAAATCTATTCTTTGAGTCAAACAGTTAAAGCTTCGATTATTGTTCCCGAGTTATTCAAAGGAGTGTAACTTTGAATAAGAGTGTGTAGGTTTTGTATCCTGGAGGTGAAATTCGTTGAGACCATTACACCATAGTGGAACGAATTAAATACCTTAAAGATAACATCTTTTGGTGTGCCTAACCTACTGATTCCTTACCCACAATCGAGTCATATACAACAACAAATTATTTGTCAAAAATAATAAAAATTAGTATTGAAATAAAATCAAACTAATTTTTTTTCATTCATTAGCCTTGGCTCGGCCGGCCTTGGCCTTGGCCTTGCCTTGGCCTTGGCCGTGGCCTTGCCTTGGCTCGGCCTTGGCCGACCTTGTCCTTGGCCGTGGCTCGGCCTTGGCCGGTCGTGGCCTGTAGGAGTTTATCCCACATTGAAATAAAACCAAACTAAAATGTTCTCCCTGCCCTATATATTGCTGAAGCTGGCCAAGGCAATCTCATTTCGGCCGACCGTGGCCCTTGCTCTTGCCCTTGGCCCTTGGCCTTGGCCCATGCCCTTGCCCTTGGCCTCGGATCAGATCGGGGCTCGGATCAAATAATTTCGGATCGGATTCAGATATTGCCCTTTAGTATTCGGATCAGATACGGATTATGGCTGATTCGAGCCAATCCGGTCCGATTGCCATCCCTAGGTCGAAGGAACAGTTTTGAGTTTGAGTTTTTGTTTTTGTTTTTGTTTTTTAATATGCGAAAATAAGAAAAGCTTGGTTGTATGATTATGATGTGTACAGTTGGGTGGTTATTGTAATTATATATGGAAAATGTCAGATTTTTCTGAGGGAAAAAAATAATAATAAAAAAAAGAAAAATTAATAAAAAGAACGGGTTGACCCGCACCCGACCCGACCCGAATGTAAATGGGTTGTGACGAGTCGAACCCGTCATTACCCGCCAACCCGTCATTACCCGACTCATACCCGACTCAACCCGCTTATTTGACAGGCATAGGTTCGGGGGCCATTTTATAGTCATTTATAGCATTTTAATTACATCATTTCCTTAGATTTTAGTATCATTTAATCTAATTTTAGCTTTTTTATTTCATATTTCGTATTTTACGCTTGATTGGTATTTTATGTAATTTTACATGGCTTAGGTACATATTTTGAAGTATAAGGGGTTTAGGTTCATTCTTTGAAGTACAAGGGACTTAAAGTGAAGCCTATGAAAATTGAGGGATCAAATCTGAAAAAATTGAAGAAGTCAGCCCAAGCCAGCTAATGCTCGGCTGAACACCTCATATGCCTCGTCCGAGCAGAGGAGATCAGAAGGAAACGTTCTGCTGGAAGGTCTTGCTCGGCCGAGCACTTCCTTAACTCGGCCGAGCACCTGTTGGTCAGCCAAAAAAGGTGCCTTTTTTGAAGAGATCCGACCCTTAGCCTAAAATGCCTATATAAAGGGCCCTTGTAATCAGTTGTAAATATGAAGAATATATCAGAAAATACCTGAATTGATAGCAAAATACTCTAGCATTACATTTACTATTTCCAAATACAAATCTCTCAAAGATTCATCAATCGTTCTTGAAGATTGAAGCGATAATATATTGAAGTTTATTCTAGTTTTGTTTTCTTTCTACAAGTGTTACGAATAAGTATCTTTCTTCTCTACTTTTATTTATGTCTTATTTGAATTTAATACTCGTATTTTTTGCTATGACTTGTGAGTAATCTCCCAAGTTCTTGCGGTTGGAAACTCAACACTTTTGTTCATCAATTTTAATCATGCCATCTTCTCTTCATCTTAACAATTCTCTTCATATCAATCTTAAAAGACTTACATTTTGGAGACGTCTAAATTGTATTATTTCAGTTAATCGAGAGAAGTACCTAGCGGAAAATCTCAATTAGCGAAACCATATGAAGTGAAATAGGTTACATTAATCACAAAAGTAGATTAATGGTCTAAGGATATTCCTTGAATGGAAAGTACGTGGATTTTATAAACACTAATGGATTCTTACTAACTTATGGGCCATCGAGAGATAGGGCATAATTAGTGAAGAATACAAATATTACCTGCTTGATCGTGAGAAGTAGTATAGGCTCAATGTACCATCTTTGATTTTGATGAAAACTTTTATTTCAAAGGCATGATTATTTGATAAATGAATAATTGTTCGAGTCCCAACCCCGAGAATATCTTAATCTTATAAGAATTAAATTAAATTAGAGTAGTTTGTATTATTCTAGTTATTCAACGAAAACCATTTTTTTCCCAATCTTATTTTTATATTTTTATTATAAAAGCAAATATTATACAAAGTAAATCTTGTTTTTGTGGGATCGACCCACATTTGCCTTTGCTATACTATAAATAACCCATGCACTTGCGATATAAAAGGAACCGTTAGGTTTTGAAACAAGAGACCACTTCAGATAAAATTAACTTGTCATCTGCCCAAATGTCAAGGTAAAACTCCAGGTCACTTAAAGAGATCCTTGGTGGGACATGCTCGCCTTTATAGAAACTAGATTGACTCCCGTGCGATGCACGGGGCGTTACTATATATTTAAATGACAAAAATTGAACAAAAATAAACCAAAAAACAATTTGTTTATATATTTATGAAATACTTCCTTAAAGACTACAATGTCAGTACATAAAAATGAGCATAAAATAGGAATAAAACAAAAATCATAAGGAATATGCATATCTTTATATACAATTATGCAGTATTTTATCATTTAGAAAAGTAAATAAAAAAGACGAACATGTTTATCACATACGAAGTAAGTTATTGAAATTAGTAAAAATAAAATGAATTTTATAAATAAAAAGAAAAGATTTGTTCATACCAAAAGGATAAGGATAGTAAATTTATCTAATAAAAATTAATATCATTCTTTTTCAAATTTATTAATACTTTATTTACTATGCTTCAAATATTAATTTTTTTAAATTAAATAAATTGTTTGATATATCGAACTAAAATAAACACAATAACCATATTGACATACATTTATACTATCTTTAATTCTTATAATATTGACATACATTTCAATCAAAATTTTAAAAATGATGGCCATCTTCCCCGATATTCATCTTTATAAATATAAAATTTTTTGAGACGGATAGAGAAATTGACAAATTTATTAATACTTTATTTACTATGCTTCAAATGTTTTTTTAAAGAAAAATTAAATAAATTGTTTGATATATCGAACAAATATAAAAACAATAACCATATTACCCCATCTCACCTATTAAATAGAAACCAAAACCCACATTCATCACAATCCCCCATATATATATATATATATATATATATATATATATATATATATATATATATATATATATATATATATATATATATATATATATATATATATATATATATATATATAATTCAACACCATTCCACTTCATCATCCTATATCCCACCATTTTAATTTTATTTTATATTCTTTAATTTTATGATTAGTAAAATTATTATTATTATTATTATTATTATCATTTATAATTAAAAATAATACTTCACACATATTTAATTTTTAGTAAAAATATATTGAAAAATAAAAGACCAAAATTAACAAAAGATGATTTAGAAATTTATATTTAAAGAAGAGGGTTGTTTTTCTCTGTCCAAATCAAATGACAGAAATCTCTATTGAAAGAGAAAAAAATTATGATTTTTGGTGTAAAAAAATTAATTTATTTTAAAATAATTGAGGGAAAATAAATAAGATGTAAAAAAATCGAAAATTCAGTCACCCAATCAACAGCGAACACGTGTCAAATTTCTTTAAAAGAAATGAAACAAACCCATGCATAAACCCACCATTATGGGCGCGTGCAGTACACGCGCAAGAGAAATATCGAAATTGCTCTTCAACAGATGGACGACATGTGTCCAATGTAATAAAAAAAATTTAATGCATTCACGCTCCTCTTTATGCCCGTGTAATTTACGGCTCTCATAATTTTAACCAATTAAAAAAATAAAATAAATCATTTACTATCCACTTTATTTGGGTAATTGTTAATAAAAGTAATTAATACTTAATTAACTATGCTTCAATTATATTTTTTAAATAAAATAAATAAATTGTTTATTTTTATAATTAGTAAAATTAATATTATTATCATTATCATTTATAATAAAATAATACTTCACACTTAATTTTTTGACTAAAATCATATTGAAAAATAAAACAGAAAAATTAACAAAGAATAATTAGAAATTTATATGTAATCGAGGGTAAAGAAATAAGATGTAAAAAAAATCGAAAATTCTGTCAGTCAATCAACAGGCGACACGTGTCAAATTTGTTTTTTAAAAAAAAATAAACAAACCCCTGCATAAACCCACCATTATCGGCGCGTGCAGTACACGCGCCAGAGGAATGTCGAAATTACCCTTCAACAGACGGACGACACGTGTCCAATGTAAAAAAACAAAACTTATGCATTCACGCGCCTCTTTATGCCCGTGTAATTTACGGCTCTCATAATTTTAACTAATAAAAAAAGAAAGAAAAAAATCATTTTCTATCCACTTCATTTGGGTAATTGTTAATAAAAGTAATTAATACGTAATTTACTATGCTTCATGTTTTTTTAAATAAAATAAATAAATTGTTTAATGTATCGAACTAAAATAAACCAAAAACCATATTACCCCTTCCAATTTCTTATCCTATACCCCATCATTTTTATGTTATTTTATATTCTTTATTTTTATAATTACTAAAATTAATATTATTAACATTATCTTTTATAATAAAAAATTACTTCACACTTAAAATTTATTGACTAAAACCATATTGAAAACTGAAAAAGAAAAATTAACAAAGGATAATTAGAAATTTATTTATACAAAAATGGTTTTTTTTTCTGTGTTCAAATGAAATGAAAATAGTCTCTATTTAAAGAAAAAAAAAATATATGAATTTTGGTGGAATTTTTTTTTTTTAATTTAATATATAATAATTGAGGTCAAAACACTACCCCACCCCACTTATTAAATAGAAAATCCTCTTTTTTAAAAAAGATTTTTTTTTTTTGTCCAAATCAAATGAAAGAAGTCTCTATTGAAAGAGAAAAAAAATCATAAATTTTGGTGAAAAAAAAATTAAAAAAAAATTTAATTTAATATATAATAATTGAGGTCAAAGAAATGGGATAATTTTTTTTTCGAAATCCGCCCAGCGAATCAGGTGTTGACATGTGGCAAAACCAAAAAAAAAAAATACAACCCATCTGCCCAAACGCCCCACTGTTCGCGCGTGATTCATACGCGCCAGTTAAAAGACGGAAATACCCCTCTCCCTTTAGGCGACACATGTCCTTTGTTTTAAAAAAAAAATAAATAAATAAAATTCCACCCAATCAGCATCTGCCACGTCGGAATTTGGCCTCCTTAATTGCAACTTTGCCACAGCGTGAAATGACTAAAATACCCCTCAAAGGCCAAACAATTACCACTATCTTGTTATTATATATAGATAGATTCTGGAATAGCTTTTGATAAGATTGAGTTGGAAGAGATGAAGGCCTGATGATTGAGGGCCATTTTTTGGCATTTCCACAAGTAATCATCTCGCCATTGCTTAGACACCACCATACAAGCAGCCAAGTCAGCGCCTGGAAAGACGGTGTTGAGAATTTCATTACTTGGTAGATAATACTTTATAGAGTACGTGTGGATACCCTGGAAGAAATTCAACTTCTGGATATGTCAAATATATAAACATTTATCTAACAACAGTAAACATGAAAACCTTGATGGG
Source organism: Adenophora triphylla var. japonica (assembly GCA_022495995.1). Lineage (NCBI taxonomy): Eukaryota > Viridiplantae > Streptophyta > Magnoliopsida > Asterales > Campanulaceae > Adenophora > Adenophora triphylla. The sequence continues at coordinate 57,718 of JAFEMH010002879.1, forward strand.
AAACAATATCTATCTGCATTTAAGATACAAGATAACAATCCAAAATCACATATTCCTAATTCAGAATAATCAAAGCTAAGTATTCTATTCCCATCGTTACGATGTGGAATATATATGATGCACAACAGTCAAGTCAGTATATTTTATCTTGGACAACAATCACTAGTAAATAACTACCAAATGAATCCAATTAAAATTATCTAAATTACATAAGAATCCAACAGCTATTTTAAATGCCAATTTTTTTTTTTTGCCTGACAGACAGCTCTAATTATTTAATCCCAACCCCTGCAAGTAAGTAAATAAATGAAACAATTAAGCAATACCAAAGCTTTAGTGATTTTTAAAAAATCATGGGAAAAGTATTATTTTTTATTATTATTTCAATTTACAGTTTAACCCCACCAAAAAAAACACCAAGCAAGTCCAACAAAGATAATTCAATTCAAATCAAATCAAGCACAAAATAAAGTATAAACCAAAGTTGAAGAAAACGAATGAATTTTGAGATTATAAGAGAATACGAAATTCATCGAGAAATCTACCAAATAAGAATCAAAATCAGGAAGAACCCTGGCTGAAGATTCATCGGACAGCATTTCATCACACACAGGAGAAAAAGTTAAAAATCAAAGCTATCAAATTGAATCTTTAAAAACTGAAAATTGTGTGAAATTACCTTGGACTGACCGAGGGTGCCCGTGAAACTAAGGGTCCGCTTTCGAGTTTTTAATGAATAGAAAAGAAAGTGAAGGAGAGGGGAGGGGAGGGAAAAGAAGAGAAAAGAAAGGGAGGGAAGTGAATTTAAATTTCTTTCGATGTGCTTCCAAGTTAGAAAGAAAATGAAAGGAAAAACAAAATTTCATGCTTCCAAAATAGAAAAGTAAAGGGCGATCTTCGCTGAGTATAATGGACAAAGATAGAAAAGTACGGTTTTGATCGGGAGAGAAAATAACCTATGACTTATCCATAATAATAAACTCTGTGCGTCCCCTAGCTAAGATTTTTTAATTAGGTGCAGCGCCAGCAACAAATGAAATTTAGATGACAACATGTAAAAAAATGTGTTACATAATGTAAAAAGTGCATTACAAGTGTAGATTGTCTAAAATATATTTAATGAACCTTGATCATTGATATCAGAAGAAACGTTAGTTAATGTGTCATCCGGATCAGGGGCAGATTTAGTGTATGAGTTGGGGGTGCATGTGCACCCGTTCAAATTTATTTCTTTTTAAAAAAATATAAAAAAAATTACATTATTTACTAAGTATATCCGCAAATACTTAATTTCCAGTTTGGCTGTTAACATATCATATAACTAATTCAGTTGGTAAGTTGTTAAAGTTTATTACTAAGGACCAGATTTCAAATCCTACTAGAAGCTACAAATAAATTGAAATTATTTTTAGCTTCTAATATGAGAAATAAACTGTATTTCAAAATATTACTTAAATTCTTTATATTATAAATAGTTTTTATTTATTATTCAAGTTATTTTTTTTGCCTCTATTATGATAAATGCTTTTTTCTTTTTAAATATTTTTATATTTGGATTCTTTTGCTTATTACTTTAACCAATGTAAATGCATTTTGTTTATTATCTATTAGTTTTTTCATCATTTATTGTTTATAAAAAGTAAATTTGAAACTTATAAAAAATAAATTACAAGATTAATTTCAATAAATGCTTACTAAAATAATGTCGTCATTAAATCAACTATAATGTAAATATCGTCTTTTTTATTTTTTTCATGACATAAGCTTACTAAAATTTAATGAAATCTTATTAGGGTTAATTTTACTTTACCGTCTTATGATTTTTATAATTTCAATTTGTTAGTAAAATTGATTACAAGTACATTGGAAATTTAGAAAACATAATACAATTAACAGGAAACTAAATAATTGAAATAAACCACTGCGTTGAATTTTGTTCGAGTCGTGTGAAGCACAATTTCCTTAATACAAATTTGTCCCCTCACCGAGTTGTGCTTAAGGTTGAATCGAACGTTTGCCTCCCAAAATGAAACGCACGAACCAGATCGGACCGCTTTTGCACACTAGAATTTCTGGGGAATTGAAGCTATGCCTAAACAAAATCACCATGAATGCAGATGCAGGAGGCCAAGGGAGAAAGTAGCAATATACAACGAGACATAGAGGAGAGATTGCTGAAATAGGTGCATCAAAAAGCTTGTGTGAGTCTCCATTTGCACTACTCAATGTGAAGGTACTTTTATTCAAAGAATTAAAATAGAATTTAATTGGGAACCCCTGAGAGACTGTAGTTACAAATCTGCACAATATTTGGATTCAATACCGGACTGTTCAAGTTCATTCTGTTTGTTTCAATTTTGAATCCAAAAAAAAATAGCAAGCTTATCTGAGTAGGCTATTTCGGTGTCACATTCGTGTCCGAAGGACGCACACACACGTGAGTTTGGTAGCTCGAAGCATGTTTGGCCCTTGATTTGCACCCTCATATGCACCTGTGTGCGTGAGAGAGCCTCTGTGACACACAATCTTACTCCCTACCAAAGTGTAGGAGTATATACACTACCTTGGTTTTGCCTTCACTTTTAATGTGGGATAACCACATTTCCCAATTCCAGTCCACTTACTTTGAGCCTTCATAACTCACTCATCATTTACCAATCTGGACAAATGAATACTCCCTCCGTCCCAATCTAAGTGTCTTAAAATGGGTTCGGCGTGGGAATTAAGGAAAGTGATGTAAGAAAGAGAAAAAATTTAAATGTTGTGAGTATGAAAAATTAAATAGGAAAGAGAATGAGTGGGTGGAATAGTTAGGAGAGAGAATGTTGTGAGTGTAAAAGTAAAGTAGGAGAAAGAATGAGTGGGTGAAATAGTAAAAAAAACTTTCTTTTTTTGGATTGAGACATTTTAAGTGGGACGCCCAAAAAGGAAAGTTGAGACATTTAGATTGGGACGGAGGGAGTATTTGATTTCCATTTTCTCATGGAGTAGAACCCAAATTCACAATTAATTTGATTATTTGACAAACAACCCATCTGATGATGCAGGAATCGTCCGGATCTGCCTTATTCCGGCAATAGTTTATAATTCAGCCACTAAAACCTGAAATCACGAACAAACGACTAGCCGGGGTGATCTTCGATTAAGACCCTCCATCGTGATGATGAGATATAGTGTATGAGTTTATAGAAACTGTATTGAAACAACATAAATCTCAAATAGACAAAATGACGCTACCTTTTTCTGTTGAGTATGGATTGGTATTTATAGTGTTGTCATTGGATGTTTATGAATCCTGTAAATCATGGAGGGATTGTAGGCGTAACCATCTTCGAGAATGTTGGAAGCGGTTACTTATGGCGGCGTGGGTTTACGCACGTTTGGTTTGTTTGAGGTCGCCTGACTGATCGAGGTCGACGCGAGTTTGTGCCTCGGCTTGGCAGAGATTGTACAAGGGGTAGATCGAGAGTCGGACGAAACCAGGTCGGGACCAAGGGAGGTCGGACCATGCGCTTGGTCTACTGATCTAACTTGACGAATATATGTATTTAGGGACGCTTTAATGGGCCTTGTTCAAATGATGGGCCTCTAAGCCTGTTTGGACGTTGGGCCTTGCCTATCGCTTTTATTCCGTTCAGTGGCCCCCAACTTTCTAGCTTGACTTGTTGGGTAGGAAGTTATGATGAATTTTTGTTGTTGGACAGAGGCACCATGTGTAGCTCAACTAGAAGGATGTAGATCGCTTCTCGACGTTTGACTTTTGGCGATTGGATGAGTTGTCTTTCATACGTCGTAATATCCGCACTTAATGGTACAAATTCTATCGATTGGACATTCACCTTGGGAAGTGGCGTGGACGTTTAATTCGTCCCATTATTTGACAATAATCTAACCGTTATCCAAACCTTTCCAATGCAGTCAAGGAAAAGTGAGGTTTAAAAGATGATAATTGAGTCCTTTCCAAACATTACCATCCCCAAATCCTTAATAACTCAGCAAAAGCAATGACAAGGAAATATGTTTCTGGTGCCAAAATCTTCTTCTCCGGTGTTAAAGCATCCTCTTTTCTCCTTCGAAAACTCCATGTACTCTTCGATTTTGCTTATTGTGTTTAGATTTTGAAGCTTTCCTCTATTTTTGCCATGGCTAGGGTGTTATGTTTTGAGATGGGGTCAAGGTATGGGTATAATTGTATGAATCTTAGGATATACAAACGAGTAGATGGACCATAGAGAGAGTTAACTTTAGAAGAGTGTATAACCATCTTAACTAAGTGGAGTTTGTTTTTTGGTAAGATTGGGTTACCTGCTGGTTAGAGCATGGGGGACCTGGTTGTTGATGACCCACGGGTTGTCCTCTTCCATCTCTTTAACAAACTCATTGACCATCTAATCATTTTTACATCAAGTCGAATAACCCTCAGTTTCCTCGTTAGTTGATTGCTTTACCAGGGGAATCTAGGTCGCCCTTAGGCCGTTCGGATCCCTCTTCGTCGAAGACTGATTTCCCTGTTTCTTTGTCTTCTGTTTCTTCGGGCTGGAACAGCCACCTAATTTTGGTGGAGAGTAGGAAAGGCTGGGAGTTCCCACTACCAGAAGAGGAATCTGAGCTCGTGAAAGAGGAAGACTATTGGGTCCCAGATTGGAGCGATGCTTTAACTCGTAGGTTGACAGTTGTTGTTCGTAAGAGTACAATTAGTTGGGAAACCTTGTAGTCAAGCGAGGACTATTATGTCCAAGCCGGGATGATGATGGGAGGATATGGAGGGGTATCTCCTTTGGTTCCAATAATAAGGAGCCTTAGGTATCCAGATTGGGTTATCTACGAGAGAGAGCAATTTGAGACTCAGTTCCATTTCTGTAAAAGAACTCCGGGCCACTGCAAGAATTTGGTCCACTAAGGCGGTTAATCTCTTCTCACTATTGTTTTTCTTTTCTCTTAAGTATTTTCTCGTTCTTCTTATACTGACCCTCTTTTTCCTTGTTTGTGCAGTTTTAACTCCTGAATGGTGCCAATTGATGGGACTGAGTCTGTCCAACCAATCAAGCAGGAGGCACATGTTGAGGCCCCCAGGTCAGAGGGGGGGGGGTGAGGAAATGCAGGTCGAGCAAAGATCGGGCTCTGGCTTACAGCTGAGAGGTTAGTTGGTGAGGTGCGCCGGGCCGCCATCGTTGACTTGGAGCCGAGCAGGAGGGGCATGACGATACTGAGGGCCCACTAGCCCTTATCCAGAACAAAAAAAGGTCTCAGGTTGAAGTGATGGCAGATGAAGTTGGTACCTGTTGGGTTTTGGGGTTACAAACGCAGCGAAAAATAATTTATACAACAACAAAACCCTAGCCCTAAGATTCGTCTAGCATGAAGCGATTAGAAATATATATATGAAATAGAATTTACATACCTTGAATGCGATTTGTTAAGCTTGAATTCGAATCTGAAAATCGAATCTCAAAACCGTTGATAAAGGTTTTGATCTTCTCCTTGATCTTTAACTTGTGAAGAATCGATGATTGAAGGCTTCAAGCCTTTGGTGATTAACTTATCACCCTCTATCGGTAATCCACACTCGAACGGACCAAGAACGCTTCTTGATTGATTGCTAGATGATCCCGATTATTGAAAATGTTTTTCAATAATCAATAGCTAAAAGGTATTTAATCTTTGATTCTCAATCTAGATCCCAATTTTAGTGTTTCATAAACCCTAAAATCCTTGTGTTTTTGGCTGACCAAAGGGTTCTATTTACACCAAATATAAATCCCTAACTATTAGGAAAAGAATCCTTGTCAAAAACCAAAACCTAAGCTGCCAAGGAAAAACGTACGAACCAGTTTTTAGCCGCTGGCACGACTCGTCCCCAAGGGCACGAGTCGTGCCTTATGGCCAATCTTGTCGCACGACATACCAAGGCACTTTTCCAGGTTGCAAGATCAATAAGGCACGAGTCGTTTCTAAGGGCACGAGTCATGAGCACGACTCACCCTGTAGAGCACGAGTCCTCCCCAAATGACCCCTCTCTAATACAGTCATCCCTTCTCAAGGCACGACTTGGGCCAATAGGGCACGAGTCGTCCCCTCAAGCACTAGTCGTGCCAGAGTCGTCCCTAGAGCCCAGAATTCACCTTCTTAGCCATTTTTAATCCGTTCTTTTGTGTGTGACCCTTTAGGAATTATATTTTATGTTGGTAGTGAGTTGAAACATCAACCTCACAAGACATAAGTGACTTCTAGCAAATCATTATGTCCACCCAATTAAATATAACATCAAAGCTTGATTCCTTGATAATCAAATGTCACAATCCCTTTGTCCACGATGTCCAATTGAACATGAGTCATGGTCTAGGTCAACTCATCTCGTTCAACGCTTTCTCAATTCCGAATATGTTGATAATCCAAATGCCTTTGATCTCTATCAAATCACTTGAGTGCGGCCACACATTTCATCAACATCATTCATCGAGGGGCCCAAGTAAACATCTCTTTTCATAAGAGGGACAAATTCTGTCTTGACTTATCATTCTTCCCTACATGAATCCAAACGTGCTAACATAGCCCTTATTGCTATCCGATTAAAGATAGTGTTAGACTATATCAAACACGATCTTCTTCATGTGGAAGACGATGATAATCTCAGGTACTAAGGATTCAATAACACGACTATCATGAGATTTAATCATGGCAACAGACCATGTCATAAATCTCATAAGTAGGTCAAGTCCAATACTTGTTCTCTAGAAAGTATCCATAAGTGTAATGTGCATCTCCATGCATATAATCATCTCCATGATTATCCATTACCAACTTATACTAGATGTTCACAACAACTAGGGACGCAGTTCAATATAATAAACATGCAAACATATAATGAACAGAATAAACACGCTCTATAATAAATGATAAAGATGATACATAACGGTTCAAGTCTAACATAACCATAGCCTAGGGCATTACACCAACAGTACCTCTAGGACGGCAGGTTCCATTTCTAGCCTCCCCCCAACACACAAGCTCTCCCCACCAAGAATTTCAAGGAGGTATCAACCTTGGTGGAAGAGCTGAGCGAATTTCCTCCCCTCTCTAGGGTAAATTCATTATGCCGCCAGTATCCCGAGCTAGGACTAGGTCAGGCAATCATACGTCGAGCTGCGGACTGGGACTTATTGGCTTTTGATGAGGAGGGGCTTACTCCTGATGAGTTTAGCGACCGCTATGGCCTGATCGCTTTTGAGGTACCTATTATCCTTTTTTCAATTTTTGTATTTTCTACTTTCATCATTTTGATCGTCTTTTTTCTATCTCACAATCTCTAGCTCTTATCCTCTGGAGAAGGAGAAAATTGCTAAAGCCAATTATGCCAGGAAGTCTAGGGAAGCGGAGGAGTTGAAGAAGAAGATCAATGACCTGGATTCTCAGTGCTCCGCTCTTCAAATAGATCACTTCACTGTGGAGAAGGAGAGAGGTGAGGCGTATCAAGCCTTAAAGTGGCCATGGAGCAGCTAGCTCCTCTGGAAGAATAGGTCGACTCATGGGCTCCAACCAAGGGCGCTTTGGAAAATAAGGTCACCCAAACCAAGCATGATAAAGCTAAGTTGGAGGGACAGGTTGAGCAACTGACCTAGTTGGTCCAAGATCGTAACAACATAATGCTCAACCTGGATGAAGACCATAAGGCTGCTAAGGCTAAGTGGGAGGAGGAGGACCAGGGTAGGGAGAGGGCTGATATGGAGAAGTGTGAGGCCGGTGATGAGTGCTACAACATCATTGTGTCTCAAGCTCGGGACTTCTTTGATGTCGATCAACCTATTGGAGTCATTCTGAGTCTGATCAAACAGTGCAACCCTGGCTGTTGGAATCTGTAGCTCAGCTAGTATCATGGCCTCTGACACATATATAAGAGCAAATAGGGTTTCCCCTGTAGGCCCTCGAGTGGTTGTGCGGACTGCCCAAATAGCAAGTGGGAGTTCGTCCAACCATTTTCCAGCTCGTCCATCCAAATTCTTACTCAAAGCTGACAAAACCAACTTATTGGCCGCCTCTGCTTGTTAGTTCCTCTGGGGATAGGCGACTGAAGATTTCCAATGCTTGACTCCCAATCTATGCATCTCTGTCTAGAAAGTCATTGAAAACGGAAGGCCGTTGTCGGAAATAATCAAATGTGCCACCCCAAAGCGACACCAAATCTAATGATGGATTAAGTTGATGGTATTTTCCTCAGTTATCCTTGCTAAAGGTTTTGCTTCTATCCACTTTGTGAAGTAATCTATTGCAAAGATCACATACTTGCAATTTCCACTGGATGGGAAGGGACCAATCAAATCTACTCCCCACATGTCAAACGGCCAATTAGAAATCACGGGTGTCACATTTCTGCACGAACTCACGAGCATCCTCCCTTAAGTGTGGCCAATAATACCCTAAAGTGTTTATCTTGTCTGCCAAAGTTCTGGCCCCCGGGTCTCCACCACATACACCACTATGTACCTCGAACAAAAGGTTTGGAACTTCTTGAGGATGGACACACCTTAAGAGCAATTTGATAAAGGACCTTCAGAATAAGACTTTTTCATGAATAGTAAACCTAGGAGATTTCTTCTTGATCACCCAAGCTTTTTGCTCGTCCTCTGGCAACTCGCCTTTCTCGATGTAAGTCTTGATCTCATCAATCCAACACTTTGCACTATTATCCAAGCATAGAACCTGAACTTGCTCATACGCTAGTTGCTCTAAGTAAGAGATGAGTGTGAGTACCCCGACCCGAACTCGTGTTTTTGGGTCTATTTTCCATGATTGGCATTAGTTTTGGGCTTACATTTAGTCCAATTATTCATTTAATTATTTGATCCATTGGGACTGCCTCCCTGTGGCCCAGTTTGTCCTAAAGATGACCGGTGTCATCCGACACAGGACGACCCCAAGGACGTGGAAACTCCATGTCGTACGACATAGGAGTTCCTCTCAGCATGCCTATAAATAAAGGGCCTTGCTGATCATTTTAGGGGGGGACTTTGGCAAGTAAGGTCACTCTGCTAAAATAGAGACTCACTCTCTCTCTCATACACACACACTCACCTCCCTCCTCATACATACACACATCCAAGCCAAGGTCCAAAGAGTGATCTCCTTTGTTGGTGTTTTGAAGGGGTAAACACCATACTATTGGTGCTTTTACCTTGTGGACTACAATAGGTAGTCACTAAACTCCTTCTCTCTCTGATTACATCTTGAATAGTTGTTCATTTTGCATTGCATGCTTATATTGTTTGATAACATGTGAATATTTGGGATTTTGCATGACAAAGGTGGTGGAGATGTGAATCATCAATATTCACATCTCCTCACCTCAGATCTGGACATTTAGTGTCATTAGGTGCATTAAAGTTTGCATCTTGTTTACTTGTGTTTGAGTTAGGAGGTGATGGCTACATGATAATGGCCAAAAACATGTGATTGTTCAAATTTGGTCATTAAAGCCATGTGATCCTCCCATAATACTCACGTAGTATAGTTATTCTACTGCTTTCAGTTGATATTATAGCTTAGTTTTGTGTTTTGAGCAAGGTGGAATCGATCTGCTGAAGGGCACTGAAAAAGGACACCTATGTCGGACGACATGGGACACCTCAAGGGGTCCTGTGTCATACGACATAGAGATCCCAGAAAGCTGTTTGGCTTTCAGTGACTTCAGATCTACCCAGATGGATCCCCTTTGTGATTTAAAACTAGTAGTTTTTAGTTTGTTTATCACTGTCTGGGAAGTCTGAGATCTTTTTGGGTGTAACCTATTGATGGAGGCGGTCTCTGTCGTATGACATGGACAACTCTGGGTGTCCTGTGTCATACGACATCCGTATCACCAAAAGTCAATTTTGACTTTGCTCACTCCAATTAACCCCAAATTGGTCCCAGACCCTAAACAGTGTCTCTCCTTAGTTAAAATAGCCTTGTTTTAGTGTTAGAGTAGCTTTGGTGGCTTAACCACCCCCTTTGTAAGAGGCAACCTGATCAGGGTGTCTTATGTCGTCCGACATCCCTCTTCTGAGGAAGTCCTGTGTCGGACGACATCCAAGGTCCTTGGACAGACTGTCTCAGCTCCTGCCTTGTAACGCAAGTCATTGTTTGTAAGGGTGTGGCCCCCTTTCATGGTTCACAAGTTGTATCCAGTTCACTATCATTAATGAAATCCAAATTTGCATGCCTTGTTTGTTGACACAAATTGCACAGACTTTGAATGATTATAATTGTCCTTGTTTGATTGAAAGTCTCGAAAGAGGCGATGTGGGTGAGCTCCATATTCTCTTCCCACATCGTAACTTGACCCCCGGACCCATTTTCTCATTTCAAAAGGTTTTTCAATGTTTTCCTTAAAAACGGTGTGGCGACTCCCAAAATTAAAAATGAAAATAGTTTTTAATCAAGAGAAAACTTAGATTTTTTTACGGCGAGGCGTTCATTCAGTGACGACTCCGCTGGGGACGACATTGAAAAGCTTTTATTTTAATGAAAAGAGTGATACTTGGTATATAGGTGGAAACCACTTAGTTTCCCGTACTGCTTCCTAACCCGAGGCTTGGGATAAATTGTGGTCTAACAATGCCACGTACCGGTATCATTCTTCTTTTTTGGAAAAGAAAAAGCTTTTCTTAAGAGGGTCTAACTTTCTTTAAATCAACTTGGTGTAAGTACCCAAATCTGGCTCATGCCTTCCGGTTAAGTTTTCCGGCAATTCCCCGGACTTTCCTAAAGTCCGGGAGCAATTTCGGAACTGTTCCGAACCTTCCGAGGAATGAAGGGACTGCTCTAAATTAAAAAGTCACGTTTTAATTGTATTTGGCATCCTTCTAGAAGTGCCACCTTGCATGATTCTAGAAACATGCTGAGTCATACAGGATAATGCCGCACGGCTGCATTAGCCAAGAACTCCTAGCCGCACGGCCTCATTAGCCTTATCCATACTGCCTATAAATAGAGCCCTCCTCTTCCCATTTTAGACACCAATAAAATACCACACTCAGCTCCAAAAGCTCTCCCAAAACACTGCTGCGAAATTAGGAAGTTGAAGAGTGCCAAGAAGCCACCTCCCTCCTCCTTGAAGCCTCCAAGAAGTGGTCCCTCCGCTAGGCAAGATCCGAAGAAGAAGAGGTCACCACCATTGGTAACCTCTCACCCCCTTTCCTTGCATTATAATGCCTATGTGATATAATTGCTCTTTGTATTTGCATATTGCTATTATCTTGCTTGGGACTTGGTATTTGTTGTTAAAGATCCTATCTTTATTCATCTAAATCATATCCCCCTCCCCCTTTGCATCATTTGCATAAAATAAGCATCATTTGCTCCTAAAAATGTAATCTTTGCAATAAAGGTGCATCCTTTGCACCTAAAAATCCATGCTTTCCATTAAAAATGCATCCTTTGCATATAAAAATCATGTCTTTACAATAAAAAGTGCATCCTTTGCACCTAAAACCAATTTTTCACATAAAATGCATCCTTTGCATTAAAAATCATCTCTTTACCATCAAAGTAGCATCCTTTGCTTTCAAAATGTCATCTTTGTGCATCCTTTGCATATAAAAATACTATTTTTCCTCATAAAAATGCATCCTTTGAATAAAAATCATTTCTTTACATAAAAAGCATCCTTTGCAATCAAAAGCATCCTTTGCACCCAAAAAATGTCATCTTTTCACTAAAAATGTCATTTTTACATGCATTCCCCCATGTCCCCATTTAGCAACCTTCGGTATGAACCGGTGTAAAGATCCCATCTTTACATCGTTTCTTCCATTAAAGGTGACACAATTTCTTTAGAAAGGGATAAACCCTTGAACCTATATCTACGATAATCGCTTGAGACGAGCACGATAGCTCCCATATAAGCTCAATCGTCTCAAGGCATAGGATTGATGGGCTAAGGTCACTCCTTTCCTAAAGAACCCCATTTTGGACTATAAAAGAGAGTCCTTCTCTCGATCACGCAAAGACTCAAGGTCAAATAGCGATGATCACAAGTCCAAGATGAGGACGGGATCAAAGTCCCGAACACATAAAAAATCCAAGGAATCCCGAGCGACAACCAACTAAATGGTTTGTACGTCCGGAAGACAACTTGGGACATCCCCCCCCTCTCTTTTCAACACATGCACACAAGAAAGCACGCAAGCAAGCACGAAAAATGGAATCTAGGGAGACTTGCTACGACAAGGCACCTTGGGTGAACGACGATCCATTCTTCCCAAGGGGTAACTTAACCTCCGAACCCTAAAATCCTTTTTTTCAAAGTTTTGAGGAAATCAAAATGGCATGGCGACTCCGTTTTTCAAATTAAACCGGATGTTTTCAAACTCGCGTGAATCCGATCTAAAAACAAAAAAAATTAGAATTTGGACACACATTCACAGTTTGGAGACTCCGTTAGGGATATCCCAAAGGAGAAAAGCTTTCATTTTTAAAAACGATACCCGGTATATAGGTGGAAACCATTTAACCTTCCTGTATCGCTCCCTAACCCGGGGCTTGGGATAAACGGTGGTCTAACAATCCCACGTACCGGTATCTCTTTTCGAAAAATAAAATATAAAACGAAAGGGTACCGACAGAAAAGGTTCCGGAAGAAAAGGGTACTACATCTCAGACAATGCCACCGGTATATGAGCCAGAGGTTCCATTCCCTCAAGCCTTGAGAGAGTCGAGAAAACCTGAGCCTGACAAGGCTATTTTTGATACTTTCAAAAGGCTAGAGGTGAACATCCCTTTCTTAGATCTCCTTCAGACAGTTTCACGGTATGCTAAGTTTCTGAAGGAATTGTGTACCTTTAAGAGAAACCAGAAGCTGAAGAGTTAGAAGAAGATTAAGGTCAGTGAGAATGTATCTGCAATATATCAGAGGAAGATGCCCAAGAAGTGCAGTGATCCGGGGATGTTTGTGATTCCCATTTCTCTAGGGGATTCTTATGCACATAAGGAAATGTTCGATTTGGGGCCTTCAATCAATGTTATGCCTTATACATTGTTTGAGAACCTAAAATTGGGGACATTGTAAGACACTCGGGTAGTGATACAGCTGGCTTACTAGTCTAATGCTTATCCGAAGGGGTTAGTAGAGGATGTTCTTGTTCGGGTTGGGAAGATGATATTCCCGATGGATTTTTATGTGTTGGAGATGGACTTGGATCCTAAGGCTCCTATTCTCTTAGGGAGACCTTTCATGTCTACGGCTCGCACTAAGTTGGATGTGTCCAACGGTTCATTGACAATGGAGTTCGATCGGCAAATAATGGATTTCAATATCTTTGACTCCATGAAATACCCAAAGGATGTCCATTCATTGTGTTTCATGGATGTGGTGGAGCCAGTGGCTCAAGATGTATTTGATGTGCATGGAGAGGATGATGATCTCAAGAGTGTGTTGGAGAATGCTTTGGGGTTTGCAGATTTAGAGTTTGACATTTCTAAGGAGATGAAGGAAGCGATGATGAGTCTTTCAGGTGGTGCTCCGAGTTATGGTAAGGTGCATTTGGAGATTCCACCAGGGAAACCAGTGCCGTCTATTGAGAAGGCACCCGAGCTCAAATTAAAGACCCTATCAGAGGGCTTAAAGTATGTGTACTTGGGTGAAAAGGAGACATTACAGGTAGTAATCTCGAGCAAGTTGAATTGGGACCAAGAATAGAAGTTGGTCGAGGTGATTCGGGCTAGGAAGGAGGTTATTGGGTGGACTATTGCCGATCTTAAGGGCATAAGTCCTTCTTTGTGTTCATATAAGATAGTTCTGGAGAATGATGTGAAGCTGGTCAAGCAACCACAAAGGAGGATGAATCCACCGATGATGGAGGTGGTGAAGAAGGAGTTATTGAATCTCATGCATATGGGGATTATCTACCCCATATCCGACATCAAGTGGGTTACTCCCACCCAGTGTGTACCAAAGCAAGGCGGGGTCACCATCTCAATAAATCATAAGGGTGAGTTGGTGCCAATCTGGGAGCAAATGGGTTGGCGAGTTTGCATTGATCTTTGGCGTCTTAATGAGGTAACACGTAAAGATCATTTTCCCCTTCCCTTCTGAAATTATCCGGATCGCGCGCGGGCGGAAAAAGCGCGGCGAGCGGTTGTCATTCGCGGGTTTGGGACCTCGCTTTCGGGAAGGAGAGGAGTCACCACGCGGTTTTGTATTTTGAGCCCAAACGTTGAGAATGGCTTTGAAAAATGTATCGTTTTGTATTTTGAGCCCAAACTTTGGAAATGGCTTTGAAAAATGTGTCGTTTTGTATTTTGAGCCCAAACTTTGGAAATGGCTTTAAAAATGTGTCGTTTTATATTTTGAGCCCAAACTTTGGAAACGGCTTTGAAAAATGTGTTGTTTTGTATTTTGAGCCCAAACTTTGGAAATGGCTTTAAAAATGTGTCGTTTTGTATTTTGAGCCCAAACTTTGGAAATGGCTTTTAGGACCAGAGATTGTTAGGTTCGGAGGTCACGTTACGTTTCGAGTAGAGTATGTTGAGATCACCCGAAACGCCTCGTATGACGAGTCTTTCTACCTTTCTCAAAATTGTGTGCGTGTGTGTGTGTTGCATTTTTGAAAAGGGGGACTTGAATGACAAGCTTAATCTTGGTTTGAATGTCAAACGTTGATTAATGAAAAAGCGAGCGTTTGAATGACAAACGTCGGTTTGAGATTTCTTAGGAAAAGGCGTGAGGGACAGGTTTAAATCTTTAGTTTGAGTGTCAAATGTTGATTTTAAAGAAAAGAGCGTTTGAATGTCAAACGTCGATTTTTGAGTTTGAAAATGAGCGTTTGGATGCCAAACATCACTTTTGCGCGTTTTGAAAAGGAGTTCGAAGGACGAACTCCGGTTTGAACCGGGCATTACATTGTTACCAATTTTATGAAAAAAGGTGTTAAATGACATGCGATCGACGAGTCATTTTGCGACTTGGAATTTGATAAATAAATACTATCACAAGCTAAACGGCTCAGACTTGTAAACGACAGTATTTAAAATGCGGTATCGACGGAATCAAACGAACCGGACATTAAAGATGCGATCGACGAGCCAAACGGCTCGGACTTGTAAAGGTGCATAATTTAAATGACAATACCAACAGATCAAACGATCCGGATTTTGTAAATGACTATCACGAACCAAACGGTTCGGACTGTAAAGTTGCGAATCAACGGATCAAACGATCCGGACTGTAAATAACATAAACGTAAATCGAGGCGAAACGAGTGTTTAGAGGGAGAGAGAGTGTTACCTATGGCTAGGGGTTGACTCTTTGGCTCGGTTGACGTATACGGGATACAATTTGGTGTTTGAAAAGGTGTTTTGAGTTTGTTTGGTTCGTATTTGGTCAGAAAACGAGGTTTTCACATAAATCGAGACAAAATGGGGCTCGGGAAAGGGTAGAATGAGTTTATGCCGTGGGGTTTTGTGAAGAGGGATTATGTTTTTCCTTTTTTTTGAAATTCTTGACAGCCCTTGTATTTATAGGGTGAATTTGCAAAACAATTCGGACGGACTCTTCTTCAATTTGGGGAGGTTTTTTGGTATTTTGGAAAATTGGGGGACTTGTTGGCAATTCTGGTTTTTCAAGTAAAACAGTCCGGCCGGACAGTCACTCAATCTCAGGGGTATTTTGGTCTTTTCACCTTGAAATTTGATTGATGTTGATTGGAGGGCATTGGAATGCATGCCACGTGCCCCTGTGACTCACCTAGGCTAGGGTTTTTGTCCCGTTATTCCCGGTTTTGTCCGTTTTTTAATTAACTGTCTGAAAAAATTCCAAAACGCCCCCAGAAAGTGCATTTTCGGGAAAAGCTGTACTTTTACGTGTGATAACGTGTGTTGAGTATGCTTTGACGTTGGGATGCACGGGACAGTCCCGGGACCTCTCGTTGGCTTGAGAACGGGGAGCTTAACGGGTTCCGGTTAACTTGGAAAGGGCCAGTTAACGGATTCCGGTTAACTCTTAGCGGATTTTGACGATCCGGATTTGGGTACTTACAGTAGCTCCTCGGCGACGTCACTTTCGAAGGAAGTGGGGCCGTTGAAAAAGATAAGGATCCAAATCGGGGGATGCCTTACTTGAAGAGACCTGAGAGGTCAGCTGGCTGGACCCTTAGCGGAAGGATTTCTACGTATCCCGAGCGGGAATCAAGCCGATCGTAGTTCGTAGGTGAAAGGGCTGCTCGTGGGGGCCTTGGCCTAAGCAAGTCTGTTGTGAGGCGTCTGAACCTAAGTGAGACTATTGTGAGGCGTCTGAACCTAAATGGAGATTATTGGGAGGCGTCTGAACCTAAGTGAGACTGTTCCGGGTTTGACGGAAAGGCTTTCTTGAAAGGTCGTTGTGCGGGCTTACGTTGATTGGCCGCTCGTGTCTTGTCTGCTGGGGATATGGTGTTCGGGCTTACGATGATGGCCGAGGAGGGATTGTTGTGCGGGCTTACCTTGATGGCCGCTGAAATGGGGTGGTCGGGCTTACGATTGACGGCCGGGGAAGTGAATGTTCACTGGCTGGAGTGAAAAGATGCTCGGGCGTACTAGGGTAGCCGAAGAGGGATTTAACGTCCGAAGACAGAATGTTAGTGAGAACTAACGGGAATTTTAAGGTCTGGAGACGGATTTGTGATTTAACATCCGAAGACGGTTTGAGATTGAACGTCCTAAGACGGAATGTTAGTGAGAACTAACAGGAATTTTAACGTCTGGAGACAGGTTTGTGATTTAACGTCCTAAGACGGAACGTTAGTGAGAACTAACGGGAATTTTAACGTCTGGAGACGGGTTTGTGATTTAACGTCCGAAGACGGTACGTTAGTGAGAACTAACGGGAATTTTAACGTCTGGAGACGGAACGTTAGTGAGAACTAACAGGAATTTTAACGTCTCGAGATGGGTTTGTGATTTAACGTCCTAAGACGGAACGTTAGTGAGAACTAACGGGAATTTTAACGTCTGGAGATGGATTTGTGATTTAACATCCTAAGACGGAACGTTAGTGAGAACTAACGGGAATTTTAATGTCTGGAGACGGATTTGTTATTTAACGTCCTAAGACGGAACGTTAGTGAGAACTAACAGGAATTTTAACGTCTGGAGACGGGTTTGTGATTTAACGTCCTAAGACGGTTTGAGATTGAACATCCTAAGACGGAACGTTAGTGATAACTAACAGGAATTTTAACGTCTGGAGACGGATTTGTTATTTAACGTCCTAAGACGGAACGTTAGTGAGAACTAAACGGGAATTTTAACGTCTGGAGACGGATTTGTGATTTAACGTCCTAAGACGGAACGTTAGTGAGAACTAACGGGAATTTTAACGTCTGGAGATGGGGCGTTAGAAATGTCTAACTGGGATTTAACCTCGGGGGAGGGGGTGTTAGAAAGGTCTAACTGGGGAATTTTTAAACTTTTGAGGGCCAAAAGGGGTAAATTCGAAATTATGGGAAGCTGAGGGACCAAAGTGGCAAAGAAAATTTTATGGTGTAAAAGAGTCCGGCCGGACCCTTCTTCATATTGGACAGATTTAAAGCAGCACCGTGGCTGACGCTGAAATGGCCTGAAAAAACCATTTCCAGCGAGATAGAAGAGAGAAAAGAGAGAAAAATCTCCCCCTTTTTGCGAGTTTTGTTCGAATCTCTGCGGGATAATCATTATGGAAGCCGGATTAGGGCCACGGGGTCGGCACAGGAGGACCGACAATGAGAGAGCGAGGTTGAGGAGGACGGTGCGGACCACCGCTCTTCCCATGGATCCAACCGAGTTTTATCCGGCTCGGGACACTCATAAATCCAAGGAAGGGATCGCGAGGCAGGTAAGCATCCTCTAAATTCCGTTAATTTTCAGAATGTGCATTCTTGAATTTTAGGAATTTGATTAGAATTGAGTTAGGGTTCTTGGTGCCCGAATTGGGGCTTTTGACTTTGCGATGTGCCTTTATCGAAGTTAACTAGAGCATAGTTCAATTGACATTACGGGTAGACAACATAAAAATTTTGGTGGCAAAATTCCATGTCTAGGGGTGTTTTCCGAAATGTTTGAAAGTTCCGACTTCGACGGATTTTTCGAAATGTTTTGAAAGTTCCGAATTCGACGGAGCTTTCGAAATGTTTTGAAAGTTCCGATTTCGATGGAGTTTTCGAAATGTTGAAAGTTCCGATATCAACGGAGCTTTCGAAATGTTTTGAAAGTTTCGATTTTGACAGAGTTTTTGAAATGTTTTGAAAGTTCCGATTTCGACGGAGTTTTCAAAAGGTTTTGAAAGTTCCGATTTCGACGGAGTTTTCGGAATGTTTGGAAAGTTCCGATTTCGACGGAGTTTTCGAAATGTTTTGAAAGTTCCGATTTCGACGGAGTTTTCGAAATGTTTTGAAAGTTCCGATTTCGACGGAGTTTTCGAAATGTTTTGAAAGCTTGAACCGTGAATATTCTGACTGGGATAGGAATATTTTTAGGAGAAAATAGCTATATCTGTGTTTCATCATCTTAATATGCGCCTGTGCATTTTGTGGATGTTATCTCTGTAGTAACATACTTTTGCCGTGTTCACCTGCAGGGGCGAGGGCCGGTTGATGTACATAACTTGAAGAGAAGGGGAGCCTTTGAGGCGGTCCGTGAGCTATGGGAGATACTCCCAGATGAGGCTCGGGATGGAGAGAGGAGTCCATGGCAGTTCATAGTTGAGTCCAGTCTGGCAGGATTCATTAGCGCGGTAGCCGTGGTGGCTTCGACGCAGAGGGCGAGGGTACTGCATGTCGCCCTGAGCGAGTACTGGTGGGATACGACCCACACGTTCCATTTTAGGTAGGGGGAGGCGACCGTGACTCCCACTGATTTTGCAGCGATTACTGGGTTGCCATTCTGGGGCAATATTGTTGAGTGGGTGGATGGCTACACCCAGGAGCAGTTGTCGGAGCTGCTTTGTTTTGACATTACCGATGCTAGGGGCTTGGGTATTCGGTACGGGCCGATGGAGGCTCATCTGAGGAGGGGCATTGAGGCGTATTTGGCGGGGTCACTGAGGATGGCAGCAGAGCGCCTGGCTCGAGGGTTTTTATGGTTCTCTTTGTCAACTACCCTGTTTCCCACTGCTGAACGTCATGTCATTTTCCTCTGCTCGGCTCACTGACCAACCTGGAGGCCGTGAGAGGGTTTGCTTGGGGAGAGGCTGGTCTGGCTGAGCTCTATCATGCTTTGGATAGGTTCTCTCGGGGAGAGGAGAACACTTTAGGCTGTTTTCAGTTTGCCTTGGATGTGAGTTCCTTTCTTTTTCTCTTCCTTGTCTCACTTGTACTCGTATGTATCTGCTTTGTAGCTGATATAACTTTCCTTGCATTTGACAGGTGTGGTTCTTGGAGGTGTTCCACCCGCAGAGGTGGGAGAACAGGGAGGAGTATGCGCTCTTATTCCCTGCCATGTTGACTTGGCAGAAGGCGGTGAGGATGCCGGCAAAGTCAAGGGAGAGCACTCGACTGACTTATGAGGAGGCGTCTCTGTCCATGGACTGAGACTTTTCCCTGCGGATCCAGTTGACTTGGTGGAGTCGGATTGATGCTTTTGTGGTGCATGCCGCTGGGGATGTTACACGTCGACAGAAGCTGCTTGTGGGGCTTCATTGCGACGTGATGTACTTGGGCGAGAGGGTGACTTGTCAGCATGGTCCGGGGTCCATTCCTTTGGTTCTGATGGACCCGCCTCCTCACATGCAGTATCCTATGCTGATACCGATGGCGAAGTTGCAGCGGTACAGGCAGGGTGTGTCCTATGCCGAATTCATCATAGAGGACGCCGATTATGATGTCTTCCGAAGGACGAGGCTGAGGAGCCCGCAGGTATTGCACAGAGAGGGCAAGGGCCCTGCATATCCGCGGGACTACCCGCTCCCTCGCACTCGGCTGGCGTATGGGTGCTGATGGTTCCCGCAGGCGGTTGACGGTCCCCATTCCATAGGAGGCGAGGCCTCGGTACAGAGTGGATCCCGATGCTTCGGTGAGTGCTTTGTTTCGCTTTTCTATACTTGATAGTAGCATTCTACAAATGTTGCATCTGTGCTGTTTGTTTGTCTTTTGATGGCTTTCCTGATTTGCAGGTGTCTGGTCGTACTTACAACCAGGCTGTGAAAGATCTGGATGGGATAACCAACTATGCCAGGAGGCTCGTGGAGTTCCTGCAGTGTAGTTCCCGGAGGAGCGCGGCTGTGCATGAGCCGATGCCGTCTAGGCCGTCTGCAGCGAGAGACTCGTCTGCCTCCACGACTGGTGGGGCCAATTTTCCGCAGGGGTTCAGCCAGTTCTCCGGTGAGACGGCGGGGTTCGGAGCTCGTCACTCTTCGTATTCGGGACACGAGCGAGGAGAGTCCTCGGGGACACATGCGCGGAGTCGGCACTTCTCGTATTCCCGCCTTGAGGAATTTGGGGATTACCTGTCCTCTGTGGATCCGGCTGCGGCGGGGCAGTATTACGAGTGCTCGGATGACGAGCAGGACTCTGAGTAGTCCTCTTTTTTGATTTATTTTTTAGACAATTGTGTGTATTGCCCAAACAATTTGATTTGTATTTGAAAGGGCCTTTGAGGTGAACCCTTGTATTTTGAATGTTTATTTAGTGATTACCTTCCTTTATTTTTGGCAAATAAGCAAGTAGGTTGATCAAAAATAAATGTTAATGGGACAAGCATAAAATTTGAGCTGGTCAAAATTTATATCTACATGCACTATTATTTAATTAATTGCACTGTTGCACGAGCCCGGGGCGGATGTGGTGTCGGCAGTGGATGATTAATCATACGTATGCATGTAATTTAGACAAGGCTTGAACAGGAGGTTGTTTGGAAATGTTCCTGAGTTTTGAGGCAGCTGGCTACAGAGTTGACCAAGTCAACTTGAAAATCAGTCCGACCGGACTGGGGTTCAGTTCCAGATAGGAATGGCAATTTTACCGAACCCGATCCGTTTCGAAGGCGATCCGATCCGAAAAATTCGAATTTGGCAGAAATTTTCCCGATCCGATCGGATTTCGGATCGGGTTCGGTTTATGGTATGATCCGATCCGAACCCGATCCGATCCGATCCGAAATGCATTCGACCCGAGATCCGATCCGATCCGATCCGTTTTATTAGGGTTTTGATATTCAATTATACCCCTCATGTTTTGTTAAATTTACATTTAAGTCTTAATATATAATGAAAAATATACCTAGGTTTTCATTCATTTTTCCAACCAAGGCCCCTCTCTCTCTCTCTCTCTCTCTCTCAGCTCTCTCACTCTCAGCGGCGCCGCTCACTCCCCCAGCCCCTTACCGCCTTACGCCGACGCCGCACGGTTCTTCCTCTCACTCTCCAGCCACCAGCGACCTCCTCTCCTCCCTCAATATCAAGGTACGTTTGTTTAGTTGCAAATTTCGCCTTTGTATGACCTAACATTTCTGTTTGAAAATTTGTAATTTGAGGTTTATTGTCTTCAATGGTTGTTTGTTTGTTCAAAATTGGTTGATTCTGATGATCCCCTAATGCTTTTGATTAAATCCTTTCTTGAAAGACAAGGTTTTTTTTTCGTGAATTTAATTCTGTTAAGATTATTGGGTTTCCTTTATTTTATGGATTTGTTGATTCTTTTAAATGGGTTTGTCTGTTTGGTTGCTGGGAAAATGAAAAATAAGTGGATAGAATGGGAAGAGAGTTGAAGGAAATTGTCATTTCTATTAAATTATCAATCTTTATTTTTCTCTGTTTATATTAATGGGTATTCTTTACTTTACTTTACTGATTTGATTAGTCATTATAAACTTTCTGTAATTGGTTGCTGTGAAAATGGGGAACAAGTGTATGGAAAGGGAAGAAAGTTAAAGAAATACTCCCTCCGTCCCCAAATGAATATCCAAATAAATTTCAAATCTACTCTTGATTATTGAGCAAATTTGGAAATGTTATATGGATTCTAAGAATTTGTTCTGTTTTTCATTCTGAAAATTCCTGAGTAAACAAATACTAATGGTCTATGGATTACTGTTGAAATTCAATGTATAATGAATATTCTTTGAATCTGTAATACTTTTATGCTCTTTTTCTTTATTTGCTTAAACAATTTGGGTTTGTGCTTACTACTTTTGTGTAGTATCACAATTCTTCTGTTTTATAGTCTCTGTTTGGTTTCTGAAAATGGAAAGAAAGTAGAGATATTGAATTATACTGCCTTACTTGATGTTCTTACTAAATTATTTTTTTTAATTTGATAGATGTCTAATGAGGTTGATCAAGGGAATACAATTAATATTGATGATGGTGAAGACAATAATGAACCTCTGAACCAAGATTGTGATGCCTCTCAAAGTGTTGCAAGCAAGACTGCAACTGGTTCGAACCCTTCTGTGACTGTGAGTGAGAAAGCTTGTACTACTAAGAAATTAAGGTCTATGGTTTGGAAGGAGATGACTAAAACAGTAACGAAGGAGGGTGCTATTGGGATGGTGGAGGATGAATGGTAATAAATTTCCAATTCTACAAAAAATTGCTAGGGACATCCTTGCTATTCCGGTTACAAGTGTTGCATCGGAGTCGGTTTTTAGCACAAGTGGAAGAATTGTTAGCCCCCATCGGAGTAGATTGGCTCCTAATACCTTGGAAGCATTGATGTGTACTCAAAATTGGCTTCGAAATGAACACAAGGGTAAACTATTTGAATTTGCTATATTTTCATATGTTGCAACTTGTTAATATTATTTACTAACTTGAACTCTTTTTCTATGAAGAACTTTCTTTGATGGTTGAGGATGAGCGGAACTTGGCAACTTGCAATGATGATGTTGAGAATGATTGAGTAGGTATAACGTACTTTAAAAGTTAAATTTTTATTAGCATTTATTTGGATTGTTTTATTACCATTTATTGTTAGAAAGTATTTTGCTAACTAACACTTTAAATAATGGTTGGTTCTTTAAAAACTTACAGTTTGGAGAAAGAGTGATGGCTGCATTGGCTGAAAAGAAGTATTGGCTGAAAGAGTATTGGCTGGAAAGAGGCTGCATTGGCTTGGAAAGAATTGGCTTGGAAAGAGTGTTATTTGGATTGTTTTATTACCATTTATTTGGAATTGGAGTGGTTTGTATTAAATATTTCTTAGTTTTGGAATTTGTTGTGTGGTTTGTATTAAACATTTCTTAGTTTTGAAATTTGTTGTATGGTTTGTTTTAAAACAGGTGCTGATTTTGTAATTACAGTTTGGTTTATTGTCTTTTTTTTTTTTTTTAAATGTCTCGGATCGGTTCGGATCGGGGTTCGGATCGGGGCTTTTTAATGTCTCGGATCGGATCGGGGTTCGGATCGGGGCTCGGTACAAGTAGTTTCGGATCGGATCGGATTCGGATCGAGGCAAATTGTGTTCGGATCGGATTCGGATCAGGCCTGATCCGATTCGAACCCGATTCGTTGCCATCCCTAGTTCCAGATTGTTTTAAATTGCAGTCCAGTTTCTGCAATTTTGAAAACACTACGCTTGCTTCTGATCAAAGCTGATTTCTCTTTCGAATTTTTGGAGGTTTCCTTTGTTTCTCATGGCTTTATTTCCCAGGTTATCGTCTCAGATGCAAGAGCGATATTTGGATAGTTTCCAGTTGTGGGTACGACACCACATGAGGCAAAGCAAGGGAATTTTTGAGGGCTGTTATAGAATGAAAGCGGTTTGGGCTTTGAAGGAGCTCATGCCGGATTGGGATCTCTTGAGAGATGTGGCTCGCTTCTGGGATGTAAGGAGGCACGTGTATAGATTTTCGTACAACGAGATTACGCCCACACTTGAAGATTTTCGAGCCATACTTGGAGGACCTGAGGTGGAGCAACTGGTTCTTCCTTTGACGGGCGGCCTGACCACCGTTGAGAAGTTATTGTCCTTGCTTGGCATCTCAGCTGAAGAAGCATACGGGATGCTAATACCGAACACGGATCACGTTGACATTTCGGGGCTGCCCGATAAATTTGCCGGTGCTGAGGGGAGCGTTTCCGCGTGGGACGCTTTTGCTCTGTGCGCAATCGCCACTTTGTTCACGTTCACATCCCTGGGTGTGTGCCATCACAGTGTACTGGACCTGGTGAGGCAGTGCCGGAGCGGAGGGGACATCGTGCCTTTGATCCTGGGCGAGACGTTCCTTGGCATAGGTCGGATGGCGACCGATAGCCGATACATGTGGGGAGGGAGTCCCGCTATGCTTACTCTGTGGTTGAGGGAGCGATTGCAAATGGTGCCCGAGGTGCCAGTGTCATGTGATCCCTGGTCCTTTTCTCGACGTCCTTTGGTGATAGGGGGCGATCAGGTTGAACTGGAGCTTTGGATGGCCAAACTCCGCACGCATCATTTGCGATGGTGGGTTCCTCATTGGAAGTTACAAACTTGCCGGACCGTT
Organism: Adenophora triphylla var. japonica; assembly: GCA_022495995.1. Taxonomy (NCBI): domain Eukaryota; kingdom Viridiplantae; phylum Streptophyta; class Magnoliopsida; order Asterales; family Campanulaceae; genus Adenophora; species Adenophora triphylla. Next base: position 82,117 of record JAFEMH010002879.1, read on the forward strand.
CAGGAGGGTCTTCTTGTTGTCAGAGTCCCGGGGGTGTCCCAGACTTCTTTCTATATTCCATCATTGGTGCTGCGACAGTTCGGGCTGGAGCAGGTGCCGTTGACGGGCTTGGGTAATGCTGCTACCTTCGAGGTGGGATCTCTTCTGATGGAAGATCCTTCGACGCCATTGCTTCTCACGCGGTTGTGGCAATATACGTCCTTTCCTGCCAGGGTTCTCTTTCACCGGAGAGGGGGCACTGTTCTGTCCACTCAGTATTTGAACTGGTATGAGGAGTATATGGGGGAGACACAGATGGCTATTTTGTGGAGACAGAGTGAGCTGCTGGGCCTCGACTACCGTGACAGCTCAACTTTGAGGAGGGCCGAAGCGGCGGCTAACCCTCAGGATTGTACTGCGGATGACATGGCTGACTATGAGGCCAATGCTAGTCGGATGGCCGATCAGAGCATGGATATGATGACTCGGAGAGAGGCAGCTCGTGATAGAACTAGGGAAAGGGCTGCGTTGGCAGCTACAGGTTTGACGGAGGCATCCCTGAGCCAGGCAGAAAGACTACGGGGATATTCCCTGTGAAGGCGAAGAATACCCGTCGTGGAAAAGGGAAGGGGAAGAAAGACGAAGGACCGAGTACAGGGGACTAGGTTGACCTTGCTATCCGGAACACCCACCCACTGTCATTGTAGACACATTAATTGATTAATGTTTATTGTTGTTATGCTAGCGTGTAGCGAGTCAAGAGTTGACCATGCTTGAACTCATCAAAGATTGTTTTAACCGTCATTAATCTGTAGGTTAATTTTAAGAGTTTTTTGAAACACAAGTGATTGGTGTTCATTTGTTTTTTATTTGTTTTTGAGACCGAACCAATGATGGCTGCCTATGTTCCCCTTTTACAATTGGACTAAGGGGCTCAAGTCACCGTAGTTCGACACTTTTAGGTGAAATTTGAGAAAAAGACAAAAGAAGTGCGACCCTGTTTTTTACCTGGATCATTTTCGGGAATGTATCCAGTTGGGTATTACTCTTTTAGCACTTTTGATTTTACTGAGGGGAGTGTATAGGGAAGGAGAGTTGACTCGTGTTCTTCCTCAAACAAAGTATCTGCGGAGCTTGCTTCCGTTCACGGGGTTAACGAAAGGGTTCCCGTCCAAATCTGCTAACTTCATGGCTCCTCCGGAGAAGATTCTTTGTACCACGAACGGGCCTATCCAGGTAGGCTCCCACTTTCCGAGGGGATTGGTCTGCGTAGGAGGCTTTTCCTTAAGCACCAAGTCGCCTTCTCTAATGTTTTGGATCTTGACTTTCTTATCAAATGCTCAGGCCATTCTGCTTTAGTAGGCACGAGTATGCTCCATGGCTTTCAATCTGCGCTCGTCGAGTAGAGCTAGTTCGTTGTGACGGCTCTGGAGCCATTCGACTTCATTGATTCCATTTTCCAAGAGGACTCGGAGGGATTGAATTTCTAATAAAACTGGCAACATTGCTTCCATTCCGTATATAAGTGCGAAAGGAGTCTCCCCTGTGGCAGTTCTGACTAATGTTCTGTATCCCCAGAGGGCTAAATGCAGCTTCTCGGGCCAATCCCGACCTCTGACGGTCATTTTTCTGATTATCATTGCGAGAGTCTTGTTTGCTGCCTCTACTGCACCATTAGTCTGTGGTTTGTAGGGAGAAGACTTGTGGCGTGTAATTCTGAACTCGGTCAACAGTTGGTCACAATCTCCTTCAAAGTGGGTCCCATTGTCGGATATGATATCGTTGGGCACCCCGTATCTGCACATGATGTTCTCTTTGATGAACTCGGCCACATTCTTAGAATTCAGTACTTTGTATGATCTGGCTTCTACCCATTTGATGAAGTAGTCGACTGCGACTAATATGAACTCGTGACCATTGCTCCCTGGTGGAATGATTTTTTCGATGACGTCGATTCCCCATGTGGCAAAAGGCCATGGCGTAGCCATGCAATAGAGCTCGTGAGGAGGGATGTGATTGAGGTTGGAGAACCGTTGACATTTATCGCAGCTTCTGACGAACTGAATACAGTCTGTTTCCATTGATACCCAATAGTAACCCATACGGAGGATGATCTGTGTCAATGCTCTGGCATTCATGTGCGGACCGCAGGTTTCGTTGTGAACTTCGTTCATCAGCTCGCTGGCTTTTTCTTTATTTACACACCGGAGGAGTGGTCCTTAGTGGCGCTTCTTGTATAACATACCCCCCAAAATGACAAAATGGGATGCCAGGCATTTTAGTGTCATCATGTTTTTGGCTTTGATCCCTTCTTTGTATTTTCCATCTTCATTTGTGAAGGAAGCTTCTTCGTTTTGGAGGTACTGGTAGATTTGATTGTACCAGGGGTTCGTCGATCGGTTCACTTTTGACTTCGATCTCACAGCAATATGCGGGTGTTTCTCGTCTGCCTATTCTGAGGGGTTTTACTGATTTCCCTTCGGGAATTTCGACAAGAGATGCTAGGGTGGCCAGGGCATCTGCGAAGCGGTTCCTGTCTCTTGGCAAGTAGTGAAAAGAGATGTCCTTGAACTGAGCAATGAGCTCCTCCATGTACGTGTGGTACTTCTGGAGGCCAGAATCTATCGTCTTCCATTTGTTGGACACTTGATTGATGATCAATGTTGAGTCTCCGTACACTTCCAGTTCTGAAATGTTGCGTTCAAGAGCGGCCTCTAGGCCGGCTGCGCAAGCTTCATACTCTGCTGCATTGTTGGTTGCTTTAAAATTAAGTTTGATGGCTATGGGAGTGTGCTCGTCTTTAGGATTGACCAGGAGCATTCCAATACCATTTCCCTTCTTGTTGACTGCCCCATCGAAGAAGAGTTGCCAGCGGTTTGCACTGTTGAGTGAGAAGATCCCGTCATCTGGAAACTGTGGATCAGGTCCCTTGAGTTCACTGCTTGAGAAGTCTGCCAGCTGATCTGCCATTACTCTGCCCTTTGTTGACTTTATGATCATGTACTTGATGTCGAATTCAGCCAGGAAGAATGACCACTTGGCTAGTCTCATTGATAGAGATGGCTTGTTGAAGAGATATTTGACGGGGTCCATCTTGGAGACCAGGAGCGCTGAATGTGACTGCATGTAGTGTTTCAGTTTCCCGACTACCCATACCAAGGTGGTACAAGTTTTCTCTAATGCTGAGTAGCTGAGTTCACTTCCCTGAAGCTTTCAGCTTATGAAGTATATTGCATGCTCGACTCTGGAATCTTTCTGTTCTTGCACCAGCATAGCCCCAATTGACGTGTCTGTCACTGTTAGGTACAGGAGGGGTGGCTTATCTTCATGTGGCGGGCACAGGATTGGGGGATTCACCAAGTATTTCTTGATTTTCTCGAAAGCTGTCTGGCACTTGGAGTCCCATTTGATGTCAGCATTCTTCTTCATTAGTTTGAACATTGGCTCGCAGAGAGATATCAACTGGTTGATGAAGCGGCTGATGTATTGAAGTCTTCCCATAAAACTTTTCACTTCTATCAGTGTTTGCGGCGGCTTCATGTCGATGATGGCCTTGATTTTCTTGGGATCGGCTTCGATACCTCTTTCTGTAACCATGTACCCCAGTACTTTGCCTCGCTTGACTCCGAAGGTGCACTTTGCAGGGTTCAATCTCATGGAGTGCTTTCTGAGTCTGTTGAAGAACTTTTTCAAATCTATCATGTGCTGCATGCCTGATCCTTTGGAGTGGATGATCATGTCGTCGACATACACTTCGATTTCCTTGTGAATCATGTCATGGAAGAGAGTTATTGCAGCCCGCTGGTAAGTAGCCCCAGCGTTCTTCAAACCGAACGGCATGACCGTGTAACAGTATGTCCCCCCACGGAGTGGTGAAAACAGTATTGGCTTGATCTTCCTCGAACATCTTGATCTGATTGTATCCGGCAAACCCATCCACGAAGGACTTTACTTCGAAATTTGTCGTGGTGTCGACTAGCATGTCGATGTTGGGCAGTGGGAAATCATCTTTAGGGCTGGCTTTGTTGAGATCTCGGAAATCCACACAGCATCTGACCTTTCCATTGGCCTTGGTGACCGTCACAATGTTGGAGAGCCAGGTCGGGTACTCAATTACTCTGATGAAGCCGACGCAGAGCATCTTCTCAATTTCTTCTTTCACTTGCAAGGACCACTCTGGCTTGTTCTTGCGCAATTTCTGCTGATGGGCTTGGATTCTGGATCCAGAAGAATTCTGTGCTCCACAATTGAGGGATCGAGTCCTGGCATGTCCTGATATGACCAGGCGAACACGTCAACATATTCTTTGAGGAGATTTATCAGGGCATCTTTTTCTACACCGGCGAAGAAACTGCCCACTTGTGTCTCTTTAGGCTCTTGCACCGACCCCAGGTTCACTTTAGTCATAATCTCTTCGGCAGCTTGGGCCCGATTGTCCTCTTGGTCAACTACACGCTTGAGAACTTCTTTAATGTATTGTTCGTTTAGTGTGTCTGCTTCTTTATCAAGTGAGTCATTATTAACGTCTTTAAAGTTGTTTGTTAACTTATCAGTTGTTAAAGTGGCAATGAGGGGATAATTCGAAAGGTCAGACTTTTCATTAAACGCAAACGGAAATACATTGTTGGCTACATTATCATAGTCTTCGGCGTGAGGCCGTCGGACGACTCAGAGGACTGGACTTTGATAATGACTGACTCAGAGGGTTTGAGACCGAGTTTAGGAAGATGTGGGTGCAGGCCCAGCTTGTCTTCCATTTCTGTCCGGCTTTCCCTTGGTCTGGTGAAAGTCACCCAGTTTTTTAGTGGCATTGCTGGATGTTTGGTGAGGGTTTGGGGGTCGAGAGGCTTGGCTTCTGCTGTCCCGATCATGGCGATCATGCTGTCTTCGGAGCCCAGGTCAATCAGGTTTGGCACCTCCATGACTTCTTTAAAAAGACTCTGCAGAGCGGGTCCACTGAGAGCGTCTTCTATGAATTTTGGTTCCTTCTGGTTTGGAGTTACTATCTCGAATGTGGCCTCGGCGGCTGACCCGAACAGTATATTTCCCATGAAGAGTGTCTCGAGCTGCTCTTCTATGTTTAGGATTCCTTTGAATGTGTACTCATGATGAACTGTGGTGGCAATTGGTCCAGGTAGAGCAGTGATGTCAAGGAATGCTCCCCTTATAGGATTAGCCTTGAGTCCTCTGAAACGCTTGAGGTCCCGTGCTAGCTTTCCCATCTTTTCTGTAGTTTCTATGCTGACTTTTCCTGCTTCTTTCTCATCTTCATCGCTTCCACCGCTGTCCCCGCCCGTTGCTCTTGTCGGTTCCTGCCGGTTCCCCCAGCTTCATTGCCGGTTCCCTTTTCGGTTCCCTCGCCCGCCGGTTCCCTTATCGGTTCCTCGCCTGTTGTCGGTTCCCTTGATAAAGTAATGAGAGAGGTCAAAACCGTAAGGTCGGAGGTTGGGTGTGCCGCTGAGGTCCCCTTCGCGGCCGCCGCCTCGTGCCGGCGAGCCTTTTGTTTTCTTTGATATCGCCCGGTCTTGGCACATAACCGAGCCCCGGACCGTAGTGTGGTCCTTGACTTCGATGACTTGATGTTGGCCTTGCAACCTTTTGCCGAGCCCCAAACCCGGGATGAAGTTCATGAGTTTCATCATCTTCATGGCGGGAGGGATTTTGTCCCGAAACAAAGGAAAGGTCCACGCCGCATATTTGGATCTTGGAGGTCTCCAAGGTGAATCCGGTTAATGCCATATCATCATCATGCTTGATCTCTAACACCGGAATGCCGTTGGTGTTGGTCCCCTGTGGTGACGCCTGTCGCCATAGACCGTTGTTAGCTCGTTGCCTTGCATGAACTTGATACACCGATGAAGGGTGGATGCTACGCCATTCATTTGATGCAGCCTGTGGTCGCCCAGATGGCCGTGGAAAGTGATAGGAATGTCCAACACTTGGAATTCGGTGGGGATCATCCGCTTTCGAACCAAATATTTAGAGTAGCAACCCCGAGAACTCGTGCGGGAAGTGGAGTCATAGGCCTCGACAAAGTGTGGACCGAAGGCTTCAAATCGTGGGTTTGATGTCAAGCAGTCCATCATCTTGGCGGGCAAGACATTCATTCCGGAACCTCCGTCTACCAAGACACGGGAAGGCGACGCCGTCCACCGAACCGTGATGAAGAGCGGCTAATTGTGATCAGACCCAAATTTTGGCAGGTCCAAATCTGTGAAGGTGATGATGTTGCCGTAGTGGATGTTGCCGATCATCTGAATTACTTCGTCTGGAGTTGCGTCCACGGGGACCATGGTACGGGGCAAACTTTCCTCTAGCTTGAGCTTGTGAGGATATGAAGATGTGAGCAGGGACCAAAGGGAAATGTTCGCCTGGGTGTTCTTGAGCTAAGTGAGGATCGGGTCCTCCTTTACGGAACTTGTGTCTTCGGGCAGGCCAGGTTGCGGTTCTGGCTTCGTTGGCTTTTTGGTGGCCTTGGGTGGTAATACATGGATTTGACCAGATCGGGTCAGGATGCTGACATCAGGCTTGGTCCCTTCTGAACAGGTCGCTCTGAGCTAAGCCATAGTCAGAGGAGGATTTCTCGAAGCATAGGGCCATATGTCCTCTCTCAATTCGTTGACTGTAGATGTATTCCCGGGGGCTTCGGCAGCTTTCCGAATTCTGTCCCAGGATACTGGTTTGGGTGCCTCCGCGGGGAGGGAGTCTATGGTTTGCCGCAGGTGTTCGAACGTCAGTTCGCAGCAGTGGTTGCCAGGACTAAACTGTGCATTGCTGACCCTCCGGGGGAGGTTAGAGAGTTCTTGGTTCAAGCGAACGGTCTCCTTGATCTCTTCACGGTATACCACACTTCTTTCCTTTTTGCTAAGCAAGCTCAGGGCATTCTAGAGTTGGGTTAGGCGATAGTCATGGTTTGCTAATTTTCCTCCACTTTTAGCCCAGATCAGCTCTCTTGCAGTAGAGCCTACGTCGAGAGTTAGTGCTTGCATTTCTTCCCACGTGAGAATAGCCAGTGCTTCCTTGAATTGTATGCCGCAGTCTAGATAAACTTCCATCGGGGAGAGCTTTCACTTCTGCCTTAACTGAGTGGCAGGTATGTCAGAAGGTGAGTACACGGCTTCCCGAACGTCTGCCCATGTAACTGGCTGCTATCCCAGTTGATCGTTTCTGTAAACGAGTGACGTAGTCTGTGGAATCTCCCTGAGTAGTTGCTGGAGATGTATTTCCATTTTTCTTTTCTTTTTTAATAGACCTTCCTCTTTCAGTTGGCCTTTTAACTTGAGAGCGAAAATGATCCGCTCTCATCCTCCCAGGACCCTTAGGATTTCGGTTTTGTTGACTTCACGATCGGCTTGGAAGAGAATAGTTTCATCGTCTTCGTCGTCGCTTTCACAGAGGACTTGCTTTTCTCGGGGAGATAAGCGCTTGTATTCTTCATGCTGTTTGGCTAGGTATTCCTTGTGCTGTGCCATTCCATCTCCTAGGTCGTCGGGACCGTTGACCGCCCTCCCTTGCCAGAGGGGGTTTGATGAGAAGTGATGGTAGTCCAGGAAGTCGTCGTGGACAAAACCTTTAAGGTCGAACTGGTCTAGAGTGGCCTCTAGTTTGCTGTCTGAAACTGCTTGTGACGCTTTAAGGGCTTGGTCCCTGTGAGTCTTCTGAGCTTGGTTCTCGTCCCAGAGGCGGTTCTCTTGAGCGGCTAGTTCCAGGAGGGTTTTCCTTGCGAGAGCTAAACAGTCTCCGTAGGTGCGCGCCGTCTGACTGGTGTCTAGAACTGTAATCACATCCAAATCCCCAAATGGCGGAAACACTTGGATTATATTGACGAAGGAAGTCATGCTGGGACATTCCATGCGGCCTTCCTTGATCTCAGTTACCAAGACGTTTGCCCATATCTGTGTTATTAAACCCACGGGAGTATTGAATTCTGCGATGTTGATGGTCTCGTGATCTCGCTAGATCGCCAAGTCTATCAGAGCTAGCAGTTTGCTGGCGGGATGCCTGAATCTGTGGCCGTGATGGCTGGGAGCAGGGTCGAACTTGAGCATGTTGATGCTGAGGTGATCATTCCTTTCTTCGAAAGCTTGATCTGTCTTGCGGGGAAGACTCTCACAGATGTTCTCAGGGTGGCTGCTGGAAGCGTTCCCGAGGTTGATCTGATTTGTAGCAAGGTGGGGAGCTTTGTCTCCTTTGTTGGTGCCTTTGGCCTCGGTGGCGCTCTTGGCTGTAAGCTTGACTGACGGCACGGGCCGGTTGCCACTGGGGCTGGTAATTGGAAGTGATGATGAGCTTTGAGCTCGCTTGGCCAGGGCCTCATTTACCATGAGCAGGCAACCATCGAGGGTAACTTTGGCATTGCAGAATCTGATAATAAGGACCGGATCCTTGGTATCATCGGGATATCTGGAAAAGATAATGTTGACGAAGTCGTCGCCAGTTACACGGTCAGAAGGGTTCTTTGTCGTGTCAACCAGTTGTTTCCACTTGCCGGATAACTGCCTGTACTGGACGTTGAGCTTGACGATTTCCATGGTATTGGAGCCCTCGTCGTAGGTGACCTCATCGGAACTGGTGCCGTCCTCGAAACTGAGCATATGTATGTAAGGATCTTCCTGCGGATCTGTCGCGTCTTCGACTCCAGAGAGTCCTGATTCGTTGTCGTCTGACGGCTCAACCCAGACCCAAGGACGTCTCGCGCCCTGCTGTGAAGCTGGTGCTGCTAGAAAAACATCATGCCCTTCGCTTGAGAAGAGTGGTTCGGCCCCCAATTCTTCGTGTAAGACATCCCAGATGACTGCCATACATTCATCACGAGTGTGACGGTGCTTGTTGACCTTTATCATGAAGATTTCTTCGCCTGGCAGGGCCAGAGAGTTGGCTCGAAGGATGCTGACAAATCTCCGATCGGAGACAGGGGGTTTGTGTGCCCGTGTCATCGCGATGCTCAGGGTTTCTTTCCGCCAAGGCCCAAGTTTCGGAAACGGCAGTTGAACTTGATGAATCTGACTGCTTCAGGATCTGCCTGTTCGAGGACGTTGACATAGTTAGCACCTCTGGACTCTGAGGGATTCTGATGAGATTTGCCCCGATAGTCCCTTGGTCGGCTTGCATGAGGTAGCCCCGGTGCCTGGCTGCAGGTACGCTTGATCGGCATTTCGGCTTCATTCCCTATGAGGAAACTGTCCCCTCTGATGACTTCGAGATCTCCTTGCCGGTTAATGAACTTGACATACTGATAGAGAGTGGAGGCTATGGCTTTCATGTGGTGTAGCCATGGGCATCCCAGCAGAGTCAGAATTCGGACGGATGTCCATCACGTGGAATTCTCGCCGGCACCATTTCGGGTTTCGAACCGTAGCTCCGCAGTCACCGTTCCCCTGGATGGGACGAGACGTGCCGTCGTAGGCTTTGATAGTTCTGGGCAGATGGGATCATGTGGCCTTCTGCCGATGCTGCAGTAGGCCCGCATCATGCTGAGAGGAAGGACATTGACTGCTGATCCATTGTCTACCAATACCCTGGGGAGAGAGATGGTGTTGAGCCGGAGAGTGACGTACAAAGCCTCGTTGTGCCCCGAGGCCCCTTTCGGTAGGTCTTCATCACAGAAGGTGAGCATACTGCCATACAGTCGGGAGTCATAGATCTGATCTCTCTCCGAAGAGGGAGAGTCATCGAGCCATCCGTTTCCTGTCTTCCTCTTGAGAGGCAAAGCTTTTGGTGGTGCCTCGGATTGTGTCGAGGTAGCTTGTGGCGGTGGCCGCCTCGTCAAAGACGTTGATTGAGTGCGAGTGCCAAGTTGACTTTGACTTTCCTTTGCCGGCCCGTGCTCTGAAGTTGGGCAAATTGAACCTTGGCTGATCCTGCGGGGGATTAGGCTTCCGGCTGGCGGTAAGGTTGCCAAGATTTGAGGTATTCCGGTGTCCTGAGGCCTGAACTTTGGTGTCAGCAGGATTTTTCGGCTTTCCCACCCCCGTCTCGCTCTAAAGCCGCGTGGCTTGAAGGAAGGGAGGACTGGCCGGAGTAGAGTACATAGTAATCGAACTTCCCTGATGGCTCTCCGAGCGTACTCCACGCCGGTGTCTCCAGCCTTCATATCTTTCTTTCGCTTCGCCGAGAAGACTTTTCTTCTTCGCTTCGGGGAGAATCGCACCCGATCAAGTCTTGGAACTCGTACTCAAGGCATTCGAGGGCCACAAACATCGTGAATCGATGTGGACGTTTGATGAGGACCTGCCGGGAAGAGGCGGAGGAACCGGCTCGCGGCAATCTTCTTTGGCACCCACTCGATGGAGTTATGATGTTGTTGTTCAAAAAAGGGTTTCCGATCGTATTAGGTCCACTGGGGACGCTCCAATTTTCCTTCCTCTATCAAATTCTGGATCTCATACCGTAACCCCACGCAGCTTGTCGCTGTGTGCCCATGATATCGGTGGAAGGCGCAAGATTTGCTTTTGTTGGCATTGACTACGGGATTCTTAGGTTTGTAGTTTTCAACGGTGCTCGAGGAGGCCTTCTTGATTAGTCCTTTCAAAGATCTTACTCGTGTAGGCATATCCAACTTGTCGAAGCGCACGGAAGGCCGCTTCATGGAGGAGTTGTTGCTTTGCGGGACTGGGTTTCGTTGCCCGACCGCCGTCCCCGATGGATGTGGTTGACGGACGTATCTTCCCTTTGCCGGGGCCGTGCGGGATTGAATGTAGCCGCGATCTCAGACCGTACGGCCGCACAGCGCTTTTTCCTTGAGATCCTTTTCGAACCGTGAGCCGCATTGACCATGGCTCGAGATCCGGGAAGAAGTGATGGCTGATGAGCGTTCTGATGGACGGCCTCAAGCAGGACTTGAAAATCCACATCTGTTCATCTTTGGATAGGGGTTCCATAATTTCTGAGAGTTTCCAACTCCACCTCTTGTAGAATTCTCCGACGCTTTCATCTGTTTCTCGCTCTATGGTGATTAAGTCCTCACGACTTGTTTCCCACTCTAGGTTGGATCTCGTACCGCTCTAGGAAGATATTGCCGATCCGATCCTGTGTACGGCGATCCGTGTGCTTGACCCTTAGAACCATCGTAACGCCGAACTTTTGAGCGTATGCCGGAAGTGATCGGCCATTTGTCAAGGGTTGCTCCTTTCGCTCTCATGCCAAGAACGTAGGTGTCAACATGCGTCTGTGGACATTCGGTTCCGTCGAATCGGTCCATTTCCGGCATTCTGAACTTGGCAGGGAGAGGCGTGACCATTCCCGGATCTGTGGATCTGAGCGTTTCTTGCTTTGAGCTGCTTATACTGGCTTTCGTGTCTTTCATCTCTGTTCGACCATCCAGTGCCAAGGCCGGGTCCAAGGGTGGACTTTGAGGCTCTGGCGCCGGTGCCGCCATATGAGCGGCAAGAATTGGAGGTGGGAGGCTTGATATATGTGGATATACGGGGCCTTTTCTCGGATCAGACGGGGTTTGTCCCCGTGTTTCGAGGTTCAGGTATAGGCAATGGGTTGAACCCGGGAGGGTATTTGGAGGATATTGACATCTCGTTTGAGATGGTCCAAAGGGTGCGCCGGGTTATACTGAGTGATGAGAGTAGGACTAGCTTGGCCGTATATGACAGGGGTGCCTTGAGAGGTGGCAACATGAAGCCTGGGTCGGCTGTTTCCTTGGATTGAAGGAATCCCGTAAGTTGGCGGGGGAGGAACTTGGTTGAAGGTTTGAGGAGTTGATCGGGGAGGCTCGTCATCCTCGATCAGAACGAAAGTACCGTCTGGCTGGGGGATAGCTGCTATATCTCGCTCATTCAGAAGCTGTACCACGAAATTCTGCTGATCTTCTTTCTGCCTTTTGTGAACCTCACAGGCCCGGATGGCCTCTTCCAATGTCATATCTATTACAGGTGGCGGGGTTCCGTTCCCGTCACGATTTCTCGGTGAGCTTGACATGTCGGAGAGTCTGGCTGAAGGAACTGAGGGAACCGAAGAACCGTCCGATGCCGTCAGAATCGTGACTCGGCGAGGCGCCGACCCGAATTCAACCACTTTCTCGCTCGCCGCAGTGGAACGAAAGGCGTGGTTTAGGCTTCGGAAAGGGTATTTGCCTGTGTTTCGGCTAGTGCAATGTGCGCTACCGATTAATGTTTACTTAAAACGTATTTTCTCGTAGTCCTAATCGGTTGGAAAAGATCGTGTCTTCTTTTTCGCAACTAACCTAAGGCTCTAATCAGTGGATCTCGTCACTACGTTTATAAGCCCCTCGTTTTTCACCTGTAAATCGTCTTCCCGGGATGGACAATCCCGAGCGAGGGTCCTATAAGGCAAGCGAGCTCCACCGACAAAGGAAAAAAGTGAACTTAAGGCTAGCTGGTCACGCAAACTTCCAACATATGTGACACGCGGGCCATGGTCGAAGTCAATGTCCTTATGTTAAGGCAGAAATCGTGCCGAAATTTTGGCATAACCTCTCTTGACTCGCTTGCGCGAGGGGCCTTAGCTTTTGGCGTTGGCCAAGTTGTGGCTGGTACGGTGCATACGTTGAGGGTTTGGTGACACGGTGTCACATTGAACCTTTGGGTATGTTTTTCGGCATGGCTCCGCGTCAAAGTCAAGACTGAAAAGCTTAAGACTTCGGGTCGAGAATGACCTTCGGTCTCAACTTTTAAGTTTGACTTGTGAGGGAAACCGGTGTAAAAAACATACACTTGGGCTTTATGACACGTACTAAGCCAAAAACCAATCGGGGTCTTGGACGATGTGTGACACAAAGAGTGCATGGCTTACACGGGCTAGGATGGGCTGTTTGGGACGACCCCATGCGCGCTCGAAAGGTGTCTGGCAGACCAACCGAGCTGCAACTGAATGGTCATCCCGGGTTACGGGTCGTAGTGTGCAGTGTACCGAGGCAAAGCGCGCGTAGCTGCGGTGTACCGAGGCAAAGAAGGTAAGTAGTGTGTGGTCACTAAATTCTTTTTTTAGTAAAACAGAGATTTCAAGATGTGTTTTAAAGAATTTATGCGCAGTTCAAAATATGGCAATGAAAATCAAGTATGAACGGGAATGCACGAACATGTTATGATTTTTAGATGAAAATGCAACACATTTTTTTATATTCGTTTTGAAAACCGTTCGATGTTTTGAACAACACACGCACACAAAAAGATGAGGAAGTGTAAACGAAAGTTTGACCCACGGAATGCTTTTTGAAAACGACGGCAGTTTTGAAAAAGTATCCTTGTCCCCAGCGGAGTCGCCAACTGAAATTACCCGGATCGCACGCGGGCGGAAAAAGCACGGCGAGCGGTTGTCTTTCGCGGGTTTGGGACCTCGCTTTCAGGAAGGAGAGGAGTCGCCACGCGGTTTTGTATTTTGAGCCCAAACGTTGAGAATGGCTTTGAAAAATGTATCGTTTTGTATTTTGAGCCCAAACTTTGGAAATGGCTTTGAAAAATGTGTAGTTTTGTATTTTGAGCCCAAACTTTGGAAATGGCTTTAAAAATGTGTCTTTTTGTATTTTGAGCCCAAACTTTGGAAACGGCTTTGAAAAATGTGTCGTTTTGTATTTTGAGCCCAAACTTTGGAAATGGCTTTAAAAATGTGTCATTTTGTATTTTGAGCCCAAACTTTGGAAATGGATTTAAAAATGTGTCATTTTGTATTTTGTGCCCAAACTTTGGAAATGGCTTTTAGGACCAGAGATTGTTAGGTTCGGAGGTCACATTACGTTTCGGGAAGAGTATGTTGAGATCACCCGAAACGCCTCGTATGACGAGTCTTTCTACCTTTCTCGAAATTGTGTGCGTGTGTGTGTGTGTTGCATTTTTGAAAAGGGGGGCTTGAATGACAAGCTTAATCTTGGTTTGAATGTCAAACGTTGATTTATGAAAAAAGCGAGCGTTTGAATGACAAACGTCGGTTTTGAGATTTTTTAGGAAAAGGGCGTGAGGGACAGGTTTAAATCTTTAGTTTAAGTGTCAAACGTTGATTTTTAAAAAAAGAGAGTTTGAATGTCAAACGTCGATTTTTGAATTTGTAAATGAGCGTTTGGATGCCAAACGTCACTTTTGCGCGTTTTGAAAAGGAGTTCGAAGGATGAACTCCGGTTTTGAACCGGACATTACATTGTTACCAATTTTATGAAAAAAGGCGTTAAATGACATGCGATCGACAAGTCGTTTTGCGACTCGGACTTTGATAAATAAATACTATTACAAGCCAAACGGCTCGGACTTGTAAACGACAGTATTTAAAATGTGGTGTTACGGAATCAAACGATCCGGACATTAAAGATGCGAACGACGAGCCAAACGGCTCGAACTTGTAAAGGTGCATAATTTAAATGACAATATCGACGGATCAAATGATCCAGATTTTGTAAATGACTATCACGAACCAAACGGTTCGGACTGTAAAGTTGCGAATCAACGGATCAAACGATCCGGACTGTAAATAACATAAACGTAAAGAAACGGGGCCGGAACGCCGTTTTAACCCGAGATTACTTCTCTTACGGGAGAGAAGATGAGCTTGGGGTAAAATGTATCGAACCCTGTAGACGGCGTTACGTCTACATTTCAATGATTTTGACCGGAGCGATTATAGCGTTTGACGCGTAAATCGAGGCGAAATGAGTGTTTAGAGAGAGAGAGTGTTACCTATGGCTAGGGGTTGACTCTTTAGCTCGGTTGACGTATACGGGATACAGTTTGGTGTTTGAAAGGGTGTTTTGAGTTTGTTTGGTTCGTGTTTGGTCGAAAAATGAGGTTTTCACGCAAATCGAGACAAAACGGGGCTCGTGAGGGGGTAGAATGAGTTTATGCCGTGGGGTTTTGTGAAGAGGGATTATGTTTTTCCTTTTTTTTGAAATGTTTGACAACCCTTATATTTATAGGGTGAATTTGCAAAACAATCAGGACGGACTCTTCTTCAATTTGGGGAGGTTTTTTGGTATTTTGGAAAATTGGGGGACTTGTTGGCAATTCTGGTTTTTCAAGTAAAACAGTCCGGCCGGACAGTTACTCAATCTCAGGGGTATTTTGGTCTTTTCACCTTGGAATTTGATTGATGTTGATTGGAGGGCGTTGGCATACGTGTGATAACGTGTGTTGAGTACGCTTTGACGTTGGGATGCACGGGGTAGTCCCGGGACGTCTCGTTGGCTTGGGAACAGGGAGCTTAACGGGTTCCGGTTAACTTGGAAAGGGCCACTTAACGGATTCCGGTTAACTCTTAACGGATTTTGACGATCCGAATTTGGGTACTTACACCTTCATTGATCAAATGCTAGAAAGGTTAGCCGGAAGGGCGTATTACTGTTTTCTCGATGGTTTTTTCGGGTATTTTCAAATACCTATTGTCCCGGAAGACCAAGAGAAAACTACTTTTACTTGCCCCTTCGGCACCTTTGCTTATCGGAGGATGTCGTTTGGTTTATGTAATGCACCTGCGACCTTTCAAAGGTGCATGATGAGCATCTTCTCCTAGTTTGTTGAGAATTTTATGGAAGTCTTCATGGACGACTTCACGGTTCATGGAGACTCGTTTGACCAATGCCTTGCTCACTTAGCTCTTGTTTTGGACCATTGCATTGAAACGAATTTGGTCTTAATTTTGAAAAGTGTCATTTAATGGTTAAGCAAGGCATTGTTTGGGGGAATGTTGTGTCTAAAAAAGGTATAGAATTCGATAGGGCTAAATTTGATGTTATTTCTTCCCTCCCCTATCCCACCAATGTTCGTGAAGTCCGGTTATTCCTCGATCATGCGGGGTTTTACCAGCGTTTCATAAAAGATTTTTCCAAAATTGCCTCTCCCCTATGCACTTTGTTACAAAAGGAGGTGGAATTTAATTTTGATGAGAGGTGTAAGGGGTCTTTTGATGAGTTAAAGTCTAAGTTGACTACCACTCCCATAATCCAAGCACTCGATTGGTCTCGTCCCTTTGAGATCATGTGTGATGCTAGTGATTATGCGGTAGGGGTTGTTTTGGGTCAAAAGGTGGATAGGGCATTCCATGTCATTTATTATGCTTCTATGACCCTTAATGATGCCCAAAGAAATTATATCACAACCGAGAAGGAGATGTTAGCGGTTGTGTTTGCTCTAGAAAAATTTCGGTCCTACTTTCTAGGCACCAAAGTCATTGTTTACACCGACCATGCTGCTCTTAAGTATCTAATGGCCAAGAAAGATGCAAAACCTAGACTTATTAGGTGGATACTTTTGTTGAGTGAGTTTGACATTGAGGTGAAGGATAAAAAGGGGGTTGAAAATCTTGTGGCCGATCATTTGAGTCGCCTTGTTCTTAAATAGGATGAACCTTCTAATCACTTTTCTATTTGGGGTGAGTTTCCCATTGAGTCTCTTTGGGTGGTACAGTCATCCGCACGGTGGCATGCGGATTTTATCAATTTTCTTGTGTCTCAAAAGTTCCCTCCGGGACTTACTAAGTCTAAGAAGGACAAAATTCAGAGTGAGGCCAAATATCATGTGTGGGATGAGCCTTATTTGTGGAGGCATTGTGCAGACCAAATGATCTGTAGGTGTGTAGCCGACAGTGATATTCCTTCCATCCTTTGATTTTTTCATGAGCATGCATGCGGCGGTCATTTCGATGCTAGAAACACGGTGAGGAAAGTACTTGAGAGTGGTTTTTATTGGCCTACTTTATTCCGTGATGCCTATAATTTTTGCAAATCTTGTGATAGGTGTCAAAGGGTTGGTAACATTGGTCGACGTGATGAAATGCCACACAATTTCGTCTTAAATTGTGAGATTTTTGACGTATGGGGAATTGACTTTATGGGTCCTTTTCCCACTTTATTCGGCTTTTTGTACATCTTGTTAGCGGTGGACTATGTTTCTAAGTGGGTAGAAGCAATCCCCACACGGACCGATGATTCACGGGTAGTGGTCAATTTCCTTAGGACCAACATCGTGTGTAGGTTTGGTATGCCTAGAGCCATTATTAATGATAGGATGACCCATTTTTGTAATAGGACGGTCGAAGCTTTGCTTAAGAAATACTATATTACGCATAAGATTTCGACCGCCTATCATCCCAAACTAATGGCCAAGCAGAGGTGTCTAACCGGGAGATCAAGTCTATTCTTGAGAAGACCGTGAACCATCAAGGAAGGATTGGAGTCTTAGGCTTGATGATTCATTGTGGGCCTACCGGACGACTTACAAGACACCTATCAGTATGTCCCTATACCGGTTAGTGTTTGGTAAGCCATGTCATTTACCGGTAGAGTTAGAACATAAGGCATTTTGGGCCATTAAGAAATGTAACTTGAACATGGACGGGTCCAGTGAGGAGACTCCGTCCCTCGAGACCAACAAGGGATGGCACAGGAAATGAGTTAGATAAGATAAGGAGAGAGGCTTACGAGAATAACCAACTTTACAAGGAGCAGACTAAGGTTTGACATGATAGAATGATCATTAGGAAAGACATTAAGGTTGGCCAAAAAGTCCTCTTATTTGATTCCCGTCTCTGGTTGTTTCCCGGAAAGCTAAGGTCTCGATGGATCAGACCTTTTGTTGTGAGGGAGGTATATCCGCATGGTGCGGTTGAAATTGGTAGTCTCTCCGGAGGCAAAGTTTTTAAGGACAATGGACAATGCCTAAAGTTGTATTTTGATGGCGCGGCTATAAATGACGATGTGGAGGTAATTTATCTCCAAGATCCTAAGTATGTTTAGACCTTTTTCTGAGTCTTGTGAAAGACTTAAAATTTGATGCTTTGTCGGGGGCTTACCCGGCATTTGGTCTAGCTAAAGACGGTAAAGAAGGGCGGCTAATCGGGAGGCAACCCGAAATTTAATCATCTTTCATTCATAATTTTTTAGTTGTTGTTCATTATTATTATTTTATTATATATAGAATTGGTGCTACTAAGGGTATGGTTTTGTGCACCAATTTTTAAGGGGAGGAGGAGCAAATTCCTGGTGGTTTAAATAAAATTTGGAAAAGGGCCACGGGATGACTCATCCCCACCACAACCAACTCTTCCCCAAAGGGGGACGAGTGAACCTGAGAGCAGTGCAAAGGGGGACGACTCGTCCCTTGGGCGACTTGAAAAAAAAAGGAAGAAGAAGAAGAAAAATTTAAACCCCCTCCCCGTCGCCCCCCTCCTTCAGTCGACCCTTTTCTCTTTCTTCTCTCTCTCTCTCTCTACACTCACTCATTATCACCACCCATTAGTAGTGTGTACATAGTAGTTTGTTTCCTTATGAATATTTCTTAAAAACATAAAAAATAAAAAATAAAAATAAAATGTATAAATCTGAATGGCTAAGTGAAAACCCGAAAGGGCACTTAGGCAAAAGGTGAGATTGTGAGATTAATGCTTCATTTGTTCACCGAAGTTGGAGTCATAAGGGGGATTCAGAGTTTTGGGTAGGATTTTACCTTGGAGTAGGAGGATCGGTTTAGAGGAGATAGAATAAAAACCCTCATTCGCTCTGGAGTAATAAGGGGCGTAGGAGTTTTTCATGAGGTAGTTGTGAGGGATTACCACCCGAACAAGCTTTTTATTTGAGGGATGTTGTAGTGAGAGGCAAGCGTGGGAAAGTAGGACATATTTAGTTCCCCCGACTCTGTTGTGTGGGTCCTAGTTTGAATATTATTTTCTATAGGAGTTGATATTAAACTAGGGCCAGTTATTCTCATTTTTGGAGTTATAAGGAGCGGATTTTATACTCCGTACTTGTGATTGATTTGTTGGCGTGATTAGAGGAGACTAGGGGTCAAATTTTCCCATTCTATCTATGTTAGACCGGAGGTTAGATTGGAGTTAGGATGTTACTCAGGGATGAGTAACGGTCTAAGCGTGGGGAATTTGATGTGGTGAATTTTAATTCATTTAACTCCTATGTTTCCAGACATTTTATTTCTCCATTTTGATGTATTTAGCTTAGATTTGATGTAATTTAAAGTGACTTTGTAATGTGAGGTTTCATTAGAATATAGTGTATTTCGAGAGTAATTAGTGATTTATTTTTGTATTCGGATTTATTGTATTCATGAAGCCGGTAATAGAGCTCCAAGCATCAAGGAAAGTCAACATGGAAGTCAAGGGTAGAAGGGAAAAAGTCCAAGGCAAAACGAGACAAGGCGCCAAGAGAAAAAAAATGAAGAAATGGAGAAAATTAGGCCAGGGGACGAGTCGTCCCCAACTACACCAAATATTCCCCATCAAAGGGACGAATAACTCTGACATGAAGATTTTGGGGACGAGTCGTCCCGTCGGGCCTGGAACGAGAAATTGAAAGATTTGAAATGGGTTTTAGTCTATTTTATTTTATTTTTCCTTTTTAGTTGGTAATTAGGGAGAACTATAAATAGCTTTATTTTTATTGGTATTAGGGCATCTTTTGATAACCTAGGATTGGGAGAGAACACTTGGTTTTAGATTTGAAGTTTTGAAACATCCATGGAAGCTTAAAACTTCGATAGCTTTGGATTGTAATTCTTGATCCGTTTTTTATATCAATTGATGTTTGAATCTTTCATATTCTCTTTCTCTGATTACAAGTTTACTTGTGCCTTATTCTAAATCTAATTCTAGGGTTGTGAAACTTGATCAATTCTTAATCCCTTTTATTGGGTTTTTGCTAGAATTATCTTCTACTGTGTCGGATTAGAGTATTCATTGTAGCACCTTCATAAATCTTGTATGTGTCATCTTGATTTGTGATTAGGGTAAAATTGGATTTATTTCTATTTAAAATAGTAATAGAATAATTTCTTGATCTTCATCTCTTAAAGCTTTAATCAATTAATATTTTGAATCTTGATCGTGTCGGCTAGGTATAAATTTTGATTGGGATTATTAATTGAGCGTGTCGCCGCTAGTAATCAATAACAAAGAAGAGATATAGGTTTTCCAATCTTGTGTTCAAGTAATTAGGGGCAAGAAAGAAATAATTCTACCTGTGATATTGATTGATAGACGGGGATAGTTTTATGTATCCAAAGTGATTTTTACATAATTGTTTACAACTTAGATTTTATTTCCCGTCTTAGGAAATTAATTCATCAACAAACAAAATTCCCCCCATTGGTGTCGTGACTAGTTCGTATTCAATACCGTTCTTCAGTGGTTCAACCCTGGACTTACCTTTGCTACATTTTTGTGGTCGAGTCCCGGTTTAATTTAGTATGCGACTTAAGCCTACCACAGGGTCTTGCTCACACAACAAACTGGCTTTTGGGTGCCATTTTCCTCTCGAACTAACACCGCTGCAACTGCACGATTGCCGGCTGATAAGTACACGTACGAACTTTCCCCATGCATCGGGCTACTAAGAAGCGGGGGAGAAGCGAGATAGCCCTTGTGTTGTTGAAAAGATGATGAATATTCGGCTGTCTACTAAAAATCTTTCGTCCCCCTTAGAGTCTTGAAGAATGGGAGAGACCTCTCGGCCGACTTGGCTATGAAATGCCCCAGGGCCGCTACTCGACCATTCAATCATTGAACCTCATTGATGCAGGTGGGCTCCTTCATTTCGATCAAAGCCTTAATCTTCTCAGGATTGGCTTCAATACCCCGCTGTGATACCATGAAACCCGAAAATTTTCGTACTGCCACCCCAAACACACACTTACTTGGGTTCAACTTCATGTCGTTTGCTCACAAATTGGCAAGCCTTTCTTTTAGGTCGGTTACTTGACGCCCTGACTTGGTTTTGATGACCATGTCGTCAATGTAAGCCTCCATGTTTAAGCTAATTTGGCTAGAAAAGACTTTGTTGACCATTCTTTGGTAGGTATCCCAGCATTCTTCAGCCCGAATGGCATATTTGTATAGCAGTATACTCCACCCGCTGCCTGGAAGGCTGCACTTTCAATATCTTCGTCATACATTTTGATTTTATGATAGCCTGAGTATGCGTCTAAAAACTTAGAGTGGTATGGCCGACAATTGAGTCGACCAATTTGTCAATACAGGGCAATGGGTAACTGTCCTTTGGGCAGGCCAAGTTCAGGTCCGTAAAGTCTATGCACATTCTCCATTTCCCGTTGGCTTTCTTGACCATCACCACATTTGCCAACCAAGTGGTGTAAGTCACCTCTTTGATTATGCCCGCGATGAGAAACTTGTCGACCTCTTATTTGATAGCGACTTCTTTGTCACGAGCAAAAATCCTTAGTCTTTGACTTTTGAATTTGATAGTTGGGTTTACCTCAAGCTTGTGCATGACGACTTCTTCTTTGATTCCCTTCATGTCCTCAACTCTCAAAGCGAAAACATCCAAGCTCTCCTTCAAAAAGGCGATGATTTCGGCCTTCTCTTCAGATGACAACTGTCCACCTATCTTGATTCTTTGATTTGGATAAGACGCATTGATTTCCACCTCTTCTAGCTCGTCCATGGGTTCTAGTTCTGGACCATCCCTGAATTGTAGAGTCTCAATTATGATCTCTCTGACTCTTCTTCTCTCCTCATCTTCGAGGTGGGGTGCCTCTACCTCGATCATCTCATCCAACTCTCTTGTCAGTTGGTGAGCACCAGTGGCCCCCAAATTTTGGTCGATTGAAAGATATAGATCTCCAATGACAACTTGGTCGACCAAAATTGGATCATCTGCACCCTCCTGGCCATCTGAGGGATGTGTCGTCTCAATCATGACTTGGTCAAGGTGTCTCAATTTCAAGCTCTTTTTTCTTCTTGGCCCGGAGGACATGGTCAAGGTATTCCCTGGCTCTCCCCAATACACACCCAACACCAAGAGTGGTAGATTTATTAACCCTCTGATGGGGGATTGATGGGATCATCCCCAAAGCGGCCTGTCCAGGAATTCCCAAAATGGCATGGTAATCACTTACTACATCAATGACTACAAATTTTACCTTGGCTGTTGTTCTCAGAGGATGTTGCCCGACGTCCACTTCGAGCTCGATCTGACCCTTTACATCAACCTTGTGGTTGGTAAAACCCTCTAGTTGACCTGAGTATTCCGACAACCGAGTATTCGGGAGGCCTATTTCATGGAAAGTTTTGTAGTAAAGTATATCTTTGCACGCTCCCATGTCAACCAAGATCCTATCGGACGTACAATTGTCTTTGAGCCCTGAGATGATCAAACTATGTTCTCAGGCAGCCATGATATCCCCAACTCATAAGGATAAAATCTGATATCCTCCTCTTGCACGCAACTCCTTGATGGAACATGTAAAGTCTTATTCAGCTGAAAAATCTTGTGTTTGAGGGATGTGTTGCTCGTCTCCTCATCAATCACCCCAAGAGTCAGCCTGGGCTGCCTTGGCTTAGGCGGGCCTCTTGTAGGTCGATCCCCTATCGGGGGACGATCTACCTTCACGAATTGATCCAAACGGCCTTCATTGACCCATTTCTGAATAATCCTCTTCAAAATTAAACAATCTTCCGTGTTGTAGCTGGTATCCTTGTGATAATCACTGTATTAGTTGTTATCTCGATGAAACTTGTTCTGGGGGTGGTTCATAGGCACGGGAGCAGCCAAATCGACCATGTTCAAGATTTTAGTTCGGCTAAAGATGAGGAAAGTGAAATTTATGGGGACTCTTTCGGTCACCCTAGTACGGTTTTTCCCCTTACTATTGCCTGGGTCGACCCTGCGAGTCACCCCTCTAAAAGATTCTCCTGCATCGGCATTCTTGGAACCCCTCTCCCTTTTCCTTTCCTTGTGTTCCTCAGCCACGGCAACATCATATGTCATCTCAAATAAGTCTTTCCTCGTGGTCGCTCGCCTGACTTGTAGCTCGTAATCTAAGTCAGGGGAGGATAGCCCGTTCCTGAAGCAATTGATGACCTCCCTATTAGTCAAGTCTTCCTCAATTTGGTCGACCAACTCCTTGAATCTTGTAAAGTAGCTCATCGTACTCTCCGTTTTCCCTTGAGCTATATTGTTCAGGTCGGTGATCGTCTTCTTCCAATCTCCAGTAATCGAGAATCTCTCCAAGAACTTATGTCACATAATGAAACCAGTTGACAAGCCTCAGAACCAAGTCAATGTTGCATCAGTGAATGTGCTCATCAATGCCTTGCATAGCACGTCGTCCTTTGAGGAGACCAACCACATCGACGCCTCAAAGTGTTACATATGATTCAGGGCATTGGTCACCCCGGAGAACTTTTCTAGCATGGATAGTTTGAAACCTGACTCGGGAGGGCCTTCATCTAACATCCATTAAGCTAGAGGTGGAAGAGTGCTATCATTCCATTCAACCTTGTCATGGGTGACCTGACGATCTGCATCCATATCTTTTAACCTTCTCATAAGGTTCATCAATTTTCTTGCATCTAACCCAGGCACCTCATCTCTATGATGAGATATAGAGTTTGATTTCTAGCGCTCCTCCCTTTGATGGGGCCTTCAAGAGGGCGTTCGTTCCCTTTCCGCTCTTGGAGGGGTCTTTTCCCTCCTGTCTCTCCTTGGAGGTGATCAACCTCTCGCTGAGGGCGCACCCCTCGCTCTAGGTGGCGGCCTGTCCCTGGCTCTGTCGGTTTCCAACTGCCTCCTTTGGGCCAAGTCGAATTCTTGTTCCCTGTTATTGAGTAACCTTTCTCTTAGGTCACCCGTACGATCAACATAATCAACCGTCGGGCGAGGCCTCTCATTTATACCTACCTACACCCCTTGAGGGTGGGCCCTGTTCTTGGGTCATTGTGACGTTTGTGAGGGTGCTACCTGGTGAGACCTATGGTCGTCCTTGTGATCAATGACTCTCCAATCAAATTTGATTTTTGTCTAATAGTTTGTGTTAGGGGGAGCGTGCTCTATGGTATTGTTTGATATTTTTTTGACTCCCTAGACACCTTTACTTATCTCTCATTGTCTACCACCATCTTTCTTTATTTCATTGGAGGTAACATAAAGTGTTGCGTATGATGCGATTTCTGATGTGGCAACATCCGGACTCACATCTGACGCATTTCATCCATTCTGGTCAAAAAGGGGGAGAGTAAGTCAAAAGGAGAGAGTGAGTCAAAAGGGGAGAGAAAACTGAAGTTTGATGCTAAGCTGTAACATATTCAAGGGGAGTTGGATTATTTGATAATTTGGTCACTTTGCTAGTGAGTGTGCCAACACTCTGAAAAAAAACAGGGATGAGCTTATGTGCGACCCTTAGTGATAGCAAAGATGAAGATGAGGCTGTAAACCTAGCAGTCATCTCATCACAAAATCACGAACATCATTCTGATGTTACTTCAGATGTAGTCACACTGGAGATCACACCCTCTGATTCTGAGTTCAAATGCTTTAAGTCTTCTATTTCTGAAAAACCAGAGGATGAAGAGGAGTGTGATGGTAATTTTTAGGAACTTCAAGAATCATACACCGATCTTTTTGCCGATTGGCAAAAATGTGTTGAAAAACTTGATGTTTTTTAAAAGGTTAATGAGAAACTCTCAACTGAAATTTCTTCTTTAAAATCTGATCCTGGGAGAGTTTCCATTGAAAATGACAACCAAAAGGATTCCATAGCCAAACTCAAGGTCATGCTCACCAAACGTGATATTGAACTCGAGAAAACCAAAACTAAACTTGAAAAGGCGAATGGGACTTTTTAAAAGTTGAACACTGTAAAAGCTAAACTTGAAGAAGTTTTAAACTTTGGAATTCAAACTAAAACTGGTCTTGGCTATAAATCCACTTTTGTAAAAGAAAGTGAAGGTACCTCTAAATCTAAAATCTTTCAAAAGGTAGAGTCCAAACCTAGGAGAAAGAAGTTTGTGTTTCACTACTGCTTTGCTCCAAGTCATATCAGGCCTTTCTGTTATCAAAGGATTCATGACCTTGGGGAATCTGCTCCCAGATGAGAGCCCAGATATACTCACACCACAGCTCACATCGCCAAAATTATTGGCGATTCGTGTGGGCTGAGAAGAAGGATGAGGAATGTATGGTTGTTTTCACCTCTCTAAAGAGCAGTGAGTCTAGCTCTTGGTAATTTGATAGTGGGTGCTCAAGGCACATGACAGGTACAACTGAATTCCTGTCAGATTATTCTCCTGTGAATGGAGGAATTGTGAAATATGGAGGTGGTGCCCAATGTAAGATTGTTGGTAAAGGAACTTTGAGTATTGAGGGTCTACCTAATCTCCATAATGTTCTGCATGTAGAAGGCCTTAAGGTCAATCTTATAAGCATTAGTAATTTGTGTGACGATGATATGCATGTGAAATTTGATAAGCAAGTTTGTGAGGTTTTCGATAAAACAGGCAATTGTATCTTTAAATGATTTAAAACTTCTGACAATTGCTATAAGTTTTGTGATGCTACAGATTTTGTTGAAGAGCTGAAAAATGCCAATGAAGAATCTGAATAGAAAATCCTAGAGAAGAAGGAAGAGAATGCAGAAAAGGCTGATGTATCCTATGATGTGATCACATCGCAGATCACATCAGCAGAATCTAATGGTTGTTCAAATTCAGAGGCATCCTCCATCAGCTCCATAAGTGAAGAAGTAGGTATGGATAGGTCCAAAGACATTTCAAGCAAAATACAAACGGAACATTCCGGCTCACAAGTGTGGTCACTTGAATTCCTCCATTGATTTGTCCCATTTTTGAATTGTAAACTCTTTCAATGTCTGTTAGGTAATGTTAACTTACTTTTTATCCTAATGGATGTCTCTCGGTTGGTGCCAATTTTAAAGGAAAACAATTGCTCCACCCAATTTATGAATCCACTCTAATGTGATCAAACGATATCAAGATAGTAACTTGTGTCGAATTTGATAAAATCATTCGAAAAAGGTATATCATTGGGAGTAAAAAGAGTGAAAGCTACCCACAATTTAATTTCCCACAACAAAAATGGGTGGGTGCATTCTAGAGGCTGAGAATACTGGAAAATAGTTCATTGACTTCCTTGAAAAAGATGAGTCCTCGGGTTTGATTTCATACAATGCCACACAATACTGAGATATATACATCACTTGCTTGTACATTATGCATTATAGTCTAGTCATAAATTAGGTCATCCTTATTCTTGGTGAAAATATTACTCAAGTTTTTTTTTTTAATTCTTCCCATATTTATTTTTCTAAAAATCTTGTGCTCAATGACTATCCAATTAAATTTGATTTTTTTCTAATAGTTTGTGGTTAGCGGGAGCGTGCTCTATGGTATTGTTTGATATTTTTTCGACTCCCTATACCCCTTTACTCATCTTTCATCGTCTACCACCATCTTTCTTTATTTCATTGGAGGTAAGACAAAGTGTTGCGTATGATGCGATTTCTGATGTGGCCACTTCTAGACTTACATCTGACGCATTTCATCCATTCTGGTAAAAAAAAAGGGGGAGAGTAAGTCAAAAGGGGAGAGAAAACTGAAGTTTGATGATAAGTTGTAACATATTCAGGGGGAGTTGGATTGTTTGATAATTTAGGGAGAGATTCTATATTTGGTAATTTGGTTGATTTATTGGATTGAGCGTAAGATATTTATCAAATCTTGTTTTGATCAGAAAGCTACAAATCAGAGGAAGATTGTAAGTGTGAGTTTTTCCACACGTGTTTACCAATGATGATTTCTAATTATTAGGATTTTTATCTTTCTTATTTTTATAATATATTTGTAAATATCTTCTTTATTTTATTTAGTTCTTATTATTTATAAACTAACCTATTAATTAGTTTTCTTGTTTTAGTGTATCTTTTGATTATTTTGTAGGACCTTTACATGTATTAGGATGCTTTATTTTTGAAGAAATATCAGCACAATAAAGAATTTAAATCAATCTCTTCACATGTTTTGGAAGGAAGTATTTGTGATCTTCCTGTAGACTTTAATGGTCATTATTCTAGGAAAGGGTGAAAATAATTTGTAAGAAGAATACTTCAAGATATACATGAATTTGGAAGAAAGATCTTTACATGATTTATGACTTCTTTTTCCTTCAAGGCAAATGATCTACACGGCTTATAAAAGGAGTAGTCCGCCTCGTTTGTCAAATATGCATTCCTGGGATTTCAAAAGATTTTTGAGTGCTTTTGTGAGAGTTATTTTGTTATACAAAGTTCTCCTTGAACTTGTGTTTTTAGTGTTTAAGTATTTTGTTTCTTCTCTTGTTTTCTTTACTTTGTAATCAAAGCATTAAATCATTTATTAATTAGAAGTTTTTGTTGTATACAACAAGTTGCCATAGATAAGTGGTAAACCTTGCTTTTATTTCGTGTTTTGTTTTATTATTATGCTGCAAATCTGTTTGTGTAGGCGTAACCGTCTCCGAGAATGTAGAAAGCGGTTACTTATGGCGACGTGGGTTTACGCACATTTGGTTTTTTTGAGGTCGCCTGACTGATCGAGGTCGGCCTTAGTCCGTGCCTTGGCTAAGCAGAGATTGTACAAGGGATAGATCGTGAGTCGGACGAAACCGGGTCGGGATCAAGAAAGATCGGACCATACGCTTGATCGACTGATCTAACTTGTCGAATATATGTATTTAGGGATGCTTTAATGGGTCTTGATCAATTGATGGGCCTCTAAGCATGTTTTCAAGTAGGGACAGCCCGTTAGGCCTGACCCCTCGCTTTTATTACATTCACCATCTAAAAAATACTCAATATTTCCTTTGCACACACAATTTTATTACTTTAGTAATAGAGTAAGTCATACTATTGTGAAGCCAAGGTTCTTAATATATCATAAAGCCAACTTTCCGTCCTCTATTAATATTATAACAAATATCACAGTTTGATTTATCAATATTTTTAATATTATTTACATGATACGATGATAACATTAGATTAAAATTAGTATTTATATATAAATGCAACATTTACTTTGAAAAATAAAATAAAATAAAATAACCGTGAAGTATCTAATTCTTTAGTTTTGGACACAAACTATTCAACTATTTTGGCCTATAAGCTTCGAGTTAAACTTAATGGATTAGTTTATGATCAAGTGAACACCTCCTCACCCCATAATCTCTTCATCATCTTTCATTATATATGTCGCGCTGGTTATCAGTCCACCATATTCTCATTTAATTTCCTTGCAAATGTTGTCATCTTTTTTTTTTTTCTTTTCCATCTCAACTTTGATTTTGTGTTTAGAAGAATCAACCAAATTAAATTTTCTTTTTCGTCTCAAAATGAGTTAATTAGACACAGTTTGATAAAGACGAAGTAGATGTTGGACTGCCCGGCAAGGCGGCAAACAAGACATCCATCATCAAACAGTAGTACTACGGGGTATTCCCGCCTTCCCATAATCATAGTTACATTTAATTATTCAAACATTTTTAATAAATTATTTTTATTTAAATGGATGGACACTACTTTCTTTCTTTCCCTTATCCTTGGTGGACATTTCAGAAGTGATGTAAACGAGTTGCAGCGGAATAATAAAAATGATAGGCAAATAATTGAATCAACAACTATTTGACCCAATTCGAATTGAATCAACAATTGAATTAGGGTTTGAAGAGGTAAACACCAAGAAATGGAAACCTTCACAAGGAATTCAAAGAACAATCAAGACCCAAAGGGAAAAACCCACAATTGCAAAGCAATCAAAATTCAATAATTTTAATAAATCAAAATGTATCCTAAAACAAACAATGAAAGGAGTATTTATACTCTAAACAAAACCCTAAACTACTTGGAAAAGGAAAAGCAAAACAATCCTAATTAAAACACTTCAAAATAGGAAACAAAATTAAATCGGAATTCCAAAACCCGCTTGGAAAAGGAAAAGCAAAACAATCCTAATTAAAACACTTCAAAATAGGAAACAAAATCAAATCGGAAGGCTTGCTTCTTTGAGGAATACATCAGATACATCATACACCCCCACTTCAAAAAAATTCGTCTCCAAATTCTGGTCTTTAGAAAAAGAACATGATCTTGAAGTTTTTGACCCTCCTTTGTTGACCTTTCGCCCCGACCTCCCCTTGATCAACATCTGACATCTTCCATCCCAAATAAAGAGATATTTCGAATAAAGCAAATTGTTTCTCGTCCTTGAAAGAAAGAAGAAAACGTGTCAATCCCATTTATACAAGTATTTTGAATACATATGACGACGAAGCATAAATAAATGCATGAAAATTTCCTCCGAAAACATAATACTTTCATCCGTATCAATCCCATTATCTCTTGGCCGATCAACCTCCCCATCGTCCACATGATTAATCATAATAAAGTCACCGACAAAAATATCGCCCAATACAAAATTCGATTTTGCAACAAACCAATTACTTCGAATTTCATCATTCACCTTGGACTCAATAGGGGCATGAACAGGGTTTATAATAAGGGAAGGAATATTATTATCACAAACCTGAATGACCTCGTCCTTTGCACATAGATTTTCAACAATAATCTCCTATTCAACAGGATCTTCTTGGGCAGGAAATATATCAATAGCAAGGCGAGTTTCTTCCTCGAGACGCTTCAATTCAGCCTCCCGTCGTGCCTCCAAACGCCGAATTCTTTTCGTATAAAGATCGAGTTGGACAAGACATTGTTCAGCTTCTGCCCAAACAACATCCCTCTCCTCTCGATACTTATCTATCAAAGACTGATGCCAGGCCTGAAGTGTGTCGCACCGAATCACGGATTCATAATGAAGCATCGAATCATTCTTATCTTCGGCCTCCTTGTCAAGTTTATTAAACCTTATAGAAATTTTCTTACTTGACAACGATCAAACTCCAGACGCATATCGATCTTCTCAAGAAGAGATTTTTCTTCTCCACCATTGTTGGTCATCTTTTTGTTAGAATTTCTTCCTTGGATCGTCCTTCGCTCTGATACCAACTGATGTAAACGAGTTGCAGCGGAATAATAAAAAGGATAGGCAAATAATTGAATCAACAACTATTTGACCCAATTCGAATTGAATCAACAATTGAATTAGGGTTTGAAGAGGTAAACACCAAGAGATGAGAACCTTCACAAGAAATTCAAAGAACTCCAACAAGAATCTCTTGCGAGAATCTTCTGCAAGTCAATCAAGACCCAAAGGAAAAAATCCACAATTGCAAAGCAATCAAAATTCAATAATTTTAATAAATCAAAACGTATCCTAAAACAAACAATGAAAGGAGTAATTATACTCTAAACAAAACCCTAAACTACTTGGAAAGGGAAAAGCAAAACAATCCTAATTAAAACACTTCAAAATAGGAAACAAAATTAAATCGGAATTTCAAAACCCGCTTGGAAAAGGAAAAGCAAAACAATCCTAATTAAAACACTTCAAAATAGAAAACAAAATCAAATCGGGAGGCTTGCTTCTTTGAGGGATACATCAGATACATCAAGAAGAAAAGTTCATTTAATTTAATGTGAGATTATTGACAACTTGGGGATGTAGGTCAAATGGTAGAGCGCTCGCTTTGCATATGCGAGAGGCACGGGGTTTGATCCCCCGCATCTCAAAAAAAAAAAGTTCATCCTCCTTAATTTTAAAGATTAAAATTTCTACACTTGTAAACAAAGTACTAACAAGAGTACTATAATAATTCTTGTTTTGTAAAACCTTCAAATCTGCAACGGTATTGGATGTTTTGATTCATTGATGAATGAATCATCAGGAGCTGAGCTTATACTAATCTCAGGAGTCTTTCTTTTTTTAATTTAGTGTAATTCGCAATCACGCTACTGTTTACTTTATCCTTTATATTCTCCACCAAACTCCCCAGTACAAACATGTTCGAAATGTATAAAATAACACGATATTTGAAACCGTTGTTCCTTTTCTTTTTTTATATTTTTTTTTAAACATATATCATGGGCAATTCGTGATCCCCAAACGCAGGCCGGCCTGTCTCAATAATTATAGGGACACTGTGCGAGATGTGAATATTGGACCCCTAATATTTAAAAAATTAATACAAAAAATAATATATATATATATATATATATATATATATACTATACAGTCAAACAAAGAAAAGTTTCTCAATGAGCATATCATCCGAGAAAGAAGTAAAAGTGGAAAATACAAAACAGAAGGACATCAAAATTTCACAGTACAGCTTCACATACCCTACAGTCTATTCCAATTCAGTTCATGGATTGAGACCGAAACTGAAGGTACAAAATTATAAACATTCACAGTTTTCACAGGCTGGACCAAGCTCTTAAAAAAATACACAGCCACAACAAAAAACAATCACATTTGGCACCTATGCTTTACAAGTATGCACAAAAAGTCATAAAAAAATCAGACCTATCATAGGCATGAATTTAACAGAAAAACAGCAATATCTTTTAGACAATCTGTGGCATATACACACTTTACCAAATGCCGCTACATTCAAAGTACAGATTTTAAATTCTTTGGGATACTATTTTTTAGAACAATCTCAAAAGTTTCCAGAAAAAGCTACATAGAAAAAGTTTACACATTATGTTACTATCGTTTTGTTTCTTTACAGTTTATTGTTCAATAATTGTATTTTCAATTTCTGTAATTATTTTCTTTCTGTTGTAATTTTGCCAGCAAAATCAATAAACATGATTGTTATGGGTATTTTCAGCATGACGACATCCTCAGTTGATTCATGCATGTCGACATCCTATTCCACTGTAAGTATTGTATAATATTTATTATATTCATTTAATTATTTTTATTCATATTTTACAGTGAATAAAAAGAGATAAATTCGGAGTATGGCCAATCACGTAGGACTCTTCTTCAATGCCAAAGAGACCAAGTCAAGAGACGTTGAGAGGATAAGAAGACATGCCGAAATTTTAGGGAACTTTGTTATTATCTTGTTGATCTTTATTATTTATAGGGGACATGGAGATTAACACACACACACACGATCATCTTACGCACACACTACTTGTAATCTCTCTATCGTCTTCCAGCTTGTAGTCTCAATATTCATAGTGGAACTTTTAAGGTTAGAGACCTAACTCCCGGGGTTTTTTCCGAAGAGGTTGTCATCTCTAAGGTTTTCCTCGTTAACAAATTCTTGTGTCCATCTTTATTTTCATGCATCCGTTTAGTCCATTTGATCAAATTCCAAAGTCTCCTCCTTATTATTAAATCCATACACTTTTATAGTCAAGATTCTACATTATTGTTTTTTCTACCAAAACAGTTTGGCGCCCACCGAGGGGCCACTTGGTCTATTGATCACTTGGATCATTTCCTATAACTCAACATGTCTAACGACCCTAAGGTTTCAGCCACCGGCAAGAGTGTCGTCGTCACTCCGTCAACCGGGGACAAAACAACCTCCTTGCCACCAACTCCTCAGTTGAGGCCTCAGATGACGCAACCTTCACAAGCATCACAGAAATCAGGACCTTCCAATGTGGATGCTGACATCCGGAGTGTCTTAACCAAGCTGAATCAGAGGTTGGATAATCAAGATAGCAATTCAAAGTTACTGGCCAACGCTATGCTCAAGATGCAGCAGGATCAACAGCTCATCGCATCCCAACTTAGTAACATCTCACCATTGCGCGCAAGGAACATCAACTTTGAGACCAGTGGAGGATCTCCGTTTCAGAATGAGTTCATTCCGATGGGTGGCCCATCTCAGACTCATCAGACGACACCTTTGATGATGTTGCCATCCTTGCCCAGTGACACTTTGTTGATGCCACCCTCAGCAGGATTCACCCCTTTCATACCGTTCATTGACAGCACCACTGTCACTGCAGCCGCAGACAACACTTGTTTGCCTAATAATTTTTTTAATAATAATACTTTCAATCATATTCCTATGGCTGACCCTTTTGCAGAAAATCCGTTAGCTAAGCAGATGCAGGATCTTAGAGAGCTGATAATGAATGTACCAGGCATAACCCCTCCGATCCAGTCGGTATCTCAGAATTGCTATAATCAATCTCGGCTTGTCCCAGCCATTGCAAATGTTGACATACCGAAGCGTTTCAGTGTTCCATCCATGAAGCTGTATGACGGCAGCACAGATCCAGAAGAGCATGTTGCCCATTATCAAGAAAAGATGGACATAGTGTATATCCCGTCATAGCTCGGGAGAGGCTTGTCTGTGCAGGGGATTCGGGTCGACCTTGGTTAGACCAGCTCTCAAGTGGTTGATTAGGCAGCCCCTAGGCTCAATTGGTTCCTTCGCCTAAACTTATCAACATGTTCTATAATCAGTTCTCGTGCAGTTGACAATTTGAGAAGTTGACAAGCGATCTATACAATGTGACCCAGCAGGCTACTGAGACCCTGAAGCAGTATGTCCATCGGTTCAATAGAGAAGTTTTGGAAATTCCCAATCTTGACATGTTGACAGCCACAGAAGCATTCAAGATGGGTCTAAAGAAAGACTCCCAGTATTATCAAGATTTGGTGATGACTCCTTGTAAGCGGTTGGAAGAGGTCAGAAGCAGGGCCCTAAGTTTCATAAGGTTGGAGGAAGATGAGTTGCGGAGATCAAAGTCTTCAAGCAAGGTGTCGACATATGACAACCTGGACAGGAAGACAGAATCATCTCACCGCAGAAACAACCGATCCAATCCTTATCCAAGAATTGACAACAACAAAATTAATTCAATCGAGGGTGAGGACGAAGATAATGATAATGTGCCTAATATTTCTGATTATTGATTTTTTGTTGACATTTCAGGTGTACTTTGTGCAATGGGAAACCTGGGAGACAAAGCGAGGTGGCTGAAGAAGACAGAAAGATCTACGGGATGGCGTGATAAGTCAAAATGGTGTGACTACCATGAAGATTTTGGGCATATCACAGAGGATTTTATTGCGCTAAGAAAGGAGATCAGCTACCTGCTATCGAAGGGACATCTCAAGGAGTTGCTTGGTTCCAAAAAGAAGAAGACCGAGAATGCGGAGGCTCCACCTGAAGTCGAGCGACCAGTCTCTCCTCCAGCATCAACAAAAGTCATCAATTTCATTAGTGGCGGGTCAGAAATTTGTGGCACTTCCTACTCTATTGCAAAGCGACATGCCAAGGAGTCAAAGGAGGAGAAGCCAGAGAGACCATCTAGGATGTCGACATCCTACTAGGAACCAAT
Source organism: Adenophora triphylla var. japonica (assembly GCA_022495995.1). Taxonomy (NCBI): domain Eukaryota; kingdom Viridiplantae; phylum Streptophyta; class Magnoliopsida; order Asterales; family Campanulaceae; genus Adenophora; species Adenophora triphylla. Next base: position 116,052 of record JAFEMH010002879.1, read on the forward strand.
CACCTTTGATGAGAGTGATCGAGACAACTTGCTGGAACCTCACCATGAAGGCCTAGTCATTTCCTTGTAGATTGTCAATTGCACCATTAGGCGCATCTTGGTGGATGGGGGTAGCTCCGTCAATCTCATCATGTTAAGCACCCTAAAAGAGATGAATATACCAGAATCGGAGATCGTCAAGAAATCATCAGTGTTGGTAGGCTTCAGTGGTGAAGTCAAAGAAACAGTGGGAGAGATAAAGCTTCCTATCTACTCAAAAGGACTCAACACGATAGAGCGGTTCTGTGTGATTGATTGTGCGACTTCTTACAATGTGATTCTTGGAAGGCAGTGGATTCATGGAATGAAAGTTGTACCTTCCACTTACCATCAGTGTGTGAAGTTCCCTACACCTTAGGGAGTTGCTAAGATATATAGTGATCAGCAAGTGACTAAGGAGTGCTATAAGACATCGATGAAGGCGTCGACATCTCCAAAGCAAGCATAGCAATTACAGAAAAAAGCACGCGAGGTCCTGGAAGCAAGGGAGAACGATGTGAAAGAAGTATTGCTAGACCCTTCAAATCCAGACATCAAAGTGCTTATTGGCAGTGATATTCCATCAGATTTAGAAGAAAAACTTGTGGACCTCTTGAGAAGCAGGACGAAGAGCTTCGCATGGAAGCATGACGACATGACTGGCATCAGCAAAGATGTCATCACCCACAAACTCAATGTTGATCCTAGTTTCAAACCAGTACATCAGAAGCGCAGGAAGTTTGCAGAAGCAAGAAACCAAATAATTAAGGAAAAAGTGGAGCGCTTACTTAAGGCCAACATGATACGAGAGGTAGAGTATCCAAGATGGTTAGCAAACGTGGTTGTGGTCGAAAAGAAGAATGGAAAATGGCGAGTTTGTGTTGATTTCACCGACTTGAATAAGGCCTGCCCCAAGGATCCTTTCCCATTGCCTCACGTCGACTCGTTGGTAGATGCTACTTCAGGTCATGAGCTCCTTACTTTTATGGATGCGTCTTCAGGATTCCAACAAATCCAGATGGAACCATCTGATCAAGAGGACACCGCCTTCATAACACCCACAGGTATCTATTGTTATAGTGCTATGCCTTTTAGACTAAAAAATGCAGGTGCAACGTACCAGAGGCTCGTGAATAAGATGTTCAAGGATCAGATTGGGGACACAATGGAGGTATATATCGATGATATGGTCGTGAAGTCCAAGAAAGCTGAAGATCATATAAGCCATCTGTCCCAAGCCTTAGACATCTTGAATTATTTTAACATGAAACTTAATCCAGCAAAGTGCAATTTTGGAATGAAGGCTGGAAATTTTTTGGGCTATATGGTGACAAAAAGGGGTATAGAAGCCAGCCCAGAACAGATCCATGCCATCATTAACCTGTCATCACCTCAATCTGTCAAATATGTCCAGAGATTGACGGGGAAGATCGCAGCGCTAACCAGATTCATTTCCAAATCCTCTGATCGATGCAAGCCTTTTTACGATATCTTATGACGGGGAAGATCGCAGCGCTAACCAGATTCATTTCCAAATCCTCTGATCGATGCAAGCCTTTTTACGATATCCTCAGGAAGAATAAGAAGTTCCAATGGGAAGATCAACATGAGCAAGCTTTTCAGGATTTCAAATGTTACCTGTCGACACCTCCATTATTGGCCAAACCTCATGAGGGTGAACCCCTGTTCATCTACCTAGCAGTATCAGAAAGTGTTGTAAGTGCGGTCCTGGTGACAGAACGAGATGGTATTCAGCATCCCATCTATTACATAAGTAAGACACTTTTAGACGCGGAGACCAGGTATTCTCATTTACAAAAAATAATTTTAGCTTTGATAACTGCATCTATTAAATTGAGACATTATTTTGAAACACATGCTATAATTGTGCTTACTAACTATCCTATTAAGAATGTTACGAGAAAACCAGAGATGTCAGGTATGATGGCTAAGTGGTCCGTACAGTTAAGCACCTATGACATCAAATATGAACCCAGAACAGCAATAAAATCTCAGGCTCTAGCTGATTTTGTGGCTGACTTTAGTCCAACCATGCAACCAGAAGTTGAATTGGAAGTTCAACAACTGCAAGATGATGACATCTTGAAGGTGTGGACGCTTTATACAGATGGTGCTTCCAACATGAGGGGCACAGGACTCGGAGTTGTACTAAAGTCGCCACAAGGGGACATAATACCACAATCCATCAGCTACAGTATTAAGGCCACTAATAACAAAGCAGAATATGAGGCATTAATTACAGGTTTAACAGTGGCTCAGGACCATGACGTCAATCACATCTAGGTGTTTATTGATTCATTGCTAATTGTCAACCACTACAACGGTTCCTATATAGCGAAGAATGCAAAGATGATGACATACTTGGGTATAGTGAAAATTTTGGCGGCCAAATTCAAAACTTTCACGTTGGAGCTGGTGCCACGGGAAGAAAACTCACAAGCAGATGCTCTGGCAAACCTAGGGTCAGCCTTCAAAAGTATTTCGCAGACGAGTATCCCAATTGTGCATGTCGACATCCCAGCATATGACCGTCTCGAGCTGTTCAAAGATAGATTGAAGACATCCTTCCCACCCATGGTGACTTCTTGGACAGCTCCTATTATCAAATACCTCCAAGATGACACAATTCCGCCCGAGGAGAATAATGCTCGATCATTCAGGGTAAGATCATCAAAATATTTACTTATTGATAACTTCTTGTTTAGAAGATCTGCTGCAGGTCACTACTTAAGATGTCTAGAAGCAGACCGCGCACAACAAGTTCTAAGAGAGATACATGAAGGGCAGTGTGGCAATCATACCGGGGGCAGAAGCCTGTATACCAAGGCTCTAAATATGGGCTATTTCTGGCCCACTATGCGAAGAGATGATGCAGAATATGCCAAGAAGTGTGGTTCCTTCCAAAGGCACGGCGACATCCTACATCAGCCAGCCGAATTGTTACATCCTATCATGTTGCCATGGCCATTTATGATATGGGGAATGGATATAGTAGGTAAGTTGCCCAGGGCTCCAGGAGGAAAGGTATTTCTACTAGCCATGACAGACTATTTTTTCAAGTGGTTAGAAGCTGAGGCGTATGTGCAAGTCCGAGATAGAGAAGTAATCTATTTCATAAAGATAAACATATTTAGCAAATTGGGGATACCTTCAGAGATAATATGTGACAATGGCTCACAATTTATCAGTCGAAAAATGCAAAATTTCTTGACTAGATGGGGAGTCAAGATGGTGACATCTTCACATGTTCACCCTCAAGCAAATGGACAAGCAGAATCCAGCAATAAGATTATCATAAGCAACCTAAAGAGAAGATTGGACCAAAAGAAAGGGAGATGGGAAGAAGAGTTGCCATTGGTTTTATGGGCTGATAGGACGACATCTAAGAATGCAACTGGTCAAACACCCTATTCTCTAGTATTTGGGGCAGAATCAGTCATCCCTGCAGAATTCTTAGTTCCTACGGCTAGATATGGTTTATCGACACCTGAGCATAATAGTGACATCTTAGCACACGATTTGGACACTGTGGATGAGCTAAGGGACATGGCTAAAATAAGGATGGCAACATATCAGCAAAGAGTGGCCAGGTCCTACAACAGGAATGTGAGGGTCAGAAGGTTTCAAGTAGGCAACTTAATCCTACGAAAAGCATTTCAAAATATAAAGGAGCTTAATGCAGACAAGCTAGCCCCAAAGTGGGAAGGCCCCTATTTGATTGATGCAGAGGCCGAAAAAGGGGCATATCGATTATCAATCTTGGATGGCCAAATGATCCCCAGAAGTTGGAATGCCATTCACCTCAAAAGGTACTACATTTAGACAAGTGTCCTCCTAAAGCCAGGTATGAATAATCCTTTTTCGTTTACCAGGTATGAATAATTCTGCATATCTTTCCATTTCTTTTTGCTTTCCTTTATAATTATTTCAAAATAAAATATCACTAACACGACCTGCGGAGGGGTGTCAACATAGTTGACGCCCATCTCTAACATGTCTCTGTCTTGCAAGATGATGACATAAACGAATGGGGACATCCGAGTACTTATAGCGAAAGTTCCAACGAGTTATCATCTGATAGAGACTGGCCATCTCTTCTAAAGTAAAGGTACACAATCTCTTCTAAGGTTTAAAGAGTTAATTACCTCTTTCTAAGAATGTTAGGTTACCACACCTTCGCCTGGAGCGCAAGATATCTCTTTGATTGAGGTGTGGGATGGGCCTATATGAGTAAAATTATATAGCTTACCCATTTCCACTCAATTAAATGATTGATCTTAAGTTTTATTCAATTGGTTATGGCATATACATGTCATCCTAAGATACCTACGATTTTGACATTTTTATGTCACCTTATGAAGTTAACATATGATTATGGCAGCATCCTTCAAAAATACTTTAGCTATTTGATATCAAAATATGGCATGCATAAAAATTAATAGCAAAAGTTTTTTCTAAAGACTAAGATACTAAAAGGACTACCATAAAAACGTTTCCAAATTCAGTTGGTCCACACCAACATTAAAATAACATAAAACTAAAAGCAAAGTGTTGAACCAACCCAACACTTGAAATAAATTGTCTTCGGTCCTTATGGACCTATTACATACCAACAAAAATAGAAATTGTTTTTGGGTCCACCCCGTGATGCATACTAACTAAATAAAAATTGTTTTCTTTACTTGGCTACTGCCGCAAGTGTTGTTGGAACCGCATCTCCTTCGTTTCCTTTATCCTCCGTCGCTGGTTCTTCTGGAACGGACGAAACTACACCTTCATCTACCACCTCACATGTAAGCTTCTTAAGAAGGGAGTACTCCTTCGAGATGTCCCAATCCTTTGACTTCCCTTCAAGGTGGTCTTTCATCATCTGAATATTTCTCTGCACAAGAGTTTTTGCAGCAGCAACTTTACAAGACTTCCTTACCTCATCAATTTCTTTGAGGTGATCCTCCTCACTCTTTGCCATATTATCTAACAGATCTTTCACTGTTTTCTTCTACTCCTACAAAATCTTTGTCTGAACTTTGACTCTACTCTCCAACAAAGCATTTTCCTTCTTAGCTAGGGCTGCATCTTTTTTTGCCTTCTTCTTGGTATTCTCGTTTTCCTTCACCAAATCCTCCATTTGAGTTTCCAGATATCCCATTACCTAGAACAATAACATTTAATCTCAAAAAACACCATGATAAAGCTATAATGCAATCAAAAAGCAGATAGCGACACCTTACCCCAGACACAAAGCTCATAGATTATTTCTTTATTTCCGCCACTGACATCCCATCAAACACGTCCACTACTTCAATCACCTCCTCCTGAATAGCCTTCCTCTTTTTTACTCTCGACCCAATACCAGCACTTTCCTCCTTTATAAAACTCTTTCTAGGAATCACGGTAGGCCTTGATTCCGTCTTATGAGGTGAACCCCCAAGCAGACCGTTGATATCAACTAAATCGAAGTCCGAGCCAGAGGCAATAGGTTTGGAAGCTGTGCAAAGAGAAAGTGAGGGGTTTGAATGGGAATGGGTATAAATCAAAATAATAACAAAGCAAGTGAACCTGTTGACATCTTTAAGGATTGTGACACCTTGTCTTCGTCCAGTTCACCAAAAGTGATCTCTGCTAAACCCTTAGGAGATCTCTTGTCTGGGGGCAGCAGAAAAAATTCTTCTATCTTTGTCAGGGTGTCATCAGTAGGTGGGAACAAACCGCTCCAATCAATGTCTGCAACAATATGGAGAAAAATTACAAATTCAGTTAAAAAAAAAGGAGAAGATGATTAAAAAGACAGGAATTAGAGTACCTCCCCTATTCCATCTGGTGGGTATTTCGTCTCCATCTCCAATAGAATCTCGTCTAACAAAAAAGAACCTCCCTTTCCAACCCCTGTCGTTTGAAGATGTCGTCGACATCAAAGACATTCTTTCGGTCCTTTTCTTAAGGAGATAACGTTTTGACCCGAAAGGTTGGAAGTCATAAGAATAGGCTATTTCACTAAGCCCTAGGTTTAAGCCATTCTCACTATTTACCTTTATCACGAAAGTGAAAATCCTCCAAGCCATTGGCATTAGCTGGACGTATGCAAGCTTTGTCTTTTGAAAAAAACTCTGTGATCAAAGAGGGGAAAGTGAAGCTAAACCTTAGGAGAAAAGGGTACTCTAGGAAGCAAACCCAATTTGGGGAAATAAGGTCAGACCTAAGATTGACGAGAAAACGGTGAAAGACAGCACCTTCTAGAAAACAATGCTGACGTTTTAAAGACTCGATTTGGGTGTCGTTGAACACACATATTTCTTTGTCAGGCTTAGAAAGCAGGTTCTCAGACTCGAATTCGACGAAGTCGACATCTATAGGTTGTTTAGAAACAGACACGCCTTTCATCTTTGAGGAGCTCCACCTAGTCTTTCCCATGGTGACAACGTACGAGAATCGGAAAGTATGGAAAAAGAGAAAGAAAGAGAACGGAGAAAATTACCTTCAAAAGGACGTCGTCGTGAAGAGAAGTAACTGGAAGGGTTTGGAAGCTTTTAAAATGTGGCAAGACAGTTATTAAAAAAAAAAAAAAACCTTTTTATTAAAACCTCTTTTCAAAATTAAACTCCCAACCGTTCATAACTCCTCCACGTCAATGCGGTTGTCAAATCATGGCAGGTGCCAGTTGTTATTTTTTGAAAAATATTTACCCCTTCGAATTCTGTGAAAGGCAAATATTTTTGGGGACAAATTGTTATGGGTATTTTCAACATGACGACATCCTCAGTTGATTCTTGCATGTCGATATCCTATTCCACTGTAAGTATTGCATAATATTTATTATATTCATTTAATTATTTTTATTCATATTTTACAGTAAATAAAAAGAGATAAATTCGGAGTATGGCCAAGCACGTAGGACTCTTCTTCAACGCCAAAGAGACCAAGTCAAGAGATGTTGAGAGGATAAGAAGACATGCCGAGATTTTAGAAAACTTTGTTATTATCTTGTTGATCTTTATTATTTATAGGGGACATGGAGATTAACACACACACACGATCATCTTACGCACACACTACTTGTAATCTCTCCATCGTCTTCCAGCTTGTAGTCTCTGTAAAGACCCGAAAAATTTTAAATTTTTTTAGTATTATTTTAATTATAATAATAATAAAATAATACTCCTTAATTGAATTGGACATGGATTAATTAAATGGACCAATTTAATTAATTAAATCAAGTGGGCTAAGTTGGGCTTAGGAAGTCAAAGGGACCCAAGGAGGTGAAAGCCTAGGATATAAAAATAAAATCACATTATTATTTTCTCATAACCTTTCATTTAACAAAGAGAAAGAAAAAAATCAAAAACCCTAAACCTAGAAGGAGGAGGTGGCGGCCGGTTGCTTGGAGGGGGAGTTACAGCCGTTTTTGGTCTTCTTTTGGCCATTGTTCCTCATCAAAAATCAAGGTAAGATGATAACCTACAATCTAGTTTTTGTTTCATTCAATTCCGATTTAAATTGAATTAGTTATGATTTTTCGAAAGTTTAAAACTATTTAATTCTAGGTTTAGCCATTATTGGATTTCTAATGGTTTAATCTTAGGGTTTATGTAATAAATTAAGGATTTGATTATTGGGGAATTGTAGGTTATAATGATATAACCCTAACCCTAGTTCATATTATTGTAGAATTAAATCAATCTCAATTAATATGATTTAAGGTATTTTTATTTAAAAGAGTATATAAATTAAATGATGTATTTAATGTTTAGAAAATAAAAAGAGGAACAAAAATCATGTTTTTGAATCTCCCATGGCTCGGCCGAATTGGCCTAGAGTGATTTTGGGTGTGTTTTTTTAAGTGTTAAGCTTTTGGTTTGTTTTGTGTGAAAACAGTTAGTTTTTAAACTGAAAAGGGACCAAACTGCAAAATTTTCAAAGCTGAAAGGATTTTCCAGTTAAGTTATTAACTGGACAGTTAACTTCAGGATCGAATCGAAAAGTTCAAAAGTTCTGAGGGACTGTTCTGTGATTTTGAAAATCTGAAGGACTGTTTTGCAATTACTGAAAAGTTGAGAGACTGTTTAGTAATTTTTCAAAAGTTGAGGGACTGTTTTGTAATTTCCCAAAAGTTGAGGGACTGTTTTGTAATTTTCCAAAAGTTGAGGGACTGTTTTGTAATTTTTCAAAAGTTGAGGGACTATTTTTTAAATTTCAAAAGTTGAGGGACTATTTTGTAAAATTTGGAAAGTTAAAGGACTTTGTTGAAATTAAGAAAACCTAAAGGAACCTTTAGGAATTTAGGGGAAGTCCAAAAACTTTAAAGGGATTATACCAAAGGAAAAGAAGAAGAATAACACTTTAAGAATACTAAAAGACTTAGGTTCCAAAGTGTTAGAATTACGAAATAGAAAGTTTCTAAGTTTAAGAAACTGCTAAATTAGGAAAGCTTCTAAAAAATAGAAGGTTAGTTAACCAATTAAGGTGAGTCTAAGAATAACTCATAGGTTAACTAAGGAAAGGAAGTATAGGTGCATAAGAAGTAATAAAAGATTACTTGTGCCTAAAATATGCTATTACGTGATTGTAGATTTCGCGTAAAGGGCGTTGCTAAGCAAGGAAGCAAAGCTAAGGCAAGGAATTACGATCCTAAGTACTCTTGTATATCAAATTCGTTTGGAAACTCCATTGAGTCTTTTCAAAACGTGAATGCTATCTGTGGCTGATAGTAATTTTTAAAATACTCTGATGAAATGTATCGTCATTGAAAATTCCTTATTCTATGATATGTTCTTGTTCATGGAATATCTGCAAATATTGAAATTGCTATGTGTGTTCTTGTACCTCTGAATGCACTGTATGTAATAACTAGTATGCATTATTATTTACTAGTTATGAAATTATGCTTAATGAGAAAAGCATGTATTATGAAAAATCGACATCAATGTAGGTGATCGATATGGAAATTCTCAATGTAGAGTATAACCCATGTAATAACTAGTATGCATTATAATTTACTAGTTATGAAACTATGCTTAATGAGAAAAGCATGTATTATGAAAACACGACATCAATGTAGGTGTTCGTTGTTTTGGGAATTACTCAATGTAGGGTATGACCCATGGAATTGACGGAAGTCTGAAAGTATAACAAAGTTGTAGTTGCCACACTTTCTTTGCTATGAAATATACACATAATTGTTGTTTACAACCTATCCTTGAATATAATTTTTGGATTCGTTCTTTCTAGTCGTCTCCTCATTGTATCGATGAGACCACGTATGAACTTACTGGACATTGTTCGCTCATTCCTTCATTTTCTTTTTCCCTCAGGATCGGAATAGAAAGGAGGAGAACCGTCATCAGAAAGAGGCGGAGAAATTAAGTAGAATAAATGAATTATTTAATGATTCCGAATTTCAGAACTTTTATTAGTATTAGTTATTGTACTTAGCCGTTACATCTGATTTTTCCGCACTTATGTAATGGTTTGAATTAAGTTACCGTTGTAGACCCGTCGTTTGGGGTATTTATTTATGTTTATGGAATTATGGAAATTATGGAAATTCGGGGTCGTTACAGTTGGTATCAGAGCTCCGGTTTTAGGTCTCATGGGAAGAATACCTTTAACCTTAGGGAACCTTAGTTCTAAGAAATTCTAGAATGAAGGTAACCCTGAACTTAGATTTAAGTCATGACTCGCTCTAAGAATGTCTATGAGAGTGAGGTAGACTAAGTGGAAAAGTTAAATGTATAACTTACTTGAATACTTGAATGAAAGAGAGTTATTGTTTAAGTATGAATCATATATATTAGATGCTAATGAAAGCTATTTTGTTTTGTTTAGGAAATGGCACGCAGACCGAAGAAATCTGTGAGGACTAGAGCTGTTAAGACAGAGACACTACTGGCTTAGGAATCGAGGATCAAATCCCTTGTGAAGGAAGTAGAAGGCCTTAAGAAGAAAGCAAGTAGGGCAGAGGAAAAGTGGCATATGACTACCACTCAACTATTGAAGGTTGAAGATAGAGCTAAAACCCTTGAAGATAAGCTTAAGGAAGAGGTGCAATCAGTTAAGTACTTAGAAGAAGACTGTGAAATGCTAATGGACTTGAGGAAACAAGAAGACAAAGAACATGAGAGAGAGATAAAGGAACTCACCGACAAGCTACAGAAAGAAACCCAAAAGGCCAACAATATGGAGGCAAGTGCTAGAGTTGCTCATAGGGAGTGGACCCGGTTAAGTGGACAATTAGCTGAGGCAACCACGACGCTCTTTAGGCTACAGAGAGAGATAAATGAGCAAGATCAGCGTGAGGCAGGACTGACCGTAAATCTTTATGAGTGGTATGGCAAGTATCACGAAGTAAATGCAGAATATAGGAAGCTGATTGTGGAATTCGTTGAGGTTACGAAAACCAATTGGAGAGCAGATATTCCACCCAACTAGAGACAGAGGAATTATTTATTTAGCTAGTTGTTTTATTTTGTTTGGAAGCAAGTACTTTTAGTATGCTAGTTGTTTTTTTTGTGGTTGATGAACCATTAGTTATTGTTTTTGAACCAATAGTTTTAAGTTCCACTTAGATGGAAGAAATAAAATTGCTTAGTTATTCAGTAATCCTTAAGTGTGGAAATATGTGAATGACTATAATATTATAAGATCTACAGGAATTTAAAAAGGGTCAAGTAAAAATGATCCGAAGAAAAAGGAAAAAGACTAGTCAAATGATGGACTAGTGAGAAAATTATAACCGTTTGATGAAACGGAAAATCCCCAAAGATTAAACATCTAATCTGTGAAGACAGAAATATGAAAAATAATTCAGTCTGTTGAGACGAAACCTTAAAACGTTTACTAGCTAGACGACTACAGGTACATATGTAACGAACTAGATAAACTAGTCTTGAAAGTTTTTACTACTTACTGTTGAGTGAGTGGTCTATTATACGATAAATCGTAGTAATAATAAAAGTATTATGCAGATGTCGCATAATGGAAACCGTAGGGGAAACCGTAACGCTGGGAACGGAAACGATCAAGGGCAAAACCCCATGGCGGCAGTGTTACAAACTTTGAACCAAACCTTGGCAGGAATTGGCCAAGTGGTAACTGGGTTAGCTCAAGAGAGACCGGCAGCTCAAGTGCCACTACGCGATCCCCTGGAATTATTTCAAAGGAGAAACCCAGAGTCTTTTTCTGGAAGTGCGAAAGAGAATCCGCAAGAGTGGATTAAGAGTATGGAAACGATATTTGGGACCTTGACTTGTACACCGGAACAGAAGGTGGTGTTTGCTACGTTTATGCTGAAAGGGAAAGCTAGATCTTGGTGGGAAGCCGAGAAGCGGGCTGGAACTGCTCGGGGAATCACGGAATATACTTGGGAAGCATTCAGGACAGCTTTTAATGACAAGTACTATCCTGATAGTGTTCGAAATGCAAAAGTAGCGGAATTCATGATGCCGAGTCAAGGAAACATGACTGTGGACGAGTACTGTGAAAAGTTCACAGACCTAATGGAATTTGCTCCAACATTTTTCGATAATGAAGAACAAAAGGCCAGGAAATTTGAGGCAGGGTTAAGTGACCGAATCAAGTACCGAATCACCCCATTAATGCTGAAAACTTATGCTGATGTACTAGAAAGAGCTAAGGTGGTTGAAAGAGAGGCAAACAGCTACCGCAGTAAGAAGGAGGAAAAAGATAAGGCTACGAGCAAAGGAGCTAGTGGACAGAAGGAGTCCGCAGGAAATTGGAACAAAGAGGGGCATAACAACAAAAGGAAGGCCGTGGACGATGGCCGCGACAAGAACAACCATGCAACAAAGCATCCAACCAATAATTCTGGAAACCGAAAGGAAGGCAATAAGAAGGAGGCTCCAGAGCAAGGGGCTATGGAGAAGTGCCAAATTTGTGATAGATTCCACAAGGCTGACAGCTGTTGGTACAAGGAAAAGAAATGTTACACATGCGATAAGGTGGGACATCCTAGATGGAAGTGTCCCGAAGCGAAGAAAATGAGCCCGCTCCAGAGCAAGGAATACCAATGGAGGAGTGGAATGGAGGCGGTCGTGGCGAGTATTTACCATGACGGCAAAGGCAAAGAAGTACTTCGAATGATTTAGTGGCGGGTACACTCCAAATTTCTTTTAGTAACGTCTACGCATTGATTGACACCTGGGCGCTACTCATTCGGTGATAAGTAGTTCTCAGAGCAAGGAAACCGAAATTGAAACCCGAACCGCTAGAAACACCTTTAGTGATAGATACTCCAACTAATGAAGCGATACCTATCACAACCTCGCTATAAGCATTGTCCTTTAAAGATAGGAGGCACCGAAATACCAAGAGAGTTTATTGAACTAGAAATGAAGGAATTTGATATTATATTGGGTATGGATTGGTTAGCTACCAACCACGCTAATGTAGATTGCCATAAGAAGGAAGTTACTTTCCAAGGACAAGATGGGAAAGAATATAGGTTCGTAGGGGCGAAACCTAGAAGGCCGATAAGTATGATCACGGTAATGAAGGCTCGAAAACTATTGAGGAAAGGATGTGAAGGATTTTTGGCCTATATCGGCGAGACCGATACCAAGGAAGTAAATATAGAATCGCTGGAGGTAATAAGGGAATTTAAGGACGTGTTTCCTGAAGACTTGCTGTGGATACCACCAGAGAGAGAAGTCGAATTCTCGATAGAATTGGTACCAGAGACGACACCAATATCGAGAGCACCGTATAGAATGGCCCCCACGTAATCAAGGAATTGAAAGAGCAACTGCAAGAACTGCTAGACAAGGGTCTGATCCGACCAAGTGTTTCACCTTGGGGCGCACCAGTTTTATTTGTGAAGAAGAAGGACGGTTCGATGAGGCTGTGCATTGATTACCGCGAATTGAATAAGGTGACAATAAGAAATCAATATCCGTTTCCTAGGATTGACGACCTGTTTGATCAACTAAAGGGAGCGTGTTACTTCTCGAAGATAGACCTTCGTCTCGGGTATCATCGCTGAGGGTTAAAAGCGAGGACGTTGCTAAGACCGCCTTTAGAACAAGGTATGGACATTATGAGTTCGTTGTGATGCCATTCGGACTAACCAATGCACCAAAGAAAGATTTATGGAACCGATGAATAGAGTATTTCATGAGTATCTAGATAAGTGCGTTATTGTATTTATTGATGACATACTAGTATATTCGAGAACTAAGGAGGAGCATGCGTAACACTTAAGATTGGTACCGAAATTTTAAGGAAGCAGAGATTGTATGCTAAGTTTAAAAAGTGTGAATTTTGGTTGGAAAAGGTAGCGTTCTTAGGACACGTGGTGTCTAGGGATGGAATTGCGGTAGATCCGGCAAAGATAGAAGCCATAGTGAATTGGGAGAGACCAAGCACAGTGACCGAAATAAGAAGTTTCTTGGGTTTAGCAGGATACTATCGGAGATTTGTGGAAGGATTCTCGAAATTGTCTGGACCGTTGACGAAGCTGACTCAGAAGGCGGCAAAGTTTATATGGTCTGAAGAATGTGAAACGAACTTTCAAGAACTGAAAAAGAGGTTGGTAACAGCACCAGTTTTGGTAGTACCCGAGGGGTCAGAAGGTTTTGTAATCTATAGCGATGCATCATTGAAAGGGCTAGGTTGTGTACTAATGCAGAAAGAAAAGGTCATAGCGTATGCCTCGAGACAGTTAAAGAACCATGAAAAGAATTACCCAACTCATGACCTGGAATTAGCTGCAGTGGTTTTTGCATTGAAGATATGGAGACACTATTTGTATGGTGCGACATGTCAGATATACACGGACCACAAGAGCCTTAAGTATATTTTCACCCAGAAGGAATTGAATATGAGGCAAAGGAGATGGCTCGAATTGTTGAAGGACTATGATTGTACAATTTTGTACCACCCTGGAAAGGCAAACAAGGTGGCTGATGCATTAAGTAGGAAGAATCATGGGAGTTTAGCAATGCTAGTTTCTAAGGGAATCAGCTCATGGGAAAACATGGAAATTTCCAGCATAGAGGTGCGAGTTAAAGGGTATCTAGCTCAGTTAATTATTCAACCTACGCTTTTGGAAAGAATTAAGGAAGCTCAAGGTGTAGATGATGAGAGGGATGCTCTTGTAGGAAAAGGACAGGGAAAGGATCTTCGCATGGGCGAAGATGGAATTTTGAGGTATCAAAAGAGAATATGGGTACCAAGTAACGAAGAGATAAAAAGAGAAATCTTGAAGGAGGCTCATTGTTCAAGATTCTCAGTTCACCCGGGAAGTACCAAGATGTATAGAAATTTGCAAGAATCGTTTTGGTGGAACAACATGAAAGGAGACGTGGCTAATTTTGTGGCAAGATGTTTGGTGTGTCAGCAAGTGAAGAGTGAACACCAAAAGCCTGCGGGATTACTACAATTGTTACCTATTCCAGAATGGAAGTGGGATCACATAGCGATGGACTTAGTGGTTGGACTGCCAAAGACATTAAAAGGTCAAAATGCGATTTGGGTGATAGTGGACAGATTAACAAAGGCGGCTCACTTCTTGGCAATCAAAGTGACAGATTCATTAGAGAAGTTGGCTAAGTTGTATATTGATGAGATTATACGACTGCATGGGATTCCAGTTTCGATAGTGTCAGATAGGGACGCAAGGTTTACATCGAAGTTCTGGAATGCTTACAGCAAGCATTGGGGACTGAGTTGACAATGAGTACAAGCTTTTCACCCACGCATGACGGACAATGGAAAGAACAATTCAAACTTTAGAAGATATGCTAAGGGCTACGTCGTTAGATTGGCAAGGCACTTGGGACGAACATTTATCTCTAGTGGAGTTCGCATACAACAATAGTTTTCATGCGAGTATAGGAATGGCTCCATATGAGGCACTTTATGGGCGAAAGTGTAGATCGCCTACTTGTTGGGATGAAGTAGGTGAACGGAAATTGACAGGACCAGAATTAGTCCAAGTAACTCCTGACAAGGTTCAACAGATTCGTAAATGGTTGTTA
The DNA here is from genome assembly GCA_022495995.1 of Adenophora triphylla var. japonica. Taxonomy (NCBI): domain Eukaryota; kingdom Viridiplantae; phylum Streptophyta; class Magnoliopsida; order Asterales; family Campanulaceae; genus Adenophora; species Adenophora triphylla. Next base: position 131,081 of record JAFEMH010002879.1, read on the forward strand.
ACAAGACAGAGTAGGCGTAAATCTTACGCAGACAACCGACGACGCGACCTAGAATTTCAAGTGGGAGATCATGTATTTTTGAAGATTTCACCAACCAAAGGCGTCATGAGGTTTGGTATAAAAGGAAAGTTGAGTCCAAGGTACGTAGGACCATTTGAGATCTTGGATAGAGTTGGAAAGGTGGCATATCGATTAGCCTTACCACCTGTACTTGTTGGGTACACAATGTATTTCACGTATCCATGTTAAGGAAGTATACGGCAGATGCAAGTCATGTAATTGAATATAAGCAAATAAGGCTTCTGACGGATTTGAGTTATGACGAGAAACCAATTAAGATTGTGGACCGGAAGGACCGTAATCCGCGAAGGCGAGTCATACCGTACGTGAAGGTACAATGGAGCAACCACTCAGAACGTGAGGCGACATGGGAGCTCGAAAGCGAAATGAGGGAAATGTATCCCGATCTCTTCAAAAATTAAGGTACGTTTAGTTTGGAGGACCAAACTCTTTTAAGGGGGTAAGAATGTAAAGACCCGAAAAATTTTAATTTTTTTTTAGTATTATTTTAATTATAATAATAATAAAATAATACTCCTTAATTGAATTGGACTTGGGTTAATTAAATGGACCAATTTAATTAATTAAATCAAGTGGGCTAAGTTGGGCTTAGGAAGTCAAAGGGGCCCAAGGAGGTGAAAGCCTAGGATATAAAAATAAAACCTCATTATTATTTTCTCATAATCTTTCATTTAACAAAGAGAAAGAAAAAAAATCAAAAACCCTAAACCTAGAAGGAGGGGCGGCGGCCGGTTGCTTGGAGGGGGAGTTACAGCCGTTTTTGGTCTTCTTTTGGCCATTGTTCCTTCATCAAAAATCAAGGTAAGATGATAACCTACAATCTAGTTTTTGTTTCATTCAATTCCGATTTAAATTGAATTAGTTATGATTTTTCGAAAGTTTAAAACTATTTAATTCTAGGTTTAGCCATTATTGGATTTCTAATGGTTTAATCTGTAGGGTTTATGTAATAAATTAAGGATTTGATTATTGGGGAATTGTAGGTTATAATGATATAACCCTAACCCTAGTTCATATTATTGTAGAATTAAATCAATCTCAATTAATATGATTAAAGGTATTTTTATTTAAAAGAGTATATAAATTAAATGATGTATTTAATGTTTAGAAAATAAAAAGAGGAACAAAAATCATGTTTTTGAATCTCCCATGGCTCGGCCGAATTGGCCTAGAGTGATTTTGGGTGTGTTTCTTTTTAAGTGTTAAGCTTTTGGTTTGTTTTGTGTGAAAACAGTTAGTTTTTAAACTGAAAAGGGACCAAACTGCAAAGTTTTCAAAGCTGAAAGGATTTTCCAGTTAAGTTATTAACTGGACAGTTAACTTCAGGACTGAACTGAAAAGTTCAAAAGTTCTGAGGGACTGTTCTGTGATTTTGAAAATCTGAAGGACTGTTTTGCAATTACTGAAAAGTTGAGGGACTGTTTAGTAATTTTTCAAAAGTTGAGGGACTGTTTTGTAATTTCCCAAAAGTTGAGGGACTGTTTTGTAATTTTCCAAAAGTTGAGGGACTGTTTTGTAATTTTTCAAAAGTTGAGGGACTATTTTGTAAATTTCAAAAGTTGAGGGACTATTTTATAAAATTTGGAAAGTTAAAGGACTTTGTTGAAATTAAGAAAACCTAAAGGAACCTTTAGGAATTTAGGGGAAGTCCAAAGACTTTAAAGGGATTATACCAAAGGAAAAGAAGAAGAATAACACTTTAAGAATACTAAAAGACTTAGGTTCCAAAGTGTTAGAATTACGAAATAGAAAGTTTCTAAGTTTAAGAAACTGCTAAATTAGGAAAGCTTCTAAAAAATAGAAGGTTAGTTAACCAATTAAGGTGAGTCTAAGAATAACTCATAGGTTAACTAAGGAAAGAAAGTATAGGTGCATAAGAAGTAATAAAAGATTACTTGTGCCTAAAATATGCTATTACGTGATTGTAGATTTCGCGTAAAGGGCGTTGCTAAGCAAGGAAGCAAAGCTAAGGCAAGGAATTACGATCCTAAGTACTCTTGTATATCAAATTCGTTTGGAAACTCCATTGAGTCTTTTCAAAACGTGAATGTTATCTGTGGCTGATAGTAATTTTTAAAATACTTGACGAAAATGTATCGTCATTGAAAATTCCTTATTCTATGATATGTTCTTGTTCATGGAATATCTGCAAATATTGAAATTGCTATGTGTGTTCTTGTACCTCTGAATGCACTGTATGTAATAACTAGTATGCATTATTATTTACTAGTTATGAAATTATGCTTAATGAGAAAAGCATGTATTATGAAAAATCGACATCAATGTAGGTGATCGATATGGAAATGCTCAATGTAGAGTATAACCCATGTAATAATTAGTATGCATTATAATTTACTAGTTATGAAACTATGCTTAATGAGAAAAGCATGTATTATGAAAACACGACATCAATGTAGGTGTTCGTTGTTTTGGGAATTACTCAATGTAGGGTATGACCCATGGAATTGACGGAAGTCTGAAAGTATAACAAAGTTGTAGTTGCCACACTTTCTTTGCTATGAAATATACACATAATTGTTGTTTACAACCTATCCTTGAATATAATTTTTGGATTCGTTCTTTCTAGTCGTCTCCTCATTGTATCGATGAGACCACGTATGAACTTACTGGGCATTGTTCGCTCATTCCTTCATTTTCTTTTTCCCTCAGGATCGGAATAGAAAGGAGGAGAACCGTCATCAGAAAGAGGCGGAGAAATTAAGTAGAATAAATGAATTATTTAATGATTCCGAATTTCAGAACTTTTATTAGTATTAGTTATTGTACTTAGCCGTTACATCTGATTTTTCCGCACTTATGTAATGGTTTGAATTAAGTTACCGTTGTAGACCCGTCGTTTGGGGTATTTATTTATGTTTATGGAATTATGGAAATTATGGAAATTCGGGGTCGTTACAGTCTCAATATTCATAGTGAAACTTTTAAGGTTGAAGACCTAACTCCCGGTGTTTTTTTTCGAAGAGGTTGTATCTCTAAGGTTTTCCTCGTTAACAAAATTCTTGTGTCCATCTTTATTTTCATGCATCCGTTTAATCCATTTGATCAAATTTCAAAGTCCCCTTCTTATTATTAAATTCATACACTTTTATAGTCAAGATTCTACATTATTGTTTTTTCTACCAAAACAATGATGACAAAATTCAATGCTTAAGTGGCTAAAACCAGTACTTTCAGGGTTAAATTAGAAAGATAGAGACGTAGCACAAAAGAGTGGACCAAAAGAAAGAGAAGATGCCAACAAAGTAGGGGAGATGATAACAAATGATTATTTTACCATTCTTGAAGTGAAGAGCAAATTAACTGAAACTAATACGTGTTTGGCTTAAGTAATTAGGATAGTTCGAATTATGTTTCCTTGTGGTGTTTACATTGTGTGCAAGGAATGTCCGACGCAAATTTATCACCGCAAATTTCTTAGAGATGAGATAACATAGAATTACACGAAACAGTTTGTCCATGTGTAATCAAATTTAAGACCCCAAATAGTAAAACCTATTAAGCCTTCAGAGGTATAGAAGAAACATCATACCCCGATATTCCTAGCCCAAGTACTCTCTGTTTTTAAATATTTAAATCAGAATAGCATTGAACAAACGGGGATGTAGCTCAAATGGTAGAGCGCTCGCTTTGCATGCGAGAGGCACGGGGTTCGATCCCCCGCATCTCCAAAGTATGGGATCTTATTTTTAACTTGATCTATGAACAATACGAGCTAGTAGTGATTGTCATTTTATTTTTCTTTCTTTTAAATTTTCCTACTTATCTCCTTCCCTTCAAAGTTAAATAATATAAAATGTTCACAATACCAAAATACCCATCTCCCTTGCTGCATTTGCTGTTTTTTAGTAATTCAAGCCAGTCAGAGGATTCCTTCTACGATCAGATTTTCGCAACAACAGATGCAATTACTCGTTTTTTACCTGAAAATTAAAGTTAACCTTCGGATTCAAAAATAATCCACGCTTAAAGCTCAGTAGCGAGAATATGTTATCACGATGCAAGTAAATGACACCTCTTATATATAGCCAGTAATGGGAGGAAGAAATGTTGAAAAGATACAACTGCTCTAGTGACTAAATAACCTAAACATACAACATAGCCCACTATAATCTTCCTCAATATGTCCAAATGTAAGTAACCAAGAATTTGAGGCAAACCACAGGCATAATAAAACAGCAAACAGCACTCCACCATCGTTTCATCATTAGGTGAACCCTATGTATGTTCCCTTTCTGCTGCTATACATCCCACCACAAGTAATATTACGTTTTGGGGCACTTCTGGGAACACACGTTGTTTGTTCTGACACCAGCAAAAGAGTGTTCTGCAGAATATCCAGTTATCAGAGTTAGCCGTAATGTGTTGAGTGCAGGATTAGACGGCCCAGAATGGTTTAGAGCCTCGTGATCCACTAGATTGGCTGGATAAGATTTCTTCATCAGTTTCCTCAAGGTCATCATCTTCATCTCCGTACTCCATTAAACTAATTAAAGTATCTGAGAATAGCATATAACAAGCATTAAACTACAATCACAAGCATTCGTCAAACGCCCAAATAAGAGATTATGTTAGTGATATACCAGGTACAATTTTGGGTTCTGAAACTTTCACAATTTTGTTCTTGTTCACTTCCTGCAGCACCGGAGCTGGCGGGTTTACTTTTGACGACGGTGGTAGAGTTGACGATTTGAATTTTGGTGGTGGTGGTGGTGCTGCTGACGAGTTGAATTTTGGTGGTGGTGGAGGCATGGACCTAGGAGGAGGAGGGGGCATACCATTTGATGACGGTTGTACCAACTTCTTTGAAGCCAGCATGGTTGATGTATTCCTCTCACTCATTTGTGGTGTTAATTCTTGTGGCTTCAAAATATCTGAATCCTGCACAAAATCATAACAAAACAAATCCAACCGGTTTCTTTGACATCAGCTTTAACCAAAAAAAGCATAAGCAGTAAAACCACTTAAGCAACACACCAGGTACTCGTTCAAAACTTGATGAAGAAATCCAACATTACCAACTTAGGGACTTTTTTTTTTTTTTACTTTTGAGAAAGTACCAGCACATCCAAGATGAAACGGGAACACAAGAAAAAACAGGCAGCGTAAAGTAACAAATAGAATGATTGGAGGAACAATGTTTAGTGTTTAAGGAAATAAGAAGTGGTACTTGAAAAGGCATGGTAGTTATAACAGGTTATCAACTATTGGCTATTGGAATAAACATATCATGTATTATAAAGTGTAATTTAATGGCTCTACAAATACTCTCTCCGCCCCGGAAAGATAGTCTCATTTTAATTTTGATGGTCAATTCAATTAGACCATTTTTTATGAAAACTTGATTGTCTTCTTGAATTCTAAAACTTGTTATTGCACTACAAGGAATACCATCACTTTTTAGAATTTCATGAGGATAATCAATTTTTCATACCAAAACTGGTCAAAATTCAATTGAGTTGACCACCAAAATATCTTCACGGAAGAAGTATAATAAAAAATAAGTTATCTGTGCGCATGAATGATTCATCCCATGGGACAGAGATGGTCAAATGAAGTTGTTCAGGTTATGCAAAAGGAGGAAAGAAAGAAAGAACAACAATTCCTTGCAGCTGCATTTGCTTAAAGCACACAAAACTTGCAGATGTAGGTGCAGTGTGAAATAAGGTTTGGCGTTTCAAGGAACAGATAAAAGGTAACAAAGACTGTTCAGTAAGGCCCATATATAGAGCACTAAAACAGCAAGCGCCAGCCGCCTCCACAATTGAACCCTGTGAAACATACAAACTGCCAACAGCGAGGTCCAGTATCAGCCTGTTAACTTCATAAAGGTCAGAGAAAATACCTGGAATATCAAGTAGTAAAAGTCAGAACTAAATAATACTGTACTTCAACCAAAAATAAATAAAAAAATGATAGCAAGATAAAATAATACAGGTATTGACATTACACAATACATACTCTCGCCATCCCAATTTGAGTTCCCTTTTAAGTTCTCGAGGAAAATAAGGAGGTTGACTTATAGCCGCACACATACATACCCTTAATAAGCACACTGTCATTGCAAGTGCAAATTGGGAATTGATAGTTTATAAGGTGAATTTAGCAACATCAATAGAATGGATATTCATTTAAGGACAGAAGTTTTTGGAAAATGAACACTCAGCTTGAGAGGAGGGGATACTAATTTAACAGACCCAAATTTTAGAAACAGTGATTTCCAATTCTAATAATTGTTACCTTTTGGCTGCAACAGCCATGACTAGCAAGATTGAGCAAAATTAACCCAATTTGCAACCTTCTTTGTCAATTACGAGTACAAAATTAAAACCAACCACTATTTTGATTCGAGTTCAGTTTCATTTGTTGCTTCGAGATATTTAGACCTGCATAAATCCCCAGAGTCTATGGACAGGGCCCCCAGAGCAAGCACTGAAGCAGCCAGAAACTCGGGATTCAGTAGCTTGATCTGAGAATTCAGAAACTCAGCTGTTCATAGCGCAGAATTAAACTGTTTAAACCCTGTTATTCAAAACCATGAGAAGAGTCTCATACCATCTTCTTGGGGAGTATGCAGCTAGCTAATTTAGCAAATCATAAATACCTATTGTCCCTAAAATGGGTCACATTTTATGGCAAAATTTTCAATATCGTACTTTTGTTATTTTATACCGTATTTCTTTTAAATGGCACCAAAGTGCTATAACTCTCAGTATGTCACATAATTATCATATCTCCAAAGAGAAACAAAATAAGTGATATTTTTTTTAGATTTGAAGCTTGAACTTAAAAATTTCTGCAATATGTTCATAGATTGCCAGTACTTTTAGGGGTTAAGACATGTACTATTATCTTTGAAGAGTTTAAATACGATAGAGGAAACTATTGATATCCAAAATAATAATTGGCCGGAGCAGTGATACCTGGTAGGATTTAAGAGGCCCTTCTGAAGCAACCGGTAGTTCCTGGAACTTTCGCTTCTGACGCCTCAGTCTCTCTCTTTCAGAACAGAGGCTTGTATCAGATGTTGATGACGTACTTGCTGGGTTAATGACAGGGGAAACAGTAGAAGCAACAGGGGAGGAAGACTGTCTGAGAGCCAAGGCTACTTGTTGCAAAGGTGTGGCTTGCGGGTAGATCCCACCGTATCCGTTATAACTCGTTCCTCCAGTCAATGAAGTCTGAGGAAAGCAACCTATGTTTGATTGAGAAGGCTGAGGTACTATCCCTTGAGAAAGGATTGCAGTTGTGCAAGGGGATGATGAAACAGCAGAAGCTGGAAAGGATCTAGCAATCGAGGATGTAGAATTGGTAGAGAATGTGTTTTTGTCTTTCAGCTCATTTCCAGAACTCTGAACTCCAGCTAACTGCTGTGGTGGTGGAACAGCACCATAAACCTTACATGATGAAACCCTGATAAAATGAAACATAGAAAGGAATTACTACCTCTGTCACAAAATGAATGACCAATTTTTTTTTAAATTTGTTCTTGATCAAGAGCAAATTTAAAAATTTTGGTCATTCGTTTTGATGCGGAGAGAGTGTTCATTAGACAACAATCTGTTGCACTTAAACCTGCAACATGCACACAACTCACTCATCACACCGGAAACAATGATGCCCCAGTAACAAATTTCACTCAATAAACACAGTAGGAAAGCGAAAAGTAACTACCTAGAGGCACCACACTCCATACATATTGTATCCAGAAGATTTTCAGCCAGAAGCTTTGCATGTTCAAGACTTTTTGGATTACTACTTGACAAGAATAAATGTAGTGGCTGTTGTACTGCAAGAGCAAGCGGGTGCAAACGGAATTTAGGCAATCAAGAATCAATAAGCTCTAATAATTTTTTATATGACCATACAATAAACTACCTTCACCATTTGCACTTCCAGAATATCCAGAACCACGTCCTTTGAGTAAGACAGTTGCTCCTGTTTCAGTGATAATGTGATTTACATACTGATCCTGCATGTACAAAATCCAACCAGCAGCAACAGAAAAAAATTCTCTCCCAATCGTATGGAGATGTCGGAGAAAGCTTCAAATATTAGAATTTTCATTTTCATTGATAGCAATTAACTTTGAAATAAATTTATCAAAAACCACATGAACTGTAGAAAGGAAAAACGGGAAATTTATACAAAAGAAGAAGCATGCAGAAACAAATGAACAGGGGAGTGGATATAAACAATAAAATGAAGCAACGAACTCAGGAGATATGAATATAATCATATACTATATAATAAAAACATCGGTAAAAAAGACCATGAAACCAGCTTCCTCCAAATGTCTTACACAAAAAGGAAAACGAGAGCACCTAAGAACACCCAGACAAGGAAACCCCCCACACCACAAATCCCCTCACCTCACCCTCTTCTTTCGGTTCTCTCCCCCTTGAAAGAGGACAAACAATAAGAACCCAACAAACTTAAACAATCAACCATACTAGGCTGAACTGAGATGCAAGTCTGTGCTGCAGTAACTAATACAGAAGGGTGGAGAGAGAAATAGAGAGAGGCTCACATTTGGTCCACGGATGCGAGCAGTGATGTTCAAGGAAGGATCTGGTTCAAAGCCCAAAAATACACTTGTGCTTAGTACCTACGCCAAACAGAAGGGGGAAATATGTTTATATCAATCTTCTAGGTGCTGTAGCATTCTATAAAAACTCAATGAATATTTGTTGACTTTACTCCATTGTTCACTGAACCCGATTTTAGCATTTCCTCAACCATGGCGGCTGCTTGATCAACAGCTTTGATCCGCTCCACTGTTGTTTCTAACTGCAAAATGATTGACAGTCAAATGTTTTACCTACAAGAAAAACTGGATCTCTCAAAAGCATCGATGTCACTTCAAATTAGACGAGTAAAAGCGTAAGAGATCAGAAAACATTGCTCATGAGAACATATGACTGAAATCCACATTGTCACTTGAGAATATTAAGGCGGAAGTCGTCAAACAATAATAGCAACTGACACAAGCCACGACCCGATATTAAATAAGAATAATGCATAGTTTTAGTCGCCTAGCTTTAAATATTTGAAAGGCAAAACCCTTTTTGGTCACCAAATTTAACTAGTTTTCAATTGTGGTCAACCCCCCCCCCCCGACCCAAATAAAAAAAAAATCAACTTCGTCCCCAGCAAACAACCAAATAGCTTTCCATCTCCACCACTCTCCTTCCTCACGGATCCATCCCACCCAGTCATGAAAATTGAAAACCCACCATAGACACACCGGCCATGAAACCCCATCCCTAAACCCATCTTAGTCCCGATATCCAGTCTTCTGCAGATCCAGTTTTCTTTCAACCCTCCCTCTCTCCCTTGCTCTATAAGATAAACAAAGCATTCAAAAAGAGGAAGAGTGCTGCTTAACTGTGTGTGTGAAATCACACACACACACACGCACAACGACACTATTTTAGCCCACTTCTTGATTCCTTTCATGGGTGAGCAAACCTAGACAAACTGGACTAAAACTTAATCCCACTCCAAATCAAACCACCATCCCGCTATTCCCGTCACCAAGTCTGCTGCACACGGTCAATTTAGTCGCCCACTCCGCTGCAGATCCATCTCAGATTCTTTCAAAATTTCCAATTCGACCTCTGAAGATTTGAATTCTCATCTAGGTTGAAAATATATGTGGTTCATATAAATATTTAGTGTTGTTTGTTGCTGTTGTGGCTTGTGAATGGGTTGAGTTTAGGACTGTTGTTGATGGCCGGAGTTGGATTAGTGTGGGAATATTCATAGATAATCCGAAATGCCTATATTTATTGATGTTGTCATACAATGGTAATAACATAGTGAGAGTATGTGGGAGAAACCAGACTAGTGAGTTGAATTGTCAATGATATATTTGGACCTCAATGGTTTATTTGGTTAGGATATGGAGGAGGAAAAGGAGGGAGACATTGGAGATGTGAGTGTGGAGAAGGGGGACGGGGTCTTTTCTTTCCTTCCCTTGTTCACTTAGGTCTTCATTAATTGTAACTCAGCCAGTTAAATACATAATGGTGCTAGTTATGTGTCATCACGTGACTAAAATCCGTTGAATATTTGACGGCTCCGTCAATGGAGTGGCTACATTCCAAGAAAATGAAACATGGATGAGGACATTTGCAAATAAAATTATGGTTGACAACATAACTTGACCGCATTTGAAAAACACGTAAAGTTGCATTACAAAAATAAGGGTTTTGCCTAATTAAAACAAGTGCCTGATTGTAGCATAATATGGTGATGGTACATTAATCATAGCATTGAAACTTTGTCCTAAATATATGAGACTAGTTTCACCAAAATAATGTTTCCAGGTCCTTCAGTAAAGTAATACAAATTTACTAGCAGATTTCCTCTCAACAGGGAAATGCAGGTGTAAAATAAATCAACTGCTTCACTTTTCAGAAAGAATAATGATGAAATACATACATGAGCCCCAGCTGAAATGTGCAGATATAGAGGTTTATCACCGTCGGGTGGTGCGTTTGGAGGCCGATATTTTCCCCTGCAAGCAACATTCAGAATATCACTAGGATGAAGGAAAATAGAAATGTGCAATCTAGATGATCTACTTACCTAGTTATCACTACGGAACCAGTGCACTTCTGAATCTGCAGGGTTTACAAGAAAAACATGTCAAAACTGGCAAAATAAAAAGGCAATTGGAATGTACAATCAGCTATCCTCTGTTACAAAAAATTCAAAGGACTCACCTCCTCCTGGGTTTGACGCTTTGTCAGTTTGTACCGAAGAGCAGGCTCTGCATCATTGATGACAATTTCTCGTGCTATCAAATCCTCTTGTATCTTAGGCTACAATATAAAATTCATATTATTCCAATACACAATGAAGAATATACGTGTGAGTGTGTACCATAGTTATTAAAGGCCCAAGGCGCACCAAGGCGCAAAAGGTGTGCCCGGAGCCTAGGCGCAAGGCGGGCGGGCGCCCAAGTGACGACGCAAAAATGCCTTAAAATACTAAAAATATAGTATACATACAACATCAAGATGAGCAATAAATCAAATGCAAGTAGTAAATCAAACATACGTTATAAGTCATAAAAGAAACAAGTACAAACATACGTTATATGTCATAATAAATGTATGTATACTATACTAAAAATATAGTATACATACAACATCAAGTGATCAGGGAGATCGCCGGAGTTCTTCCCAGGTCGCCGGAGGTCGTCGCTGTTAGTTTAAAGGAGTTCCTAGTGATCGCTACTCTTATACAGAGTTATGACACGTGTACGTGAGAGAGTCGTGGCAGAGAAGAGTAATAGTCGCATATTAGGTTTAATTACGATTTAATTGTTGGTCAATTATTGTGCCCGGAGCCTAGGCGCACACCATCAAGGCTCGCGCTTCAGCCCTAGGCGCGCCTAATCCCTCGCCTATGAAACAGAGCCTCGCCTAGCACAATCCAGGCTCCAAAGCTGAGCCTCTCTGCGCCCGGAGCCTAGGCGCGGGCCTAGGTGCGCTTTTGATAACTATGGTGTATACATATATATAAGTGGTTGTGTATGTATGTATATATATATATATATATATATATATATAGGGGCAAGGAGGCTGGGAATATGATGGAATAAAGAAAAACAGCTCACTAAACAGTCTGCGTTTCTTTGTTGTGAAGCAGCAGTCAGTCCATGCAATTTTCAACGCAATTTTCATCGTGAGTTATTGGGAAACATCCTGTATGTGCTTTAATACAAGGGCAAGGTTGCATACATCCAAACCCCCCCCCCTCTTACTCCACCATAGGTGGGAGCCTTTGCGGCACCGGGGGTAATGTTGTTGTTGTGTGTGTGTTTGTGTGTATATATATGTATATATATATATATATATATATATATATATATATATATATATATATATATATATATATAGTAGTTTCGATTGAAAACATTAGGTTTTCTCTCCATAAAAGACATAACAGAAAACATCAAGTACTATTCGTGAAGAATCTTATCAACCAGAGATGGGATATATGGCCATTACTAAAGAATCTTATCAACCAGCGATGGGATATATGGTCATTATTAAAGCTCCCTACAATCTACAATGCATGCCTTTCTAATGTGCTCCCTGTGTTCAATCTAAATGAATTCTCCACCAAAAGAATCATCTGGACAGCTTTCGTTTGATGGAGCATTCCACAATGTAACACTCCCAAATTAGAAGTTTAAGCTCAAGAATTTGATACAGATATAAAGCTTACAGTAACAAAAGACTGCAAATAACTATTTTTCATATAGAAGTTTTTTATCAAAAATGTATTCCAAAAATACCACTAATGACTAACCTTTAAATATTTTTAAAAAGGGTAGTAAACGAATTTTTAATGAATGCACCTTCTCAATATTACACAAACAATTTCAAATGATAAAATACAATTTTGAATTAGTAACAGGAGGGAGTGCCCGTAACTACTTTGAAGAAAGATCTCTAGACCTTCTAAGCTCACTTTTAATTTCAGCATGCAACATTATTGGGTAAAATAATAATGAAAATGAAACCAAGTTAACATAACTTTAAGAATCAAGCTGGAGCCTCGCATCGTTAACTTACTTGTATTTTCTGGACCAAGGCTGCGGCTTGCTGCTGTATCGAGGGAGCCAGGAGCACCTGCTGTAGAATCCCATAAGTAGCAGGACTAGGATTCATCAAAGAAGAAGCAGCAGCAGCAGCCGGAACAGCACCAGGAAGGCCTATCCCAACAATAGAGGCCATGTTGTCCAGTGGTAGAACTCCAGGAACTGCAACTCCAGCAGAGACCAACAATTCTGCCGGCTGATCCCACTTCCTCTTTTTCCTACAAAATGTCATTGAACTTATGTCATGACCTTGTCAGCCCATTTTTTCAGCAAGAGTGAAAACTTAATCATAGATGAAGGTGCAGAAATATATTTCAAATCCGCTTACTTAACAGAACATTTTTAAAATGGCAGATATTTTGTTAAGCATGAATATCAGGTATTTTTGCAGATGGCTATGAATACATTTCTATGATATGGAGTATTACTCCAATACTAATAATTTTCGACTAAACTAAAGACAACATACAAAGTTTTGTACTTGTCACCCGTAACTACATGTTGCAGTGTAACCAGTATTTTAACATCAATTGTTGTCGGCCTATCATTCCATGTTATAATGTACATGGTTGAAATTATTTTAGCAAAGTTATCAAACATTTAGCAGTTCATTTAAAATGAAGAAAGATCGTATCATCTCCCCCAGAGAAAACATGTCATCTGATAATAAAACATGAAATGCAATTGTAACTATTAACATAAATTCGGGAGAGCTGAATCAAGAAACCAAGAAACAATTCGAATCAAAACATGAAATGAACCTACAACAACAAGTCATACTGTGCTAAATAAAAAGAAAATGTTTGTTTCCAAGACATCAAAGAGAGAGGCAGAGGCAATTAGCAGAATAAAATCAAAAGAATTTATCAAATTTTGTGGGGTGAAAGGTGCAGAATTAGGGTTAAGGGAGAATTGGGGAACCTTTGCTTCGTAACGGAGGAGTCGGTGGGGGGTACGGATTCCGACGAGGAAACCCTAGGGCAGTCGTCTTCTGTCATGCTGCTGATGCCGGGAGTTGATGAATTTCGACAAGTCTAGTTAGATTGGCGGGATTTGTTGTTGAATTTGTGTGATAATTTGGGAACGCTGGAGGCTGTAATGTAATCGATTGTCGCTGAGAATTTGGGTTCGAACTTTGCGGTTTAGACAATGAAATTGAAATTAGTAGGACTACTTCCACTAATTTGGGGATATTGACTTTATAGTCCTCTAACCTAATCAAATTAATCATTTAGGACATTCATTATTAAAATTAACCGTCACAAATTTGAATGGACAAACATATCCTTTTCCATTTAAAATGAGTCATTACTCCTCGTCATTTTACTTTCTCTCTCTCCAACTACCACCACCTTCCCCTACCTCTTCCGTTCAACAACTCATACGACCTACTCCGATCAGCGACCAAATTTCGATGATCAACAAGTGAGAAGAATTTACCCGTTGTTCTTAGCTGTCAACTGATAAGACAACCAACTCCAGCTAGTGACCAACAATTAAGAACTTGTGAACAGCAAAGAGCTTCTTTAATGTTCTCGGTTGTCAATTGAGAAGGCGACCAACTATGACCGGCTATCAAAAACTTCTCGATTGTTCAGTTGTTCTCAATTTGTCTAATGAGGATCCAACCAACTTCGGGCAGTTACCAACAATTGAGAACTTCTCGGTTGTTATCAATAATTCAATGATATTCTCATTTGTCAATTGAGAAGACGACCAACTTTGGTCGGCGACCAACAATGAGAACTATGTTATCATTTGATCACTAAACAACCGAGAGCTTCTTATATAAACTTACTAGGTTTAAGCCCGTGCTTCGCACGGGGTATATGTTTCCAAGGACTGTTATGGCAAAAAGATTTTAGAATGGGTTAATTAGGTATTTTGAATAATTTAAGGATCATTTTGTTTGATTGACTTAAAGGTAGGATATTTTTAATTCTTCATATATTAGGTGGGGGTTATTTGAAAGTAAATTTCTTCTTAGTTGTTTATCGTCCCAGTTGACGGCAAGTATAATTTTAGGCATTTATTTTACGGCGAAAACCGGCGCTTACATCGAGGTATCCATTGACGATCTATTTGTGCGAATTTATTTCTTCTTCTCAATGTAATGATGGTTATTCTTGCTCGATGAGTGACGGAGGTTACTATTGTTTTTTTTATTATTATTTTATGCAACGTTGTGGGTAAATCTGAATTCGCATTCAATATCGAAGGAGGAAAACGGCTGGTGAAGAAGAATCGATGGAGTGACCAGGTATTATTACTTGCTCCCTTCTATCTAATTCATTGCATTGTGGCTTTTATTATGGACGTGATATGATATGATGACCTAGGCTGTAATTTACAAATAACATTATATATGTGATAATTATGAGAATTTGTAGGGGTTTAAAATTAGTAGATAACAGTCATGTCTCTGGAAGATTTGGTGTCTGTTGGGTTGATATTTGAAGAACTTCCTCCCCATTTAGTCAATATAAGTACCAACGGTTTTACCCTGGTTCATCAGGTGGGAAAAAATTTTCAAGCCCATTAAATTTCTTTCTCACTTCCTGCATATAGTCTTTCATCCCATTGCTGAAATGAATCTAGCAATGAATCCAAATATTCATCTTTTGAGTGGAAATACCATTACATTTCGCACTCCTGACATTTATGGGCAGGATGCAAGGTATGTGGTGGCTGATAGGAGGGCTGATCAAGTCAGATTTCTCTTGCGTAGGTTTCCCAATGAAATGTTTAAGAAATTAGAAATTTTTACTGTCCCTGGTAATTGCCCAATGAGCCTTGATTTTGAGGGTGGAAATAGTCCGTTAACTTTCATGTTCTTGATCGATGATTTTCTTGCTGATGAAGAAATCAACATGAAGTTTAATACTTATGTAAGGTTTTTACGGCCTGATGTGACCATAATCAGTCTTGGGTTTGAAAGATCTGGCATTCATGATTTACTAATGAATTATTATGATGATTTTCAAATCATAGAATTAAGGGGAGGTGGGAATGAGATGATTTTATTGTTTTTCTTCAATAGTGGCAAAGTTTCAGTTAGTGGAATGAATGATAGAAATGTCAGCTTTGTAGAAGTCAAGAGGGTTGTTACTGAAGCAGTGATTGTACCAAATTCTGTCGTGGTTGCAGATGTCATGGAGGTTGAAGATCCAGGCATCCCACACCTCAATTTACCAAATGGTTTTTAGTCCTTGGAATTAATGAATATGGTGGTTTCCTTTTTGTTTATGAATACTCTGGTCTGGTATCAACAAAGGTGCTTGATGGTGTTCAGCAATTTGTTTACCAGTTTTGTTTTGCAGTTGAATTTTTGTAGGGGTTCAATATGGGTAGCATGGCTGGGTGAATTTCGTGTTTTGTTTTAATGTTAATTAGATATGTTTTAGTTTGTTCATGTTTGTTTTTTGGTTTTTAAGTTATAAAATGTCATGTTACATATTCCTATGATATAATAGATGTGAATTGACTTTCCTTTTATTGGTGCTAAGTTTCTACAGTTTTCTCAATTTTCCCTACTTAAAAGTGTATACTATTTAACAGTAAAATTAACCTTCTCTCCATAGAATAACGACAAAGTCACATATGTTACACTTGAGTCTGATACTCGTACTATCTAATGAAGAAAACGTTCTTTGTTAGAATGTATAGGAATGATGTTTATGAACTTTTTAAAAATAATAAAGATATAAATGATGATCCTAAGAAGTAATTAAAACTTCAGCATCAAATTGAAAACTGGACATTAAATTTCAATGAAAGAAATATGTTTATTACTGCACCTAATGTGATGTTGATGCTTACAAAAAATAGTCTGCCTACTGCTAAAGAATTCATTCTTGACAAGTATAAATTAGATAAAAATTGGAGGAATGTTGGAGATAATTGATAAAGAAAAAGAAAAAAAAGGCCTTTCTAGGGATTTTCTGATAATGTTAGCTGGTAATAAAAGAATAAGTGCTAAAATACTTATAATTTCTTATTAAGAAGAAGGTAATTGAAATAAAAAGTGAAGAAGAGTAAGACTAATGCAATTCATTAAATATTTCCCTAAAAACAACATTTTTCGTCCATCCCTTATACTCATCGTCAGATTCGAGACAGAGTATTCTCAAGCCATTTGGTGTCTTCACTCTTGATATCGCCACGTACAATTGTCCATGACTAAAAACAGGTTGTGGTAGGTATAAAATAACATTCTCCAAAGTTTGTCCTTGACTTTTGTTGATAGTCATTGCGTAACAAACCCGAACAGGAAATTGTCTCCTTTTTAGAAGGAAATGAAGTTTTCCTTCTGATGCCGTTAATGTAATTCTAGGAATCGTGACTTTATCACCTATATTTGAGCCGGAGATGATAGTCCCTTCAATGACTCTTTTACCAAGTTGAGTAACAATAAGTCTTGTCCTGTTGCATAATCCTTGACTTGGGTTGATATTTCTCATCAACATGATTGGTACTCCGATTTTCAGTTGTAGAATGTGATTTGGTAAACCAGTAAACTTCAAACTATTCAGAAGTTCCACTGGGTATAACATATCGTGATTTTCTGTATTCTCACCTGATTTATCAATCGTATCATAGCTGAGATATTCTTTCATTTCAGCATCCACTAAATTCATGATGAATGAATTTATTTTGGCAACAACATCATTCCTTGGAGTTAAAATTGCCCGATTTTCAAATAAGTTATATCAAATTTTTTTGACACAAAATCTGGATATGTTGACTGGAATATATCGTCAATCGGATTATCACCAGGATCTAAGCAAATGTCACTTGGTATTTTAACCCACTCAGCTTCCTCATCATCTCCTCGGTGTTTTGCCATTTCTTGCCCATCTCCAATTTGGAGAATCCATTTTGAAAAATCTTCTACACTCATATTACTTCCTTCAGCTTGCGTAATTACTTGTTGTAACCGCATATTCTTTGTCAGGACACACAAATCACAATGTCTCCACAAATAAGAACTATTTAAAGAAGCACAAACAATATCTCCCCGTGTCCCTCCAGGTATTACTGGAAGAATTTGCCTAAAGTCACCACCCAATAGAACTATTTTTCCACCAAAAGACTTATTGATGTCAAACATTGGAGTATCCAGTAAGATATCTTTAAGAGTTTTATCAACAGCCTCAAATGCAAATTTGGAATCCATTGGAGCTTCATCCCAAATTATTAAAGATGTTTTTTGAATCAATTCTGCAAGCTGCGTGCCCTGTTTTATTAGGCAGGTAGAATTTTCATCAAGAGACAATGGGATTCGAAATCTGCTGTGAGCAGTTCTACCTCCGGGTAGCAATAAAGATGCTATACCTGTTTATATTGTTAGAAGAGAGAAATGACCATATAAGTACCAAGCATCTAGAGGAAGCAAACATTATTTTATATAGAAGTGATTCTTTTAAGAAACGTGAAATATTTAATATATTACCTGAGGAACAACTGCAAGGACAATCTTAGATTGTGATCTGAGCTTGTTCATAATAGCCTTATACAAATATGTCTTCCCAGTTCCTCCGTAACCGTAAAGGAAAAAAAACCTGGACTCATTATGCTCAACTGCGTTAACAATTTTATGGTAAACATTTAACTGTTCTTAATTTAAAGATTCTTTCAATATCTCATGCTCCTCCTGAAGACTTCTGATGTCATAATTATGTTCCTTCATAAGGATTCTATTTTTCAGTTGGTCTAACAATCCTTTATTTGGCAATGGCATTCCCTGTATGTCTTCAAGAGATCTTCCATTCTTGACCAATGTCTTTTGCAATTCTGCTAATGTCAAATTCCTTATTACGTCTTCACCTAAAACCAATAAAGGTAGTCGTAATATTCTTCTTCTCATTCTTAAGATATCGTCGCTTATTTTGTGCCAATTGCATTCCCAAAAATTTTTAGCGTCAGAAACCTCACAAAATAACAGAATTGTTAGAAACAAATCCCTCAACTGTGTTCCAGTTGCCCAATTAGTTGCCTCATCTATAGCTTCGTGCCACTCACCATCATCTTCCAAAAGACCATGTGCATAACATGCCATCTTCATGGTTGGATAGATGACACCATTAACTTTTATGATGTCTTCATAACTTTCACAACCCTTTACAATATTCAAAAGCAGTCTCAAGTAATACCTTTCACCTGAGTTTGGATGTGCATATGTAAGGCGTCCAATACTCCTGCCAGACTTCCTTTTTCTCCACATCAAAGTAACCTTATTCCAAACATATTTTGATGGAAATTCAGGGTATGTTAAGGACCTGGCATCAGCATCATTTTTATTACTTTCCATCCATTCTGTGAACATGGAATTCCTTGCTTTATCTGTGTTTACAACTCTGGGCAACAAATCATCATCGTTAAAAATTAACATTTGCTCATCCTTCAAATGATAGCATAATCTTTCCACAGCTGGTTTCCTATAATGAATAGGAAATTCAAATATCCTCCAAATGGCTTCACATGCTGAAATGTATCGACAATCAAGGAAGGTTTTTATCTCATCATTTTTATATGGAATTGTATTTGAATTCTGTTCAAAGCTATCAGAGGAACTTGTAATTACAACAGTACTTCGATCAGGTCCCTTAGTAATGTACTTAAACAAATATTTGATTGCCTTTGACTTGTTACATGCCTCAACATTGATATGACTTTGATATTTTACCAATAAATATCTGTTGTACGCAGAAACATACCTATTGTCCAGTTTGACCCCGTTCTTTTCAACTGTAATATTTGTTTCTCGTCTTCTATACACACAGTAACCATTCTCGTCAACTGTGGTCTGCTTCTGAAATGCCTTGGGGAATTTCTTTGAAAATACGCCTGTAGATGATAGAAGTTAATTTTCATCTGTAACAAACTGTATTGAGTTAATGCACAAATTCTAAAATATTTTACCATCAATCATGCAGGGGGAACTTGGATTTGCACAATCACATGGTCCATTCATCATGAATTTTCCCACAGCATCATGGCCAATTGGATCAATCAATTGATCAGGTATTTCTGTTGATATAACTGTGTCCACTTGCTCGGCTATGTTAATTTTAGCTAAATTATTCACCCAAAAAATTATATGTGCCTGCGGCAAACCCCTCTTCTGGAATTCAATTGTGTACAATATTGTTCATTATAATAAGTTACATAGTAAGGATATAATTTAAATTAATAAAGATTGAAATATATAAATAGTTAAATACCTGCTTCAATCTTCTCGAATATATATTTCATTGTTAACGATATCATGGATCATTTCGTCCAGTTTAAGCTTGAAAATTCTGGACTCTATGTCCAGTCTATTCTCAGCCTTCTAACCACCTTGGGCACTAAGAAATTCGGCAATTTCTTTCCAGTTGGGATTCGCAGTGAAAGTAATAAAGTAATCAGGATTTCCATAAACTCTGCATATTGCCATTACATCTTGATAATTTTGCACCATATACCTCGGACTTCCTGTAAAAGATGAAGGCAAAATAGTCCTCATTCCGACGTTTCGAGAATCTGAATCTCCATTTTGTATTGCATCATAGACATTTCTATAGAGGTCTGTGCGCATACTACCCTGATTTTTCCTCAAAAAACGTAATCTTTGTTGCTCAATTTGAGTGTAGGCATCGACAATGTATTGTTGTTTAAGTCTTTCGGAAGCTTGTAAGGTTTGGCCCTGATTATTTCTTTGTTGAAGCACATAAGAATAGTATTCCCTAGTTGTCACATATTTCCGCTTCGTCTTTCTCTGGCCATTGTTACGAACGTAAGGAATTTCAAGATGGAAGCCATCTTCTCCGTATGGGAAAAGGAGAGGATATTGCAAAGCCATAAATAATGGATGCAAATAACTGATTCTCTTCAAAACCCCATCAGTTTCTTGAATAATTAGGTCTCTTTCTCCATTTGTGCATGCCATGTCTCCGACTATAAGCATTGCAATTTCCGATGTCGTTGGCATGGAATATTGTCTATGTGAACTCTTTCAATTCTTAATCAACTTTATGGCCAAATTCCCAATCTCATTTTCCTTGTACCAATCGCGGGCTGATCTGAATACTTTAATCAATTCATTATGAGAATTCAACATTTCAATTAATTGTTGTACTATCTCTGGGGATAAATCCTCATTAAATTGACATCTGTTAACAGCGTTTAATCGATTTTGCACTTCATTGTCTGTATCATAGACATATAACTGTAAAAAACTGGTCGCCTGACCTTGCTGAGGCAAAAGTGATCCAAGACAGTGGTAATTTTGTCCACTTATTTTATAAGTATAGACAGACCCATTATTATTCACTGAATTGTCCACCTTTGCCCCCATTGATGTCGTCGAAAACATGGAGTTATATGCTCTGATATTCTCTAGAAATTTTGTAGAAGAAATTCCCATATTCCCATATAACAGTGACTTTAATGGCTCAGGTGGTTGCCGTCTAGGAGGCAATTGTATTTTTCCTTCTTTGCAGCACAAACCATAAATTGGATAGGTTTTTTTGGAATGTTTTTTGACACGTTCCTGTCCCCAAAAGATAGCATCACAGTACTTACAAATGTACTTAGGGGGACCGTAATAAGAAATTTCTGCTGAAAATTTATCTGCGCCAATAAATACTAAGTATTAGGGATATGATATAAAAGTCTCATTTCCATTAAAAGAAATTTCCAGTTCTTACCTCTTGCACGTGTTTTAGGAGTTCTAGCAATATTGAACTTTTCATTCATTGACCGATTAGCAGTGGTTCGAAAGCTTCTCTGAAGTGCACGTTCATTTTTCCTTTCATTTCGTCTTTGTTGTGCATACATCCGTTTCATTCCAGCTAATTTTAAAACAATCAGAAATGTACAACACAAATCAAGCAACAGAATTTGACAACAAAATCAGTTGTATGAAATACCTGGCATGTAAATTGTTGACGAACTTGGTTCTCCAAGGTTGATATTTTGTTCTACCTGAATATCTAATTTCCTTTTCTTGGCTATGTTAGATGACTGTACTGATTCAACAGTTGAATCCGTGTAATATATAACGCAATATAAGTTTTTAGTAAACATTTATTGATGTATTGGTTATGCATGTTGGTAAAAGGAATATAAGAAATGAAAATATGCAGATATGTCTGTAAGCAATGGAGATTCATTTGACTGAAATCACTGTGTAGTCAGAGAAAGGCCTATTTCACTACCTACAATAGGGAGCACATCTTGATGAAACGGTATATGTATCTTTCTCTTCTTTGTAAGCATTATCTCCTTCCTCATTGCACGATTTACCTTTGCCGTTTCCATTGAAACTATGTTTAATGTAAAGTAGATTTTATAAATAATGAGTGGACCTTGTTCAGAAAAGTTCAGAATAGTACAACATAATAATATTAATCTAATTTATCATCTGACCTGCTAAGATAACATCATCATGATTGTGTTTGCAAATGATTCTCCTTCCCATGTTGGTAGTATAGTCACCTGTTCCCGAAAGAAGCAACCACTATTATCCTTTCCGAATATATATAATTTGACTTATTCAATTGGACGTTACTACTTAACACGAAATGAAGACAAAACTTAAGAATGTTAGGCCCAACTGGTAGGAATCAGGCTAGAGGGGGGGGTGAATAGCCTGATTTAAAACTTTTTCTAAAACTCTTGAGATCTTTGAAAATGTTGATTCACTACTCTAGCTAACCGATGAGACAAGTTTGCACAGCGAAATGAAAATGTCGGTTAGAGAGTTTCTCAAACGGTAAGGTAAAGAGTTTCAAAAGGTAAGTTAAAATTTCATGCAAATGCAACAGGATAACTTTTCTTTCCAAGTAAGTCAAACAAGTAAGAAGTAACAAGAGTCAACAGGTTGTGACCAGTTGAGAGACTATCAATCGGTTACAACAACACAAGAAATAAACAAACACACAAATAAATGACACATTGTTTGAAGAGGTTCACAGTGTTAAATAAATGCTACGTCCTCTACCAAGTTTGGTCATAACTTGGATTTGTGAAAGTGCACTGCTATTAATGGTTCCTAACTATTACAAGTTGCAAGCCCAATGATTGAAGGCTGCTAAAAGTAAAGTGACCACTAATGGATCGTGCTACAATAAAGATCAAGTGTTTTCTAGAGATGTGCTCACAAGTTGAGCTGATTTCTCTAGGGTGTGTGTGTGATTCAATCAATGTGTTCCATTTGTAGTCTAATTGAGGAACACAACATGAATTGATTGAAGGTGCTCAGTGTATGTCCTACAGAGATGTCTAGTGAATGTGGGGACTTGAAACTTGAGTGTTTGAAGGTTGGTAGTTCTTGGCAGCTCACTCTCAAGGATCTTAAATGCACCAACCATTTTCAATGCTCAGGGGAATCTATTTATAGAGTGCTTCAAAAAGGAGTCGTTGTCTTTGAAGAGGTTGTAATGATGACTTGGACTGGCAGGCATTAAATGGGAGTATCTTTTCATTTAATGCCTGAGATTTAATAGAGAGGATTTCCATTGAGTAGTTGAGGTGATGTGAGTACTGGTAACTTTGACATTCCACTTTGAGATTCTGACAGTAGCAGGAATGTCTTTTCAGCATGCTGCTTTACCAACTTCAGCTAAAGTTGGTGGATGAGTAGTTGGGAGCAATAAATGCTTCGGCTAGCTGAAGGAAGCTTGAATGATAAGCCAGGACCGGTTAGAGAATGAAGGACAAGATAGGTGAGATAGTAAATCGGTCAGGTAGATGACCGGTTAGGCATGACTTACCGGTTGAGTGGTCAACCGGTTAGAGAAGCTTCTTTACAAAGTAAACACATTTGCTGATAGGGAAATCTTCAGGTCTTCAAGTCTTCAAATCTTGAGAAAATTACATATCAAAAACACTGGGCACTAGCACTAAGGGAACCTATCATACATAGAAAAATTCTATTTGGTCTAATTAAAATTAGGGGTCCTCATTAATGCTTGTTGTGATTGGGACTAAGCAATTCTAAATCTAATTTGACTAACAATCTCCTCCTAACTGCTTAAGTCCAATCACCCTAAGTTAACATCTATCTCAACTCAGTAAAAGAATGACTAAGAATTTATCTATTAAATTTGTCATTCCCTAAGTTAAGTGACAACTTGATGTAACCTAAGTAAAGCTTACAAGAAATGAAAGCTTAAAAACAAAGAAAAATAGAGTGGAATTTTGAATGAGGTGTCCTGCAAAATGAAACGATTAGTGGCAGTTGGAACATTCAAAAATTAAAAAGGAATTCAAGAAAGCAAAACACAAGTTTTAGGGTTCAGAGATTCTCATTATAATCAGCAGACCGGTGAAAGGAAAGACATTTATTTCATCGGTTACATTCTATTCAGCTGCAGGATCGGCTGGAGGATCGGCGGAGTCCTTGACCGGTGAAGTAGATACAGCAGGTTCTGAAGATCTGGCTCTCTTGGCATCCCTTTTTGCTTTCTTTTCTTTCTTCTCCTCTCTTTTTCTCTTCTTCTTTCCCAACTGACCATCGGCGAACATCTTCAATAAAATTTCATTTTGGGCTTTGACTTTGGTCAACTCTGTTGGGTTTTATGGGTCCATGCGCAGCGGAATTAAGCATCAAATTAACACAAAACCCAAGCCCTAAGATCCGTTCTATAAAATTAAATTGAATTCCTATGAGATAGAATTTACCAACCTTAATTGCTTTCCGGTCTTGAGCTATTGAACAATTTATTAATGTAATTTTGAATCACAATCTTCAATCTTCAAGAACCTTTCAATCTTCAGATTGGAACTCTAGGCCTTGATCGTCAAACGAGCGAAGACCCTCTATTGTTGTATCCACACGTAAGAATGAACCAAGAACCCTTCTTGAGAATTGCTAGATTCTTAAACCTATGGAAGAATATTGAGAAACCTTTTTGGTGATTTTCTTTCTTGAAAAATCTGCTCTCTTTCGGCTGTTTACAGACTCATATATATACTACTTTAGTATTTAGAGTTTGTGCCCTAATCAAATTAGGAAACAAGTGTAAACCGCCTCTGTGGCTAGTTATGTCGCGTGACAAAGGTTGCCACATGGCTAGGTATGTCGCGTGACAAACGTTGCCATATGCAGGAACTCTCAATCATTCTTCCTTTGGTTTAACTAATTCATTCTAGTTGTGTGTGACCCAATAGGATTATATTATGTTGGCAATGAGTTCGATCATATCGACTCTCATAAGACATAAGCGGACTCTAGCAAGCCATTATGTCTACCCAAATAATATAACGTAAGAGTTCACGTTTCCAATGGTACACTTCCATTTCTCCCTTTGTCTCACGATGTTATATTGAACACAAGTCATGGTCCACGTCAACTTGTATTTGTTCAATGCTTTCTCGATCTTGAGTATAATGATAGTCCAATCATATTGGGGTGTGGCCACACGCTTTCATCATTATCACTCATCGAGGGGCCCAAGCAAAACATCTCTCTTTCGAGGGACAAATTCCATCTTGACTTATCATCCTTCCCATCATGAATTCGATCATGCCAAAGATAGCCTTTATAGATATCGTGTTAAGATATCATTTCACTAAAATCAAACATAACTTTCATCATATGTAAGGTCATGACAATCTCAGGTCTAGGGACTAAATGAAGTGACCATATGAGATTTAATTATGACATTTGACCATGACATAAATCTCATACGGGTCAAGTCCAGTCACTAGTTCACTAACAAGTACCCATAATTTCAATGTGCATCTCTATGCATATAATCATCATATGATTATCCATTGACAATTATACTAATTATTCTCTTAATAATCAGGGACGGAGATTATTACAATAAATATGCAAACTATATAATAATCAAATAATAAACTTAAACGATAAAGATAATACATAACGGTTTTAAGTTAAACATAACTAAAGCCTAGGGCATTACACCAACAGTCTCCCACTTACACTAGGCTCCATTTATGTATCGAATACTCATGGATCTAACATGACCATCACGCTTCTGCCTGTGCGAGGGTCTTTGTTAGTGAATCCCTTATGTCATCATCGGTTGATACTTTGTATATCTTAACGTCTTCTCATTCTTTATGAATTCCTCGAAGAACGTCTAAGTGAGTGTATGGATCGCTGTTGTGACCTTGGTTCCATTGTTTGCACAAGTGGCACCACTATTGTCATAACAAAAGTTTCACCGATTAGTGATACTTGGAACATTTTCAAAACACTAATGAACTTTTGATCCAAACTGCCTCTTATGGCCACATCATATGTTGCTAAAATTCGGCCTTAGTAGTAGAATTGGCTACAATTTCTGCTTGGAACTCTTCCAATCAAAACTGCACCTCTAATAAGCATAAACACAAATCTTAATTGCGATTTTAAAATAACTTTGTTAGTTTGGAAGCTAGCATCTATGTAACCCTTACAACAAGATTAACTTCCAATCTTTCAAATACCAAGAACGTATCCTTAGTTCTTCTTAAGTACTTAAGGATCATCTTGACTCCCATCGAATGGTTTATATCAGGATCAGATTGGTATCGACTCATCATGCTTAGAGCATATGAGACGCCGGGTCTAGTACAAATCATGGCATACATGACAGATCCAAATGCCAAAGCATATGGAACTTCATTCATTTCCCTTTTGCTCATCAGTTGTCATAAGACAATGAGTATTGCTAAGAGAAGTACCATGATCCATTGACAAGTTACCTTTCTTAGACTCTTCTAAGAACCTTGTCAATGTGAACACTTTGACTCAAACCAATTTATCCTTCTAGATCCATCTCTATAGATCTTGATGCCAAGGACGTAAGCGGCTTCACCCATATCTTTCATTGAGAAATCTTTCCTTGACCAAGACTTGACAGTCTTAAGTGTCGAAACTTGTTTTTCCAATGAGTAAGATATCATTGTAATAAAACAATAGAAATAATACTATACTCCCACTGAATTTCATGCGTACACAAGATTCATCTTTGTTCTTTGATGAAGTCAAACTCTTTGACCAATTCATCAAAACGAAGATTCCAATTCCTTGAAGCTTGCTCCAACCCATCTCATGGATCTTTGCAACATGCATACTTTATTAGAGTTTCTTGGATCGACAAACTATTCGGGTTGTGTACTATGCACATCCTTAATAATCTTTCCATTTTAAGAAAGTCGTTTGACATCCATTTGTCATATCACATAGTCACAATATGTGATAATGGCAATTGAAACTCTAACAGACTTCGACATTGTAACTGGCGAAAAAGGTTCCAACATAGTCAATACTATGAATTAACCTAAATCCCTTTGCTACAATCCTTAGTCATGAAAGCATACACCTTCTCATCCATGTTGGTCTTGAAGACCTACTTGCACCCTTTAGTTTTTACACCTTCAGGTAGCTCAATCAAGTTCCAAACTTGATCATCAAACATGAATTGTAATTCGGATTCCATGGTTCCTAACCATTTATCCAAATTAGGAGTGGACATCGCCTCAAGATAGGAAGTAGGATCGTCATTCTCAATGACTTCCATCTTATTACTTTCCGAAATGAGAAATCAATATTTCTTGGTTCGGATTGTAACCTATCCGATCTACGATGGACTTGTGCATCTTGAACCGGTTCCACAACTCCTTTGTGAACTTGGTTCCGTCTCTACTCTTGGATCCATGTCATTTTCAGGTTCTTGAACTCTCTTCAAGATTAATTTTACTCCCACTAGATTCTTTATTGAGAAATTATTTCTCAAGAAACAAATTGTGTAGAGCAACAAACATTTTGTTCTCTTTGCGGTTGTAAGATTAATTTTCGAAAATAACTTTGTCAAATTTGGTGCTAACTTATAAGAGACAAGTCTCTTTTCATAAGATTCGCAACCCCAAATCTTCATGAAAGACAAACTAAGTTTTCTTCCATACCACATCTCATGTGAGGCCTTAGGAACCGATTTAGTAAGGACTCAATTCAGTGTAACTGCATTATTTCTAATGCATATACTCAAAAGGAAATAGGAAATAGGAAAGTCTAATTGACACATCATCGAACGAACCATGTCCTACAAGGTTCAATTCCTCCTTTCAGACACACCATACAATGTGGTGTTCCGAGTGGAGTCAACTCTGAAACGATTTCATAGTTTTGAGATGATTGTCAAACTCTTGTCTCAAATATTCACCACCTCGATCTAATCAAAGTACTTAATAGTTTTGCCAAGTTTGTTTTGTATTTCATCTTGAAATGTTCCAAACATCTCAAACGATTCACCTTTGGACTTCATTAGATAGACATAGTCATATCTAGATAAGTCTTTAGTGAAATGTGATGAAATACCGAAGTCTTCCCCTAGCAATGCTACTTAATGGTCCACATACATCTCATGTATAATGACCAATAAGTCACTAGCCCTCCCACTACTCTTAGTGTAGGGTGGTTTGGTCGATAATCCCAATAAATAAGATCCACATTCCTCAAATGATTCAGAATCATATGAGTCTAAAAGTCCATGTTAATGGAGTTTAGATATATGTTTCTTATTTATTTGACCAAGCCGGCAATGCCATATGAACGCGTTGTTCATATTATTCGGTTTAGATTTCCCATTTATATTATAAATATCTTCAATATTATTTTGTTTCTCATCATCAAGGATATGAAGACCATTCAATGATATATGCATTACAATAAGGCATATCATTAAATAAATATAAAACTTCTTATTGAAAATAAGAAAATTATACCCTTCATCATCCATTTAAGAAACAGAAATAATACTCCTACTCAAATTCGGAACGTAGTCACACTTGTTCAAAACAAGTACTACTTCACAAGGTAAAGTGACTTCATAAGTCCCTATGGCTAATGTAGCAACCCTTACTCCATTCTTATGCATAGGTTTAACTTACCTTCTTTGAGTA
The DNA here is from genome assembly GCA_022495995.1 of Adenophora triphylla var. japonica. Taxonomy (NCBI): domain Eukaryota; kingdom Viridiplantae; phylum Streptophyta; class Magnoliopsida; order Asterales; family Campanulaceae; genus Adenophora; species Adenophora triphylla. Next base: position 159,699 of record JAFEMH010002879.1, read on the forward strand.
GCTTTCTATCATTTGTTTCTTGCACATTTAAACAAATGTGGGATTCAATCCGGTATCATATACCCAAGAACAAGAAGTCGAAAGGAAAATATCTATCATATAGATACTTGAAGTAGTAGCAGTCATATTGCCCTTCTTCACCTTTTAGGCCTTCCTAATAAGCCTTGCAACTTTGCTTCCAATGACAATCTTATTGCAATGATAGCAAAATGCATCCTTTTGAGACACTTTGGGTTTAGCCTCTTCGGCTATGACAACATTTGTCCTAGGTTTAACAACTTTTTCTTTACCTTCTTTTCCTTCCTTTATGAACCCTTTTATTGTGTCAACCATTAACACAATTTACGGATTGCTCCTTCTTTCATCATATGAATTAAGAGCCTTCACCACAACATATATCTTTTGCCTAGCTTGCACTTGGAATATTTCCCTTTTTGCGTTATGCTAGAACAAAAGAATAGTTATCATGTGCTCAAGGTTCTTCATAAGAGCCTTTAAACATGAAGCAATATTGTCAGAATCATCAATATGTTTCTAATGTTGCTTTCTTATTTGCCCTTTGCAATATTTGCTATGGGTTCAGTAGGAATGGATTCGTCAAGAACATACATATTATTTATTGTTCCTTTCGAACTTTGTCCTTCATAAGGACGAATCGCAATTATCATTATGTAATGCTATTTCTACAACAAAATATACAAATTATATGAACACATATCAATATCAACACATTTATCATTTAAGAGCAAATAATGTATTTTACAAATACTCCCACTAAATCATACACCTTCCAATGCAAATAAGCATAATATGCATTTAATGGGCTAAGATCCAATTTTAATTTAATCTCAAGTACGCTATGGCGCACCGCTCAAGATTAAACTAATTAGGTAGAAAACATCAATCATATCGTATATGACTCTTAGATCTTTTATGAGATCTATTTAAGACATCATATGTCTAAGCATATTTTAATCTCATCTTATGCCTTGGGTCCAAAACCATTTTGATAACCCAATTAAGTTCATCTACTTTAAACGTATAGGAACCACCATTTCCTCATCTTGCTCGCAAACGGAATAGAATCAAAGCACCTTGCTATGGCAAGCCCACCCAAAACTATCCAAGTGGTCTCAAGTGTTTTAATCATGGATTGGCATAAAGAACTTAAAAGTTTAAATGAAGGTTCTTTAAAGCAGATTATAAGCATATCAATAAAGATAATCATAACTGTGCACCAGGTAAGTTCCCAAGAAAATAGGTGAGCCACAAGGACTGCTTAAGTACCATATCTTCCTTCGACAGAACTCTCCTAGTCATGCACAATTATAATACCAATTTGAATGCAACATAATAAATACTTTGTATACTGACTTGTTTCTCATAAACAATCAGACTCATAAACTGATTTGTTTCTCATAAACAATCAGATTCCTTCAATTTTGCGTAAACCAACTTGTTTCTCATAAACAATCAGAAAACCAAAATTTAATGTTTCAACTAAACATTTAGGAAATTATGAATCAATGTTTCAACTAAACATCTAATAAAATTCTTAACACTTAAGAACAAATAATTCATGCATCGCAACAATTAATAAAAACACATTTGAATTAATTAAGCATGCATCATAAACAATTAATTAATCTAGCATAGCCTTATAAATTTTATTTCCAGAAATTTATAGCATCCAGATTAAGACATAAAACATCTCAGATTATCAACATAATCACAGATTAGCAGAAAAATTATCAAACTGAATCTGCCTAGATTGGCAAAGTATGTCGCGTGACAACATCAGCCAGTTGGCTAAGTATGTCGCGTGACACACCTTGCCCAACTACAAGATTTCCACTCGTGGCTAACTATGTCGCGTGACAAAAGTAGCCAGTCTGGCAGTTCTTCTGAATTTCAATCAATTCCAATCATAAAGCAATCAAATCAAGTAAACAAATTTTTACATTTAATTCAGCATAATCAGAAGACGATTTTCACATTGTTTCACATAAACAATAAACATTCTATATCATACAAAACATGCAATAAGCATATAAACGATTTATATCCTGATTCTAGCATGTTAATTCAAAATTAACCATACGAACGGGGCTCTGATACCACTGTTGGGTTTTATGGGTTCATGCGCAGTGGAATTAAGCATCAAATTAACACAAAACCCAAGCCCTAAGATCCGTTCTATACGATTAAATTGAATTCCTATGAGATAGAATTTACCAACCTTAATTGCTTTTCGGTCTTGAGCTATCGAACAATTTATTGGTGTAATTTTGAATCACAATCTTCAATCTTCAAGAACCTTTCAATCTTCAGATTGGAACTCTAGGCCTTGATCGTCAAACGAGCGAAGACCCTTTATTGTTGTATCCACACGTAAGAATGAACCAAGAACCGTTCTTGAGAATTGCTAGATTCTTAAACCTATGGAAGAATATTGAGAAACCTTTTTGGTGATTTTCTTTCTTGAAAAATCTGCTCTCTTTCGGCTGTTTACAGACTCATATATATACTACTTTAGTAGTTAGAGTTTGTGCCCTAATCAAATTATGAAACAAGTGTAAACCGCCTCTGTGGCTAGTTATGTCGCATGACAAAGGTGGACACATGGCTAGGTATGTCGTGTGACAAACGTTGCCATATGCAGGAACTCTCAATCATTCTTCCTTTGGTTTAACCAATTCATTCTAGTTGTGTGTGACCCAATAGGATTATATTATGTTGGCAATGAGTTCGATCATATCGACTCTCATAAGACATAAGCGGACTCTAGCAAGCCATTATGTCTACCCAAATAATATAACGTAAGAGTTCACGTTTCCAATGGTACACTTCCATTTCTCCCTTTGTCTCACGATGTTATATTGAACACAAGTCATGGTCCACGTCAACTTGTATTTGTTCAATGCTTTCTCGATCTTGAGTATAATGATAGTCCAATCATATTGGGGTGTGGCCACACGCTTTCATCATTATCACTCATCGAGGGGCCCAAGCAAAACATCTCTATTTCGAGGGACAAATTCCATCTTGACTTATCATCCTTCCCATCATGCCAAAGATAGCCTTTATAGATATCGTGTTAAGATATTGTTTCACTAAAATCAAACATAACTTTCATCATATGTAAGGTCATGATAATCTCAGGTCTAGGGACTAAATGAAGTGACCATATGAGATTTAATTATGACATTTGACCATGACATAAATCTCATACGGGTCAAGTCCAGTCATTTGTTCACTAACAAGTACCCATAATTTCAATGTGCATCTCTATGCATATAATCGTCATATGATTATCCATTGACAATTATACTAATTATTCTCTTAATAATCAGGGATGAAGATTATTACAATAAATATGCAAACTATATAATAATCAAATAATAAACTTAAACGATAAAGATAATACATAACGGTTTTAAGTTAAACATAACTAAAGCCTAGGGCATTACACCAACAAACTCGGTTTGCAACTCCAAGTTCTTCTTCTCAGATCAGCTAAGGGCTTCGGTTGATTGCTTTAGGATGGCTTGGTCTGAGATTTCTTGCTCACATAAAGCTTTGTTTGTGTAGTGAGCCTCATCAAGTTTCAATAGAAGATCTCTTATAGTAGCATCTCTGACGTTCAATTCCTCCACGAATTTTCCAAGGGACATAGCAATCCCAGTTTCCAATCTTTCGAACTTCCTCTTATCCTCCTCCTGATTGGACTTAACAACGGAGGCAACCAACTCAGCATTGACAGCAGTGACACTCTTAAGCATAGCATCATGAAGTTCAACAAGGTCTTAGGCAATGACAGGCCTATTAAGATCTTTATCGGTTGGAGGGGCCGGTTGAGGAGCAGGTTGAGCAGCTGGTTGGGGAGGCGGTAAGGTATCATCGGTTGGAGGGCGAATGGATGAAGTAGGAGTGAATAGCTGGATGGCTAGAGAGCGAACCGCTGGAGGCTTATCGGTAAGAGGAGTAGTAGGAGCATCGATAGAGCGACCGGTAAGGGAGACAGTTGGAGAACCGGTAGGGGGCTCGGTTGCAGAATCGGTAAGGGAGATGATTGGCGACTGACCGGTCCTAGACACTTGACCGGTTGGAGAGATCACAATGTCTTCATCTACTGACTCAGAAGAGGAATCAGGTTGATCAACCGGTGCAAGAAATTCATTCGGTTCTTGACTCATCATCTCAGCAAATGAAAGCTCCAAGAGTTCAGCAGCAGTTGGAGCCATCGGTAAAGCAGCTTGCCTTAACCGAATTAAAGGGATCACCCTTAAAGCAAGCAAGAGTAAAGAGGCATGTCTGATGTTGCTCCACGGCTGAGCATGACCATTTCTCATTATAGACAGCCTAGGCACATTAGGCATCAATCCAACCAAGCGAGTGACATCAGAAGACCACCTAAAAATCCTCATTTCCAACACTTGGGTCATACGGTTATTGATGGAGAGGTATCTGAGAAATAGGTTACCGGTTGATAAAGTGCTCTCAACCGGTCTGGGGGCTATATGAACAATCTCTCCTTGGATCCGAATGTTGGGTAGCCGTTGAGAAAGAAAGGGAGAATATTTTGGTTTCTATATGGGAGGAAATTCAGTGACAAGTTGTTGGTCGGCTTTGCTAGGCTTGATTTGATGACCCTTTGGACGTGCAGTCCTTTTTCTGAGTTTCAAAACTTTGATTTTCTGGCATCGGTAACTGGTTTCTCCAGGGCCATTGGTTTTAGTGAGGTTGGGAGGTGTATCAACTGGAGGATCACCATGACCCATAACTTCAGCAACATCGACAAATGTTTCCATTCTGTCCGCTCTTCTTTTCTTCTGAAGCTCATCGACAATTAGAGGAGGCAAAGGTATAGCTTCAATCTTTGCACGGCTAGAGATTTTCTCATGAACATCAAAAAGTGGAATCCCATAGGTTGACCTAGGAATAGAAGACTTTGAGGTGTAATAGTTCAGAGGAGAAAGTAAATCCTTCTGATAAAGACAACAGTCAAGATAGACAGGTGGAACAGCAGGGTCAAGGCGATCATAATCAATTTGCTCATTATCTGAAACATCTTCCTCTTCAAGAAAATCTGATGTAGAATCCTCCTCAAAAACTGGTTCAATCTCCTCCTGAATCTGTGCCTTGCCTTTAGAAATAGAAGGGGGAGCAGCTTGGCTAACCGATAAAGAGGCTTGAATAGCTTGCTGAGTTGCGAACTCTTCAATTGATAATCTTTGCTAGTTCAAATCAGCTTCAAATAGGCTGGCAGCCAAGGCTTTATGCAGATTAATATCATCAGCATCAACAGGTTTGCTCTCCTTAACCGGTTCAGCAGATATATCGGTAAGGGGCACATCGGTAGCAAGCTGGCTAACCGGTAATACATCACTAACCGGTAGAAGAGATACGTCGGTCAAGGGCTTATCGGTTGAGGGCTCTGTCACCTGTAAGTCATCTCTAACCGGTTTAATGGGATCACAGGTAAGAGGCATCGGTTGAGTAACCGGTAAAGAGTCAATATTTTCAACGACTTCTCCTCCTCCTAAGGCAGTAACCGGTGAAGTATCGGTTAAGCCTCCTCCCACATGTCTAACCGTAGCCATCGGTTTGGGAGTGGAGAAATCAACTAACTTTGATCGGTTAAAGGCAGCCTCAGATTGATCATTATCATCATCAGAATCACTGGAAGAACTAGAGGTAGAGGCTGACTGATCATCCTTTGCTTGTTCATCAGAACCACTTTCTTTAAACATATCTTCAATCTCCTCATCAGTTACAAAATCCCACATATTCTTATTTGATTGAACTGAAGAGAAGAAATTAGATAGAGAAATGTCTCCCATGGCTTAAAAATCTCTATTCATATCCACAAGATTTTGTAGTTGTACTAGGTCCATCACGTTCTTAATAAAATGGATTCTTCGAGGGCCTAGATTGACAATTTCAGGATCAAAAGAGGGAAGATCATCCTCAGGTAATTCATACCTTCCTAGCTGGTACAGATCAGACTCTAGAAGGGTATCTTGGGCATTGTACAAAAGTGCAAAATCAGCCCATACAACGTGTACCATCATGTCCTGCCTTAGCCTATCTTGAGCCAAGTAAATAGCATTCCACATAAGAGGCAGAAGATCAAAATACATGTTGTAAATCTTGAGAAGGCTGTCTTTAGATAAAGAGATGTCATAATCACTCAGTAGACAAGGCTTGCTGTAGTAAATTCCCTTTTCTTCATGAAAGTTGTCAAAATCCACATAATCTGTCATGTCACCGACTGGGACTGAGTCTTTGTTGATTTTGTGGAATTGTAACAATCTCCGGATAAATGGAGGCAAGTGATAAATGGGATAAACCCAATTTGGAGAGGGAACAGAGTTGGGGTTAACCGACCAAGGATTGTAGTGATAAATGTGAAAAGTTGGGTTTCTGATCGATTAGCAACGGCTTACCGGTCTGGCAGAAGACTGACCGGTGAAGGGAACCTTTTCGGTTAGGAAATCATGTTCAAACAGCCGTTTTGGGATAAAAGGAATGAAAGTGCCCAAATCGGTCTCAATTCTCCTTTTTCTTTCAACATTCTCTCTGGCTAACTGATATAAAGATTTTGGGGTAGGCTTGGACTTTTTGGAAGGTGGAGGAGCTGACTTTCTGGCTGTCTTCTTTTGTCAGCTAGGGGAGAGAACGGATGCAATCGGTTGATCATCAGAGGAGGTAGGTTGAGGAGCATTAACCAATATGGGATCAGCTGAGGGTTCATCGGTTAGGCTTCGCTTGACTGGTAAGGTAGAGGTCGGTTTGGGAGCAGCAGCATCGGTTTGTCTAACCTTTGGTCGGCTAGCCTTCTTCTTTGGTTGGGCAGCTGGCTTATCGGTTGACTTACCGGTTGTAGGAGCAACACCGGCTGAGGGTTTGGTTTCTTTGATGATTCTTGAAAAATCAAACTTATCAAATGATTTGTAGAAAGACTGAGGGTATTTTTGTTGACTGGCTGAGGCATTTAGCACGGCTGGAATTTTCCTCAAGGCACGGCTAATCAATAGATAATGGCATGGTTTGGCTTTATTGGGCTTGGAAGTAGGCTTCTCTTTTTGATACTTCTTGAAGGCTATCAAGATGATTCGATAAAGAAATGAACACCAATTGAAGTCATTCTGAAGGATAATAGCTGCTATAGCTTCCCACTGTATCATAGTGATACAATGATGGGAGCCAGACCGGCAGATGATGCAACGGTCAACCACCTCGGCTAGGGCATAGTAAACGGCATCCAAATCAGCTTTCTTGTTACCCTCACCGATAATAAAGGGGTCAGATCCTCTAACTCTGGACTAAGCAAGCATCATGTCTTTCATCAATACAGAAGACGAACTGGTAGAAGGGAGATCAGGAAAGGCAGCAGCAATAGTTGCAGGGCTGAAGGTTACAGGAATGCCGGCAACGGTTGAGATGATATTATCGAGATCTCCATCTTTCACATCATCATCCAGAACTCCATTATCGAACATCTCATTGACCAACTCATAAAAGATGTCTTCATTACCCTCCGGCATCAAGAATGGGAGAACTCCGGCAGCAATGAACATAGCTTGAAGAAGGTTTCCTTCTTCGGAGTCAAAGAAATTGGGGAGAATGTAAACTCCATAAATGTCTTTCTTGATAGAGGAAGGTTTAGGAGCCATCTGTGAAACATTCAAACATCAAACCAACATTTTAAGTTAGAGTCGAAGAAGATAAACATTATATGTGAAGTTCATGACCTAGGTTTTGAAAGAACTGGACATCTTCAAAAGTTTTGAAAAGATTTTGAGTTTATGAAGAGTTACCAGAAATCTTTGAGAATGAAGAAATCGAAGATGATGAAGATTCGTAACAATGGAGATTAGCACCGATTGCTGTTCAACTTGCAGATAGAGAGAGAAAATCTAGGTTTTGAAAGTTTGAAAAGTTGCTTTTTGAAATCCTTTTATAGGTGTGAGAGAGAGAAGATGAAAAGGTGTGTTGGTTAAATCAAAGGCAGTTCAAACGTTTATAACTGGCATGCACATATATATTAATGATTTTAAATTCACGATTTTAAATATGAGACATGAAAATAGAGAACGTGTGTGCAGCAGTTATACTAAAATGCAATAATGAACAAAAAGATAACCTTTTGGAAAAATAAGAATGTTACAGAGATTACCTTTTTGATCAAAATTTAAAATTTATCTACCTCAAAAAGGAAAGATAGGAGACAGGTCAAGGGGTTGTCAGTCTAAAGCGGCTGAGGAGACCTGATGTGAGAGCAAGGGATGATGACAACGAGCCGGTTAAAAACGGATTGGAAGTTACGATCCGGTCGCAGTTCATCGGTAAGCGATTATACAGGCTTGATGGCTAACCGGTCAGGTGCAATGACCGGTTAGAGAGACCAACTTTGCACCGGTTAAGGGCTATCATGCAATGACCGGTTAGAGAGACCAACTTTGCACCGGTTAAGGGCCATCAGTTAGGAATGTCTCTTACCGGTTAGGTATACAAGTTAGGTACGCCGGTTAGAGGTATCGGTTAGGGATTCTTGCCTTACCGATCAGATGGGCCGGTTAGGGGAACCGGTTAGGGGCACCGGTTAGCAATAGCACATGAGGAAACAACTTGATCAGTTGAGAGCTTACACAAGCAACAAAGTTAGCACAATATATTAACGAATATCAATCATGCCTAGTTCTCCTCTAAGGAATTCAAATCTTTTAATATCCAAGGGTTTTGTCAAGATATTAGCCAACTGATAATCAATATGTACTTTTAAAAGAACGATATTACCCTTTTCAACGTGATCCTTGAGGAAGTGATATTTGATGTCTATGTGCTTTGTCTTGGAATGCATCACAGGATTGTTTGAGACTGAAATGACTGAGGTGTTGTCACAGTAAATGGGACACACTTCTTGGGGGAATTTCATAGTCCACCAGTTGTTGCTTCATCCATAGGATTTGTGAACAACAACTCCCAGCAGCTATGTACTCAGCCTCAGTTGTAGAAGTGGAAATTGAAGCTTGCTTCTTGCACGACCAGGAAACCAATCGGTTACCTAGGAATTGACAAGTTCCACTAGTACTTTTCTTGGTGACCCTACAAGTTGCAAAATCAGCATCTGAATAGCCAATCAGTGTAAAGGATGAATCTTTTAGATACCACAAACCTAAGTTAGCAGTTCCCACAAGATATCTAATAATTCTTTTAACAGCTTGTAAATGAGATTCTCTAGGGTCAGCTTGAAATTTAGCACATACACATATGGCAAACATGATATCTGGCCTACTGGCGGTTAAGTAAAGTAGAGATCCTATCATACCTTGGTAGAGTGACATATATACTTTCTTACCGGACTCATCTTTGTCTAGGTGTACATTGGTGGCCATTGGAGTGCTTTGAGGATGAGCAGAATCAAGACCAAATTTCTTGATGAGATATTTGGTGTATTTGGCTTGATTGATGAATATACCTTCTTGAGTTTGCTTGACTTGAAGTCCAAGGAAAAAGGTTAGCTCACCAATCATGCTCATCTCAAACTTGCTCTGCATAAGTTTCTCAAATCTCTTGCATAATTTTTTGTTAGTAGATCCAAAAATAATGTCGTCAACATATATTTGAACTAACAATGAATGTCCATTATGCTTTGCAATAAATAAGGTGGTATCGATTTTACCTCATTCAAACTTCTCACTAAGTAGGAATTTGGAGAGAGTTTCATACCATGCTCGGGGTGCTTGCTTAAGGCCATACAAAGCTTTATTCAATTTGTAGACATGATCATGCTTCTTAGAATCTTCAAATCCTGGAGGTTGATCTACATATACAAGCTCTTGAAGTTCTCCATTAAGAAATACACTTTTCACGTCCATTTGGTATAACTTAAATTCTTTGTAGGCTGCTTAGGCAAGAAATAACCTAATGACTTCTAGTCTAGCTACGGGCAAAGGTCTCATCATAGTCTATGCCTTCTTCTTGTCTATACCCTTTTGCCACTAATCTTGCCTTATTCCTTGTAATCTTTCCAGACTTATCCAATTTATTTCTATACACCCATTTAGTTCCAATCACTGTTTGATCACTAGGTCTAGGCACTAACTCCAATACTTTGCATCTATCAAACTGGTTAAGCTCTTCTTGCATAGCTTCTACCCAACTGGGGTCATTAAGTGCTTCTTCAGTCTTCTTTGGTTCTATATTTGAGACCATAGCAGAGGAGAATAGTCCATGTTGTTCCTCCATGCTTCTCAATTGGCCTCTAGTCATTCTTGGACCAAAGACGTCACCAATCACATTTTCCAAAGGATGATCTCTAACTGTTCTCACTTAATTAGGAAGGTCTTGCCTGACCGATTCTTGTCTTAAGGTTTCTAATGGAGGAGTATAATCGGCTAAGGGAGAGGTGAACGGTTGATGAGATCAGTTAGGGAGAGGTGAGGCTGACTGATGGTGATCGGTTAGTGGAGAGGAAAATGGTAAGTTAAAGTTTGAAATTGGTTCAGTTTCAAGTGGTGCAATAGGAAAAATAGTATAGGGGCTAGCTGGTAATGGATCAGTAAAAGGAGTTTAAACATTAGATTGTCTAACCGATTGAGGGAAAAGGAGTCATCAACTAGGTCTCTACAGGTTACGCTACTTGATACAGAAGGCTGAGCTGGAGATTGATTTGCATTGATACTGGTGGTTTGATTGAAGTTTTGATTGCTGGATTCACCTGTCTCAAAAACACCAGAATTATCAGTACTATTTGGAGCCTTGTCAGACTCTAGCAAATCAAATTCATCAAATGTAACATGAACAGATTCAACAATTTTCAACAGACGTTTATTAAAAACTCTAAATGCCTTACTGTGCTTGGAATAACCAACAAAGATGCCTTCATCGGATTTTTCATCAAATTTACCTCGACGCTTTTTACCGTTGTAAAGAACATAACACTTGCAGGAAAAAATCTTGAAGAAACCAATGTTGGGAATTCTGCCACGCCAAAGCTCATAAGGGGTCTTGTTGTGAAATTTGTTGACCAAAGATCGATTCTGGGTGAAGCATGCTGTATGGATAGCTTCAGCCCAAAAATACTTGGGTAGCCTAGCTTCGGATATCATTGTTTTTCCAGCTTCGATCAAGGTTCTGTTCTTTCTCTCAACAACACCATTCTGTTGAGGTGTTCCAGCAGCTGAGAAATTATGATCTATTCCGTGATCATCACAGTACTGAGCGATTCCATTATTTTTGAACTCCGTTCCATTTTCTGATCTCATACTGATGATGTCACACTCCTTTTGGGTTTGAAGTAGGCGAAACAATTTGGTGGCAACTTCATAGGTATCATCTTTTGAAGCAAAGGTTTCCACCCATGTAAATCTTGAAAAATCGTCTACAACAACCAAGGCATATCTGCTACCCCCTAAACTGGCAGTTGTTGTGGGGCCAAACAGATCCATATGTAGCAGCTGGAGGCACTTAGAGTGGACATGCAGGGATTGCTATGGAATGATTCTTTATGTTGCTTTCCTAACTGACAGGCTCTGCATTTCCTTCCATGATCAGCAGACACTTGAGGCAGGCCGGCAACTAGATTTTTATTAGCCAGCTTGGATAGGTATTTTAAATTCAAGTGACCGAGTCTCTTGTGCCATAGCCAGGAATTCTCACTGATGTTCTTAGCTACAAAACAAACATTAGTAACACTCAAAACAATATTTAAATTTATAGCATAGATGTTACCTTTTCGATATCCAGTGAGAAGGGTTTCTCCTGTAGCAATGTCTTTTACATAACAGTTGGAAGAATTGAAAATACAATGCATACCTTTATCACAAAATTGTGATATGGAGAGAAGGTTGTGTTTCAGACCATCCACCAAAGATACCTTCTGTACAGTAACTGTACCTCTTTTGATGGATCCACGACCAATAATTTTACCCTTTGCGTTGTCACCAAAGACAACTGGAGGACTAGATGCTTCTTCAAGATCGGTTAGGAGATCACCATGGCCAGTCATATGCCTAGAGCATCCACTGACCATAATCCAAACATCCTTATCGGCATCGGTTGAGGCCATAAAGCATTCCTGAAATGAAACAATAAGCTTATGGTCCCCCTTATTCTTTTGGGTCCAAAGAGTTAGTTCCTCTTTGGCAGCCATATCTGGCCACCACCTGAGCTTTTAGACTCAGTGGGTCCAGATAGGTGCTTCAAGAGGCATTCATAAGCCTTGTGATCGATAAAACCATAATTTGTACATTTATTAGACGATGTCTGTGAGGACTTAGATGAGTTGATATTCAATTTGGCCAATGCTTTAGAGGGATCAGATGATTTGACAGGAACAAAAACCATTGGAGTAAAGGTGTTGGCTTTACCTTTGTTGGCCGATTGCATAGGCTTGGAAATTCTATTGCCGGTTGAGGAGCCCTTACCGATTGGAGCTATGTGACCGGTGACGGTTGTCTGACCGGTCGCTCCTTTACCGGTTGAAGCTGCTTTACCAGTTAAGTTTTTCGGGCCTGCAACTTGGCCAGCAAGTTTAATTCCAACTTTGCTGTCATCATCTCCAAGTGGGACATATTGTCCTAGCTTAGGATCAGCTACCTCGGTCCATTGGGATTTGTTCTTATCAATCGTGACCTTCATCTGTTCCTTCACCTTGGGATAGGTGTGTGGGACAGCACCAAAAGGTCTAGTTGAACCTTTCTTAAGCAGGTTGGATTGAGTATCATCAAATTTGTCCATCAAGTTCTTAGTAACAGACTCAATGACTGGTTTGTCTTTGCTATCATTGCTGCTGGAGCCAAAGCCTATACCTGATAGATCTCGATTAGGAGACATCTGGTCTTGTATGATAGTCTCCACAGCAGCTCGGGGTTTTGAAAAAGTGTCAATAGTTTTTGAAAGAGAGTTATTTCTTGACACTAAATCAACAATTTGACTAACACAGATATTTAGTCTCTCAGTGAGTCCTTGATTTTCTTTTCTCAACTGATCAGACTCTAGCTTACTTTCTTTCAAAACTTTTATTTCAGCTTTTAGCGAGTCATTCTCAGTTGTGACCTTTTTAAGATTAACAGCCATAACTTTGTGAGCATTATTTAATTTTCAAAATCAGTGAAGAGCTCATTCATCACCTCTGCCATTTTAGACTTTGACATAATGGGCATAGAGTCAATGGTAGGCTGAGAGGTTGAGGATGATGGTTCAAAGTTAGGATCAAAATTGGGTAAGGATGATATCGATTGGGGGCTTAGCTCGGTTAGGGTCTTCAAAAATTGAATCAGTCGGGGCTCAAGTATCGATTGATGAGAAGAGATCGTTAAGGCTTGAGCTTGATAGGTCTATTGAATTGGTTGCATTAGAGGTTTGAGAGTGGGCATGGTTTTACACTGACCGTAGAGAGCTCCACCTATGTTTTGAATTTTGAAGTTGTAAGTATTATCTGCCTTAGGGATGGGTTCATCAAAGTATGTCAAAGGAGATCTCATAGGTAGGGTCTGGTCATTGTAAGATGATTGTTCATTGGAGTTGGGGTGTCTAAAGATAGGTGACTGCAAGGAGATGGGTTCATCATTGGTTCCATCAATAGCAACAAAACTGACATCAACATCTTCATTTGAGTTAGCATCCTCATTTTCAGAATCAGTCTCAAACCAGACTGGCATAGCCTTTTCGATTCTTTCCTCGGCAACTAGGCTCTTAGATCTAGGGTTTTTCTTGAACGGTTTCTTCCTCAGAAATTCATATTTCGGTTGAGGGCATTTGGAAGCAAAATGGTTGGGTTTTCTACAGTTGTAACACACAAGCTCACCTTGGGCATTCTTACCATCAGTTGAGGTTGAGGTTTGGCCTTTTCTTTGAAAGTTTCCAGATCTTTGGAATGATGAGGATTTGGGTTAGAAGGATTTGATGTGGGATTGTTGAGATCTCTTGAAATCCTTAAATTTTCTATAGTTTCTAGCGAAGGCAGCAAATTCATCCTCTTCCTCAAAAGGCATACTAGATGTGGTATTGGTTTGAACTGGTTGAGGCTGAGAGATTGAGGGAGAGTCATTGGTAGGTTGGCTGTTAAGCATAGAAGAACCAGGGAAGATCTCGGTCTGAGCTGGCAGAGATAAATTTTTAAATTGTTTTTGAACTCCACTCAGCCGGTCTGAGAGATTGAGGGAGAGTCATGAGATTCCTTAATTCTCTGGGTGTGGTGTTGATTTTTATGGGTGTCATCGGACCATCTCTGACTACAGCCATTAACCTATCATCTATTGAATCCATATACCGCATGATTCTGTTTTTCCATACTGGAAATTCGTTTTCATTCAACATGGGAATAGTCCCCATGTTCCATGTTTGCATGAGTTTTCCGGCCATCTTGGATTTGACAATTCAAGTGGTTAAGCTTGGAAATATAGTTTTTGAAAATTGTGAGCTCTGATACCAATTGTTAGGCCCAACTGGTAGGAATCAGGCTAGAGGGGGGGGTGAATAGCCTGATTTAAAACTTTTTCTAAAACTCTTGAGATCTTTGAAAATGTTGATTCACTACTCTAGCTAACAGATGAGACAAGTTTGCACAGCGGAATGAAAATGTCGGTTAGAGAGTTTCTCAAACGGTAAGGTAAAGAGTTTCAAAAGGTAAGTTAAAATTTCATGCAAATGCAACAGGATAACTTTTCTTTCCAAGTAAGTCAAACAAGTAAGAAGTAACAAGAGTCAACAGGTTGTGACCAGTTGAGAGACTATCAATCGGTTACAACAACACAAGAAATAAACAAACACACAAAGAAATGACACATTGTTTGAAGAGGTTCACAGTGTTAAATAACTGCTACGTCCTCTACCAAGTTTGGTCAGAACTTGGATTTGTGAAAGTGCACTGCTATTAATGGTTCCTAACTATTACAAGTTGCAAGCCCAATGATTGAAGGCTGCTAAAAGTAAAGTGACCACTAATGAATCGTGCTACAATAAAGACCAAGTATTTTCTAGAGATGTGCTCACAAGTTGAGCTGATTTCTCTAGGGTGTGTGTGTGATTCAATCAATGTGTTCCATTTGTAGTCTAATTGAGGAACACAACATGAATTGATTGAAGGTGCTCAGTGTATGTCCTACAGAGATGTCTAGTGAATGTGGGGACTTGAATTGAATGCCTTGAACTTGAGTGTTTGAAGGTTGGTAGTTCTTGGAAGCTCACTCTCAAGGATCTTAAATGCACCAACCATCTTCAATGCTCAGGGGAAGCTATTTATAGAGTGCTTCAAAAAGGAGCCGTTGTCTTTGAAGAGGTTGTAATGATGACTTGGACTGGCAGGCATTAAATGGGAGTATCTTTTCATTTAATGCCTGAGATTTGATAGAGAGGATTTCCATTGAGTAGTTGAGGTGATGTGAGTACTGGTAACTTTGACATTCCACTTTGAGATTCTGACAGTAGCAGGAATGTCTTTTTAGCATGCTGCTTTACCAACTTCAGCTAAAGTTGGTGGCTGAGTAGTTGGGAGCAATAAATGCTTTGGCTAGCTGAAGGAAGCTAGAATGATAATCCAGGACCGGTTAGAGAATGAAGGACAAGACATGTGAGATAGTAAATCGGTCAGTTAGATGACCGGTTACGCATGACTTACCGGTTGAGTGGTCAACCGGTTAGAGAAGCTTCTTTACCAAGTAAACACATTTGCTGATAGGGAAATCTTCAGGTCTTCAAGTCTTCAAATCTTGAGAAAATTACATAACAAAAACACTGGGCACTAGCACTAAGGGAACCTATCATACATAGAAAAATTCTATTTGTTCTAATTAAAATTAGGGGTCCTCATTAATGCTTGTTGTGATTGGGATTAAGCAATTCTAAATCTAAACATATATTTGACTAACAAAGAATAAGAAGGATTTGTACCTGTTCAATATAAAATAACCATTGAAATTCCAAGATAGACAAAAGACATGAATATGTAGAGGCAATTGACCCAGTACATAGCTGTTTGAAATTCTAACGATAATAATATATGAAAGATACATTGCGCATGTAACTATCATTTAAAATACAATTATAAATGAGAATGCACAGCCTATTCACTTACCCTTATTTCACTCTGATTTATATATATAAATTATGACTTGGAAAACATACTGTGAATATGTAAATGACTAAGTACATATACTACTATTCATAATTACTTATTCTTACGATATATAAATTGAATACAATTATTTTTTATACATTTTAATAATGTGTAAGTTTATAGTATTTTAGAAATAGTTTTTGGCATTCCCTGAAAATAGTCTGGGAAAATATACCGAGATACCAATATGCTTTATTTGCAAGTAAATTGCATATTATAAATTTCTATTACTTAAATTCTAAAAGATTCATTTGTACAGTGTAAATTTATGTAGATTAATAGGTTTGCAATTTTATTTGATGTTAGACATGACTTCTTCAATCCTTTATTTCATGTAGAAGATGAGTGTTCCTTTGTTTACCGGAGAAGACATTCTAGAATAATCTCCAAGGTATATATTTTACAAAATTAAATATGTAATGTCATTCGATCATGAGAGTGAAGGAAAAAAATGCCAGGCATTTTAATAGTCAATACATAATTACCTTGTGAAATTAGAGCTATAGTATTGCTTTATTACTAAGAAAACATAATAAAACGATGTAATTTATTATAAAAAAAGAGGAGAAAAAACATGGAAATAGTATATTCAAAGACATCTGGGAAATTAGGCGCCATGGTATGGCTTTATTACAGGGCAAACATGACAAAGAGGTGAAATTCATAAATGGACATAGTAGTCATTTAAACTCAAGGCCTTTACGCACTTTCTTCAATCCTGCAACCTCTTTTCCCTTTCCCGCTTGCACTGTTGACTCTTCCTCAAGCCTGGCCAAAGGCGCATCATCATATCTGTCCAAAACAAAATTTCTTTAAGTGTTTATACATAAAGTAGATCATTTAGTGTTTACTGACTTAAACCAACCTTTTCCTAGAATAACTCCTTTTCTCATTCACGTATGGTGTTTTGACAGAAATTGAAGCCGTTCCTGACCCAACTTCACCCTGAATTATACTCAGATAAGATAAGGAATAACAAAAGAATTAATTATTATAATCTAAAATGTAACCATGAAAATGAGTAATTAGTTTCTTACCAGTACCTTTTCAGGAGGTGGGTCGCGAATGTCACCTTCAAGAAATACTCTCTTGACTGTGAAAGTTTCAATTCCATTTCATAAAATGTAGTCTTTTTCATAAAGGTGCATCCTTTGCACCTAAAACCCCCATTTTCAAATAAAAATGTCATTTTTATGCATCATTTGCATATAAAAACTCAATCTTTTCAATAAAAATGCATCCTTTGCATTCAAAACCCCTTGTTCAAGCATCATTTGCTTTAAAGACCATGTCTTTACCATAAACTAGCATCATATGCTTTTCAAAATGCAATCTTTATGCATCATTTGCATAATGAATGCCAATTTCTTCAACAAAAATGCATCATTTGCATAAAAATCAAATCTTTATGCATCATTTGCAATAAAGATTATTTCTTTAAACTAAGTGCATCATTTGCAACCCAAAAATGTCATCTTTTCATTAAAGTGTCATTTTTCATCATGCATTTCCCCCTTTCCCCCAACCTAGGAATGGATCGGTGTAAAAGATCCTATCTTTACATCGTTCCTTCCATTAAAGGTTTCATATTTCTTTAGAAAGGGACACCTTGAACCCTATATCTCCGATTATCGTTTAAGAAAGAGTATGAAGCCTCTATACGAGCTCGACCGTCTTAAAGCGTAGGATTGATGGGCTAAGGACCCTCCTTTTCTAAAGAACCTCATCTTTGACCAAAAGAGAGTCATTCTCTCGATCACGCAAGTCCCGAGGGTCCCAAGGTTTAAAATGCGATGATCACAAGTCATAAGATGAGGACGGGATCATAATCCCAAATACATAAAATTCCAAGGAATCCTGAGCGACAACCAACAAATGGTTTGTACGTTCGGAAGACAACTTGGGACATTCCCCCCCCTCCTTATTGTCAAACACATGCACACAAGAAAGCACTCAAGCAAGCACGATTACTGAAATCTTGGGAGACTTGCTCCGGCAAGGCACTTTGGGTGAACGCCAAACGTTCTTCCCAAGGGGTAACTTAACCTCCGAACTCAAGTAAAAACCTTTTTTTCAAAGTTTTGAGGTAATCAAAATGGCGTGGCGACTCCGTTTTTCAAATTAAACTCGGATGTCTTCAAACTCGCGTGAATCCAAACAAAAATTTGGGCACCACATTCACAGCTGGAGAGGAGAGGCTAGGGATAAGTTCACCGGGAAGACCAGGATCACCTTCGATTATAAGATGGTGAAGCCCGTCATCAACAGGGACGGTCATGAGGGAGTGGACTTCTATCCCTGGGGGAGGTACCCGGAGGCTTTGATGGGGGATGCCGTGGTGGTGACCAGGCAGAGGAGATGGCTGGCATGGTTGACTTGTGATATTATTTATCTGGGGGACCATTTCTCCAGGCAGCACGGTCACGTCCCTCCTTTGGGCGCTATTACTCCCCATGATCCTCCTCCGTTCATGCTGCAGCCCAGGAATTGGTCGGTGGATGAGATAGAGAGGTATCAGGCTGGATTGGCGGCCGAGGAGTATTTTGATCTCGCTACCCCGTATGCCACCTTTGTGGAGGCGCGTTTGAGGATGCCGCAGAAGTTAGTGAAGATAGCCGCCGCTCAGGGGTACGGGGAGGCCGAGCCGACCGATCCACCTATGCCTCCAGCTCACCTTTCTTATGTGGTGAACGGGGTACCGAGGAGGCTGATGGTGCCTATTCCAAATACGAGGGAGGCCGAGTATACTTTGCCGGCTGACAGCACTGTAAGTAACTCTGGGTCCCTTTTCTTTCGGCTTTTCTTTATTTTCTGCGATTTTGAAATTTTCTGAGATTTTCTGAGTTTTTCTCTTCTTTTCTCGCAGGTCCCTGCTCACACCTATGACGGTTTGGTACGGCAGAACAGGGGCTGGAAGGAGGTAGCTCAGTCCCTTATGAGGAAGTTGGCCTGTGAGTCAGGCCGAGCGCAAGAGGAGGCACGTTGGGAGCTCGGCCTCTACATCCTCGGCCTCACGGTAACACTCATCGTCTACCAGTGCCGTGCCTCGGGGGCGAGGGCCTAACACAGACATTTTGGAGCAGCTGGCAGAGTATGAGCACGTGCCTGTCCACCTATCTGGTGTGAGTGATGCCGAAGATTTGCTGAGGGATCCTGAGCTCTATGAGCTGAGTAGCGATGATGATGAATCAGAGACTTAGGATTCCTAATGGTTGAACTAGGAGAGGAAGAGAGAAACACTGAACAAAAATATGCACAATTTGTATTTTATTATTTTATTTGGGGTGCCAAGGAGGCAAAAAACAATGTAATGATCTTTTATTTTCTTTTCCTATTGATGCATTATGATTTTGCATATTACTTGAGCCTCGGGGCAGCTTTTTTGCTTGGAAATGGGGGCGGAAATTGAGCCGGAATGGTTTATAATGGTATGTGACTGCATGGATGGTGTTTGGACATGTTTTTATGCATGTTTTGTTGAGAAAGTGGGGTGAGAACTCCACTTGGGCAACAGCTTTGGCTACTGCAGATTTTTTTTTTTTTTTCCGCGAAGCAAAAGAGCTGTCAGTCCTAGGACACAGGCAAAAGAAGCCGTGCGGCTTGGATCCATGTCTGAATTGATTTTTTGCAAATAAAATCAAGGAAGGGCCTTTTCATTACATTTTCACCCTAGACTTGTCCCAACTGATCCCAAAGCATATTTTTGGCTAAAAAATCATCATCTTCGATCACAGCCAATGGGGAAACCAGTCCAATTGCAAAAGGGGAAAAGGGATCGTTTTCTGTCCGATCTTCAATCTTGGATGAGACTCAACTTTCAATCTCATAAGGGGCTGTTTGAAAACACCTTCAAGATCAAGTCTTTATGGCATTTGAAGGATCTCCCGCCTGATTGAGACCTTTTGAGAGCAGCAGCGAGGTTTTGGGACGTCCGGAGACATGTTTACTGCTTTTCCTACTATGAACTCGTCCCAACCTTCGAAGATTTCCGGGCATTGATTGGGGGTACAGAAATTGAAACCATCTCGATTCCTTTGACCGGGGACTTGCCGGTGACCGTAAAGTTGGCATCTTTTCTGCAAATTTCTCCGAAAGAGGCCGAGGGGATGATGATAGCCCCTGATAGGATTGACGTTTCTGATATCCCGAGTAGGTTCGGGTCTCCGGGTACTGCTGCGACCACGGTATCCATGGACGCCTTTGTCCTCTGTGTATTTTCCTTTCTGTTTACTGCCGAGTCCTTCGGGGTCTGTCATAGTGGCCTTTTGGACATGGTCAGAGACTGCAGGGCCGGGAGAGATATTGTCCCACTGATTTTGGGGGAGACACTGCATGGCATCGACAGGATGGCTAGGGGGGACCATTTCATGCGGTCTGGGAGCCCAGCTGTGTTGACTTTATGGTTGCAGGAGAGGCTTGGGGCTTTGCCTACTCAGTGCCCTTGGGTGATTTCTCGGAGGGGTGCACCTAGACAGCAAGATCAGGGTAGTTGGGAGCTGATGATGGCTCGGTTATCTACCTCAGACATTCACTGGTGGGTGCCTCATTGGAGGTTGCAGACTCGGAGGACGTTTCAGAAGTCCTATGTAGTGAGGGTTCTGGGGCTTTCTTGGTCATCTTTCTACATTTCCTGCCTAGTATCCAGGCAGTTTGGGACTTTGCAGGAGCCGTTGTATGATTGGGAGGATATCCGTTCCATGGAGGTAGCGCCTTTTGATATGAGGGATCCAAACAGCTTCTCATTTTTCTCGAGAGCGTGGACATACGCTGCTTTTCCATCCAGGGCCATTCTCAAGAGCAGTAAGAGTACTATCTTGACCATGGCTTACTTGGATTGGTACGAGAGGAAATGGGGCGACTCGGATTGCTTTGGGAGAGAGGCGTCAGGCTTTATTGGGTACTGAGGCTTTATTGGGTACTGACTGTGACTCGAGCAGGACTCTGAGGGAAACTGAGGCCAAGGCTAGCTACCATAACCAGTCAGGTGATCTTATTAGAGATATGGAAGTCCGATATGAGAGACTATCGGAGGTCTCTCCCCTTACTGAGGCTCAGCGGGCGGAGATACGGACTCTTGCCAGGGTAGAGAAGGCACTTATTGACACAGGCTTGGTGGAGGCTCCAGTGAGGATTCCTGAAATAGGGATGAGGGAGACCGACATCATTGAGAAGAAGAGGAAGAACATTCGACGGGGTCGAGGTAAAGGAAAGAAAGGCAAGGAAGACTCTGTGGATGACAACTGAGAGACCTATTCCGAGCACCTACTTATTGCCTTTTGCAAACACAGTAGTTTATTAGGTCTTTTTGTATATTTTAGTCTTTGTAGAAGTTTAGCAGAGTCAAGAGTAGACCGTGCTTGAACTCATCAAGAAGTTTTTGATTTGTAAATAACAAAGATATTTGTCTTAGAAATTATTCAAGACACATTTCAGAGAAATTTTGAATGTCTTATTTATTGTTTTGACCGAACCATTTCTGGCTGCCTACATTCCCCTTTTACAAGAAAGACTAAGGGGCTCAGGTCTTCGTAGTTCATTTTGGTGAACTATTGGGATTTTTTTATTTTTTTTTATGTGAAACCCTGTTTTCTGCCTAGACCGCCCTTTTTAGGGTTTTCAGCCTAGCTGGGCATTACTCTTTTTGCACTATTTTTCTCTTTTTTTATGTGCGACCCTGTTTTTTGCCTAGACCACCCTTCTCAAGGTTTTTAGCCTAGCTGGGTATTACTCTTTTTGCACTACTTTTCTTCTTTTTTTTTCTTTCTTTATATTTTTTTAATTTTAGACATAGTACCGGCGGAGCTTGTCACCGTTGATCGGGTGAACAAAAGGATTGCCGTCTAAGTCTGCGAGCTTCATTGCCCCTCCCGATAGTATCTTCTGCACCACATACGGGCCAATCCAAATGGGTTCCCATTTTCCCAGAGGGTTGTCTCTGG
This sequence comes from Adenophora triphylla var. japonica, assembly GCA_022495995.1. NCBI lineage: Eukaryota > Viridiplantae > Streptophyta > Magnoliopsida > Asterales > Campanulaceae > Adenophora > Adenophora triphylla. Next base: position 181,764 of record JAFEMH010002879.1, read on the forward strand.
TAGGGGGACTTTACTTTCAGTACTAAGTCACCTTCTTTGATGTCTCTGGCCTTGACCTTTTTATCGAATGCCCTGGCCATTCACCTCTAGTAGGATCAGGTGTGTTCCATGGCCTTTAGCCTCCTTTCATCAAGTAGGGCCAACTCATCATGCCGGCTGTGTAACCATTCTACTTCATTGACACTGTTTTCCAGGAGGACCCTTAATGACGAGATTTCCAACTCTATTAACAGTACTGCTTCCATCCCGTAGGTCAGGACGAAAGGGGTTTCTCCTGTGGCTGTTCTAACAGACGTTCTGTAGCGCCAGAGTGCCAGATGCATCTTTTTGGGCCAGTCACGACCGCGGGTGGCCATTTTCCGGATAATTCTTTTGAGTGTCTTATTGGCAGCTTCTACTGCTCCATTAGTCTGAGGCCTGTATGGGGATGATTTGTGGCGAGTAACTCTGAATTCTGACAGCAGTCTACCGTAGTCTCCTTCAAAGTGTGTCCCGTTATCCGAGATGATCTCATTTGGCACCCCATATCTGCACATGATGTTTTCTTTGACAAACTGGGCCACTTTCTTGGAAGTGAGGACCTTATAGGACTTTGCCTCTACCCATTTCGTGAAGTAGTCCACTGCACTAACACAAATTCATGCTCATTGCTTCCAGCCGGGGCTATCTTCCCTATTACGTCTATACCCGAAGTTGCAAACGGCCAAGGAGTCATCATGCAGTATAGGTCGTGAGGCGGAAGATGATTGAGGTTGGCAAACCGTTGGCATTTGTCGCACTCTCGTACATGCTGAACACAGCCTGTTTCCATGGAAATCCAGTAGTAGCCCATTCTGAGGATCACTTGCATCAATGCCCTGGCATTCATATGAGGACCGCAGGGACCATTATGGACTTCGGTCATCAGCTCTCTTGCCTTTTCTTTGGTGACACATAAGAGGAGTGGTCCTTGGTACCGTTTCTTGTACAGATCGCCCCCTAGGATGACATAATGAGAGGCCAGCCGCTTCAAGGCTTGCAAGCTTTTGGCTTTGATGCCTTCCCTCGGTCTACCAACTTCATCTTTAAAAGCTGACTCCCCATCTTTGAGGAACTGGTAAATCTGACTTTACTAGGGCTCCTTGACAGGCTCAGGTCCCAAGTCTATTTCGCAACAGAAAGCCAGGGCTTCTCTTCTACCCACTCTGAATGGTTTTATTACCTTTCCCTCGGGGATCTCTACCAATGAGGCTAGAGTAGCTAAGGCATCTGCAAATCTGTTCTTGTCTCTCGGCAGGTAATGGAAGGTCACTTCTCTGAACTGCTCAGTCAATTCTTCCATGTAGGCGTGATACCTCTGAAGATTAGGATCCACAGCCTTCCATCTGTTAGAGACCTGGTTGATGATCAGGGCTGAGTCTCCGTAGACCTCGAGTTCCTTAACATTTCTTTCTAGGGCAGTCTCCAAGCCAGTGATACAAGCTTCATACTCTGCAGCATTGTTTGTGACAGGGAAGTTCAACTTGATGGCTATTGGCGTATGCTCATCCTTTGGGTCGACCAATAGCATTCCTATGCCATTTCCCCTTTTGTTAGCAGCCCCATCAAAGAAGAGCTGCCATCGGTTCTCAGGCTCAACTACGAAGATCCCTTCATCCAAAAACTGGGGTTCAGGTCCTCGGTCTTCATTGCTAGGGAAGCTTGCCAGATAGTCTGATAGCGCTTGACCCTTTATTGCCTTTCTCGTCACATAGTTGAAGTCATACTCAGCTAGGAAGAACGACCATTTTGCTAGACACAGCGAAAGGGAAGGCTTGTCGAAGATGTACTTGATGGGGTCCATTTTCGAGACCAAGTTCACAGAGTGAGCCTGCATATAATGCTTCAGCTTACTAACTACCCAGACTAGTCTTGCACAAGTCTTTTCACATGCCGAGTAATTGAGCTCACATCCTTGCAGCTTCCGACTGACAAAGTAAATGGCATTTTCTACCCGAGAGTCCTTCTTTTCCTGAGCCAGCATAGCCCCAACTGCCGTATCAGTGACAGTGAGATAGAACAGAAGAGGTTTATGTCCATGTAGGGGGCATAGCACCGGGGGGTGTACTAGGTACGCCTTGATTTGGTCAAAGGCATCCTGGCATTCCTCATTCCATTCTGTGTCCACATTTTTCTACATGAGCTTGAAGATGGGCTCACACATGGTAGTCAGCTGGTTGACAAAATGGCTGATGTACTGTAACTTGCCCATAAAGCTTTTGACTTATGTCTGGGTTCGAGGTGGCCTCATGTCCATAATAGCCTTAATCTTTTGGGGATCAGCTTCAATGCCTCGTTTTATGACTATGTACCCAAGCACTTTTCCCCTTGTTACTCTAAAGGTGCATTTTGTAGGGTTCAGTCTCATGGAATGCTGTCTTAACCTCTCAAAGAACTTTCGCAGGTCGACAAAGTGCTGTCCATCCACACCTTTGGAATGGATTATCATGTCATCGACATAGACCTCAATTTCTTTGTGGATCATGTCGTGGAAGAGTGCAGTCGCTGCCCTTTGATACATAGCCCCGACATTCTTTAACCCAAAAGGCATCACCGTGTAGCAATACGTCCCCCATGGAGTGGTGAAGGCTGTCTTTTCTTGGTCCTCTTCGGCCATCTTAATCTGATTGTAGCCAGCGAAACCATCAACGAAGGATTTGACTTCGTAGTTGGCGGTGGCATCCACCAGAATGTCTATGTTCGACAATGGATAATCGTCCTTGGGACTGGCCTTGTTCAGATCCCGGAAATCTACACAACAGCGCACCTTCCCATTGGCTTTAGTCATAGTCATGATATTTGATAACCAGGTTGGGTATTCAATGACCCTGATGAATCCTACCCGCAGTAGCTTCTCAATCTCTTCCTTGACCTATAGAGACCACTCTGGCTTAATCTTTCTTAACTTCTATTTTACCGGCTTAGCATCGGGTGCCAGAGGGATCCTGTGCTCCACAATCGAGCTATCCAGCCCCAGCATGTCCTTATAAGACCATGCAAACACATCCATGTACTCCCTGAGCAGGTTGACCAGTCTGTCCCATTCAGCCCCTTGAAAGAAGTTCCCGATCTATGTCTCTTTAGGCTCCTTGACAGTACCCAAGTTAACACTCGTCAAAACCTCCTCGGCAGCTTGGGCCCGATTTTCCTCTTTATCGGTAACCTACTTAAAGATTTCTTTAATGTATTGTTCATTTAGTGTTTTTGCATCTTGTTCAAATGAATCATTATTAACTGTTGTTAAGTTATTAGTTAATTTATCATTTGTTAAGTTGGCAATAAGGGGATACTCAGAAAAGATCCATCATTTCATTCAAGGGAAATGGAAAGATAATATTGGCTACATATTCGTAATCTTCAGGCGTGAGGCCTTCAGATGACTCAGAGGATTGGAATTCGAAGACTCCTGACTCAAACGACTCTTGACCCTAGGGACTCTTGACCCTACACTACTTATTGACCAAAGTGTTTAACTGGGTTGGACAGGGGGTTACTCTTTCTTTCTTGCTGCCACAGGGAGAAAGCAATTTTGTTGGCGACCTTCAGAAAGCTGGAAATCTCAAACTGGTCAAAAGCTTTGCCAGGATCATTTGTAGGTTGGTGCCGCGGGAAGATGGTGAGGGGATCCAGAGAGGCCTGGTGTAATCTCTCAGTAAGCTCGTCCGTGACAACTGGACTCATTGATTGGAGGGTCTGATTCATCTTGTCGAGACATTGTTGGTAGGTCATCTTTTCTCTGCTGATTTTTGATACCACAACTTTGTCTGTATAGCCAACAGGAGGGTTGGCCTGGATGATACTGATAAAGTCTTCTTTGGGTGAAACTTTGATTCTGCCTTGATTAACCATGTGTTCTATGGGGGCCTTGTACTCTGCCTCTAGATCTTCTAGCTTCTTGTTGAACTTAGCAATGGCTATGAATTCAGAGTTTTCTGCCTCTAAAGGAACAACATCGATGGGATTGTTGGGTTGGATATTGTCTTGACTGATCGGCTCCTTAGTGGGCTCCTTGGCATAGCTGACATAATAGTCGAACTTGCCCGAGGGCTCTCCCAGAGTTCGTACACTTGTGTCCCCTGCTTCGTACCTCTCTTTCAGCTTTTGTTGTGTAGACTTCTTCTTCTTCTTCCTTGAGGAAGCATCTTCATGAATCCAGTCGTGGTAAGCGTCTTCCAGACATTCGTCACAATCACAAACGTCATACCAAATGTGGGGTCTGGGCTGAGCTGGAACGACCCCCCCTCCGGGCATTTGGTTACCACCATTGTTCGCTACCACACCGGCCATTCTAAACTGCAGGTTGATAAAGGCGACGGTTTTGATGAACTATCGAGATTTCTGCAGCGACAAGCCGGCCCGGCCGGTATTGTCACCCACTTCTTTCTCGCTGCGGGAAAGGGATAGGCAAGGTTTAGACTCGGGGGTAGGTGTTTAGGCTGAAGGCTCAAGTAATATGCAATTAGGAATCTTCCAGTTTACTTAAAACAGTGTCTTTTATTTATTTTCTATTTGGTTGGAAAAGGGGTTGCCCTTCTTTTTCGCAACTACTCTAGATCCTGGATCAGTGGGTTCCGTCACTACGTCTATAAGCCCCTCGTTTTCCACCTGTATTTCAACCTCCCAGAGTGGACAGCCCCGGGCGAGGGTCCTATAGGGCACACAAATCCCACCGATCGAGAGAGAAGAACGGTCCTAGGGTCTAGTGGATCATAGGAACTTTTAATGCACGAGCGATGCGGATTATAGTCAAGGCAATGCCGGGAAAGTCTCATCTTTTAGCCTCAATGAAATTTCGACAGAGTTTCGCTTACGCGATAGACGTTTTTGACTTTGGCATTGTCCAAGGAAAATAATAGGCATGGGTCGGACGGTAAAAATCGAATGACACGGCGTCACATTGAGCGTTGTTGCATACGTTGTGCAAGTCAAAGTCGAAGTCAATGCCGGGTCAAGATCTCGCCAATTTTTTCCTTGACGGAATTTCGGCAGAGCTTCGCTTGCGCGAAAGATCTTGATTTTTGGCACGGACTCGGGCTTGACTCTTACATATCCCGTGTGGGTCAAAGTTGAAGTCAATGTCGGAGTCAAGATTCTGCCAATTTTTCCTTGGCGGAATTTCGGCAGAGTTTTGCTTGCGCGAAGGATCTTGACTTTCGCCATGGGCTAGGGGTTGACTTTTACGGGGGTATACAATGAGGCTGTACGACACGGTCTAGACCAAAAACCAATCAAAAAGTCACGGTTTTAAATGTGTGACACGGACTAGTGCATTGGTCGACACTGGCTGCCATGGGGAGTTTGGGATAATTCCTTGCACGCCCGGGAGCGTCGAAACACTGTCCGTGACTGCAGCTGAACAACCATCCCGGGTTAAAAGGACGTGCGTGCAAAAGTGTACATGATATATATGGTACGTGTAGTGTGCGGCCTCCTAAAAATATTCCTTTTTGAGTTAAAACAAAGATTTTCATAAATGTGTTTTAAAGGAATGTTTTTCGGGACGGGGGAAAATGCGACAAGTAAGCACATAAATTTTCTGGAGCCCGATCAGTCTTGGAACTGAATAGCCCCAAGCTGCCAAAGCTGCCAGATTAACCTCAGAAAGTGTCCTGGTGGAACTGCCAAAGAAGTCGTCCGGCTATGATACAGGCAGATCAAGCCGTCCGGCTGGATCCAGCAGTTTTTCAGGTTCCAATTTTTTCATTTCCAAACTGTCTTCCCGGACAATTTTGGCACCTTTCAGCTTCAGAATGACCCCTGTTCAGTATTCAGAGTATGCACAATCCAAAAACCAAGATGCATGCAAAATAAGAAAAGAAAAACAAGCACAAAAATTGGATCCGCGGCGGAAGGCTAACCCTCGTAAACATTTACAATGCTTCTTATGAGAAAAGAAGTTTGGAAACATTTACTACTTCCCCAGCAGAGTCGCCAAACTGTGGATGTGGGCCCAATCGCGGATGTGAACCGTGTTTTTATAGGGTCGCCGTTTCACCTCAGTTTGAAGACACTGGTTTATTGAAAAACGGATTTTTGTGCTTGTTTTGTGTGTTTGTGTGTGAGATGTGATTTTGAAAAAGGGGAGGGAATGTGCCAAGTTATCTTCCGGATGTATAAACCATTTGAGTTGGTTATCCCTCGGGATTCCTTGGATTTGATGTGTTCGGGATTTTGATCCCATGCTCATCTTGGACTTATGATCATCATTAAGTGACCTTTTTACCCTCCCATTGGAATAATCAACCATTGTAGGCGTGAAAGCCTTGGTGTGTTTTAAACCAACGTTCTTCGGGACTCGGGAGAGAGGGACACCTTTTATAGTCCAAGAATGAGACTCTTTAGAAAGGAAGAGTCCTTGCCCATCAATCCTACATCTTGAGACGATTTGAGCTTAGTAGGGACATTTATGCTCGTCTCAAGTGATGATCGGAGATGTAGGGGCCAAGATTCATCCGCTTCTAAAGGGACTTCGACTATAGCATTTTAGTGGCGGAAATGATGTAAAGATGACGTCTTTACACCGATCCACCCCACGGTATGCTTCAAGTACCAAAGGGACTAGGGGGAGGGGTATAAAGATTGGATCTTTATACTCTTCCTATGTCTTTCGTGCCTTAAGAAGGTCACTAGACAATCCTTGGAGAATGATCCAATCAAAAGGGACATGGGGGATGACTTTGGAAAGTAAAGATTGCATTTTTATGAAAATAAGTGTAATGAACACTATAAGAACTAAAGCTATGAATATAAAAGGAAGACCTTTGAAGCTTTCCTATGTCCTTTAAGAACCTTATGAGGTGGACAATCCTTGGAAGCAAGGTCAAGGGAGGGGGAATACATTATGAGAGTAAAGATTGCATTTTTATGTAATAAAATGGGGCTATTTCACATCATATGTGATGAATCCTCCCTAGAACAAGCCACGTGTGGACTCTTGTTCATCCTTGGGAAGGGATTCCCCATGAATCATTTGTGTTGGGGGAAATAGGGGGAAATGATATCTACATGATAAAGATAGGATCTTTATAGCAATATATCAAATTTAATGACAAGAAAAGGCAAAGCAAATGGCAAGTAAACAATATAACAATATAATAAAGGTATTTCAAGGAGAAATGAAGGAGAGATTACCAATGGTGGTTTTCTCTATCTCCCTTGGGGTTTTTCCTAATGTAGGAAGAGCTTTGGATGGATTTTATGGAGGAGGGAGGTGGTTTTTTGGGAGTTTTGGTTTCTGGAAATTCGAGTTTTCAGTTTGGCAGAGTAACAGTGCTCTTTTTTTTTTTAAAAAAAAATGGGTAGAGGAGTCCTCTATTTATAGGCTGATTTGTGTTTCCTAATGAAGCCGTGCGGCATTAACCTCTGGCAAAAGAAGCCGTCCGGCGTTATTCATCGATGACTCAGTCTGTTTCTAGATTCATGCAAAAATAATGAACTCTTAAAAGAATTAGCTTAGCAGGTTCGTAGTCGAGGTGAAAATGGGCGAGGGGCTGATGAAGGTTTACATACTATTAATTTGGGTGCCGAGTGATAAGTGACTATTATATAGTCATTTATCCTAAGTTTTATATGCTTTTACATGAATAAATCATCATTTCTCATTTCATTCTTAGCACTTTTTACTTACTTTTTCTATTTTATTAGATTTTACGCTTTTGGTATGTTTCATATATTTTAGACAGGTTTCTAGAGTCTTTCTATAATCAAAAAGATACTTGGACACTTTGGTCCAAAAGGATGGAGGAGCACCAAGCAAAAATGAACACACAAGCTGAAACCCAGGAGGAGCGGCCGTGCAAAGAAAGTCCTGGAGCGGCCGTGCATCATAGGCCATGGCCGGCCATCTTTGGCCCCAAATCCATGGAGTGGCCGAGCAATGAAGAAACCTGGCCGTGCCAACCTCGGAGCGGCCGTGCAGCTAGTCTCGGAGTGGCCGTGCAAGTCTTCCCAATTCAAATTCAATTTTGGCGCCAAGGGTGCACGGCCGTGCAAAATCCTTGACACGGCCGTGCATAATCGTGACTGCAGATGTAAAGGCACCTTTTGATGGCACCTTCTTGAAGAGTCTCCTCCCAATCATAAATAGGACCCTTGTAATCAGTCTTATATAACGAAAATTTAGAGAGAAATCACTGATACTTCATAGATAGAAAACACAAATACTTGTGATAACAATTTCCAAAGAGATTTGAAGATCAAGTTCATTGTTTGTTCTTGAAGTTACTTTGGAAGAAAAGCAATAAAGTGAAGCATTATTTCCAGCATTTGCCTTCTATATTCAACATAAGTCCTTCTTACTCAATCTCTTATTTTTATTGCTTATATGTTATAAATGGCTTGTGAGTAAATCCCCCTTATTCTTGGGGTTGGAAACTCAAAAGCATACTTGTTCATCATCTAAAAAATGAAAAGTCTTGTCTTCTATCTTCATCTAAACAATTTCTTTGTATTATTCTCTAAATGCCTTACATTTTGGAGATGTCCAATTTGTATGATTCAGTCAATTGAGAGAAGTACCTAGCGGAGAATCTCGATTGACGGAACCATATAAAGAATCTGGGTTTCATTGATCACGAAAGTAGTTCAATGGCCTAGGGATGTTCCTTTAATGGAAAATATGTTGACTTTCGTTCTTAAAGGGTTCTTACTAATTATGGTCAGCTAGAGATAAGCCGGAACGCCCGTTTGTGACAGGGCGGGGATAACGTAAACGGAAATCTCAAACAGTTAGGACATAATTAGTGAAGAATACAACACTACTTGCTTGACCGTGAGAAGTAGTGCAAGCCGAACGTATCATCCTTGCTTTTTATGAAAATCTTTATCTCTTAGACAATGACGATTTGATGAAAAAGATTATGGTTATGATTTCCAATCCCGAGAATGCTTCGTTTTATAAGAATTTAATTAAAGTATTTTCTATTTATGTTCTCTCTATTTTCTAAAAACAAATTTTATCTCCCCCCAATCTTTTCTATAATTTCAAAAGACAAAAATATTCCCTAAAGTAAACCTTGTCTCTGTGGGATCGACCCGTACTTGGACCCGCTATATTACAATAGCCTGTGCGCTTGCGGATATAAATAAACCGTTAGGTTTCGACCGAACAAGTTTTTGGCGCCGTTGCCGGGGACAACGGTTTACTTTTATTTTTGTCTTTACTACATAATTTTTAGTTTTTATTTTGTTTTTACTATTTTTCTTTCTCTTCCGATAAATTGTTGCGTTTAATCTCTCTTCAAGTGTTTTTCTCTTAGTGCATGAAACGGACTCGGACATACTTTGACAATTTTGATCCGGAACCCGAAAGAAGCTTTCACGAGAGACTAAGAAGATTTAGAGAAACTTTAAAGAAACATATGGAAGGAGAACCGCAAACACCCGCTAGGACCCTACGGGACTTTGTTAATCCAAGTACCCCGGGAACTAGATCTCCTATTGTTGTGCCGAATGCCGGAGCGGCACACTTTGAGATAAAGCCGCGACTTTTGCTTATGGTTATGGATAACCAGTATAGCGGCACCGCTTTCGAAGATCCTCATCTCCACATCCAAACATTCCTTGAATATTGTGATACCACACGTATTCAAGATGTTACCCCAGAAGCAATTCAGATGCGCCTTTTTCCTTTTTCTCTAAAGGATAAGGCGAAACAGTGGTTAATTTCAGTCCCACCCAACTCTTTTACAACTTGGGACAAAATTCAAGAAGCATTCCTTGGACGTTTCTTCCCTCCGAGCAAGACCGCTCAAATTCGGACGAAGATTACAAATTTTAGCCAAACAGGAAGCGAATCACTGTATGACGCTTGGGAGCGATACAAAGAGCTCCTAAGGATGTGCCCTCACCACGGGCTTGAAAAGTGGTTAATTGTGCACACTTTCTACAATGGTCTCACATATAGAACAAGGGAGACAATTGATGCCGCCGCAGGAGGTGCACTAATGAATAAGACGGTGGATGAATCATACGACTTGATAGAAAGCATAGCCCTGAATCACTATCAATGGTTCAATGAGAGGGAACAACCGCAGGGAATTCCAGGTAAGTACAATATTGATGTCATTACTACCTTGTCTTCTAAAGTTGATATGCTTCTTAAAAAATTTGAAAACTTTAATGTAAATCCTGTGGCCAACATTAATGTTGTCTGTGAACTATGTGGGTCAAACTCACATAGTACGGAATGTTGTGAATTGCTTGACACTACTTCTAGTGATCAAGTAAATTTTGTTAATTTTTATGGGGAAAATGGTGGTATGTATTCAAACACATACAATCCCGAATGGAGAAATCACCCTAATTTTTCCTATAAGAATAACAATAATTTAAACCCACAACCTTCTACACAACCACCGGGATTCACACAAAAGAATTTCAATGGCAATTCTAGTGCTTTCCCTCCCCCTAAGTCTAAATTGGATCTTATTATGGATTTTATGATTGAAAATAAAAACGAAAAAGAGAAGACCAATAATGAGTTAAGGCAATCCATTAAGTCGTTGAATGCTAGATTTGATAATTTAGCCGCCCACAATAGAATGCTTGAAAATCAACAAGCTCAACAAGCCGGTACCTCACATAGGCCACAAAGGAATTTTCCCGGTCAATCGCAAAGGCCTGACGAGCATGTTAGTGTGGTAGAAACTAGGAGTGGAAAAGAAATTGTAGATTCCCTTCCTAAGAAAAATATCAAACCAAGTAAGGAGAAAGTTAGTCCAATCCCACCAATGTTTGAGACTTATGAAGATGTTGAAAATGGGACAGAATCCCCTAAGATTTCTAGAAATTTTGACCCTCCAATACAATACCCTCAAAAGTTGGTAAGAGCTAAACTCGACAAACAATTTGCAAAATTTTTAGAAATCTTAAAATCTATTTATATCAACATTCCTTTTACCGATGCCCTTCAACAAATGCCATCCTATGCTAAGTTCTTAAAGGAGATTCTTGCAAATAAGAGGAAACTTGAGGAGCATAAGACTGTTGCTTTAACAGAAGAAGTAAGTGCCATTTTACAAAGAGAACTTCCTCCTAAATTAAAAGATCCCGACACTTTCTCTATTCCTTGCAAAATAGGTAAATACAATGTTGATAATGCTTTGTTAGATCTTGGGGCAAGTGTGAGCCTCATTCCGCTTCCGGTAGGTAAGAAACTAGGTGTGGGGGAAATGAAACCCACCACTATTTCTCTCCAACTAGCGGATCGCTCCATTAAATACCCAATGGGTATTACGGAAGATGTCCCTTGTCAAATCGGGAAATTAATCATCCCGGTCGACTTTGTAGTCCTTGAAATAGAGGAAGATCACCAAATTCCAATCATTCTAGGAAGACCTTTTCTTGCCACCGCTGGTGCAGTAATAGATGTAAAGAATGGCACTCTTTCTCTAAACATTGGAAATAAGAAGGTCGAATTTAAAAACTTAAATCTCAAGAAGTCGTGCCATGAAGTCAACACTCCTGAAAATGATAGCAAAAAGTCACAAGCTAAGGACTCAAAAATAATAATTAAGAAGCCCTTAGATCATAGAGGTGAAAAAAATGTGCACCCTAAATAGCCTAATAAAATTGAAAAATCAAAGGGTAGGGGGCCTAAGAAAAAAGGCACACCGGGATGTCGCATGTGCATCAATTATAAGAGCTCAATCACGCCAAAGGGCAAGGAATGGCGAGTTGTTAAGGATAAGAGACCATTACAATACCACTCACCGTCCATTGTCACTGATAGAAAGGGGTCGAGCTTATGACCTTAAACAAGCATCATCGGAATAATAAACCGATGGATTATATTACTATTTATCATAATTTTGTTTACCACTGCATGCTTATCTTTTTACTCTTTGTTCCTTGAAATATTGAGGACAATGTTCATTTCAAGTGTGGGGGGGTATATCTATCTTTTATTTTTCGCTTTCTAGTTTTAAAATTTTACTTGCTTACTAGACTAAATTTACTTGTTTTTTAGATTAGATTTAATTGCTTTCTAGTGTATTTTTTTTTCTTTTTAACTTAGTTGCATTTTCATTTATGCATGTATAATAGTATATATATAAAAAAAATATAAAAATCCCTATGATGATCCATATCATTATTTCTTATGCTTGCCAATTGTCCTAGAATAATGCCATTGTCTTTCCTCTCATATTTTCTATAAACTTAGAAATTTATAAAAAGAAAAATATATGGATATTTTTAGGAAATAATTTTAAAGCCTTATAAGTTAATATAGCAAAATATAGGGTTTTATCAAGGAAAAGGCATTTGATTAGAAGGAATCTTTATCAATCTATACTTGGTCATTTTTATGCAAATATTGAAAATATTTCTTTGAAATTGTACATTTTAAATTTTATTACACACTTATTCCCTTATTAGAAGCACCCTTTGTTTTGCACCCCTTGGATCACACCCCTTCATCAAAATTTCATATTTCCATTTCCACTAATCAATTCAAAGTTAGACATCTTTATCTTATTGCTAAAAAGAGTGACTTTTTCACCAACCCTTAAAAGCAAAAAGAAACCTATTACTTCCTAAGTAACTCGGGGCACGACGTTCGCTGCGACGATGCTTCCTTGCCAAATGGAAGTAATATCCAAAAGTATTCTTGATCTAAGTATTAGGAACATGGGGTTCGCAACCACAATGTCTCCTACTTGAAAGGATCAAAAATAACTTAGGTCTTTTGCAAAAATATAACACATGCAAAAATAAGATAAATTTGCCTAGACTTTGATGAGATTCTTCCACTTTCATCATCCATTTTTCGCCCTTGTGATTCAAGAATGCAATACAATTCTTCGGGAACTTCTAGTTTGTGAATAAGTGTTTATACTTTCATTTGTACATTTTAAAGAAATAAATTCATTTTTTCTCAAAAAAATCACTCTAAAAAAGTGAAGGCTTTTCTCATACCAAGAGGCGGATCTAAGATTTATCCTTCTAGCATGTTTTACTTGATCAAATTCTATATATGCTATATTAGGTTATTGTCTTATAAATTATCTCTTTAAAAATATCCCAAAAATGCTTCTTCCTAAATGAATTTTTAAAGGTATACGAAATATGATTAGAAAGATGAAGACATTATCCAAAAGGCATTTAGGGCTTGCTACTTTATTTCTGAGGGATCATTCTTGCTTTTTCTCCCTATCCGTATTTTCATTCTAAGTTTGCTTGGGGACAAGCAAAAGATTAAGTGTGGGGGAGTTTGATAAGTGACTATTATATAGTCATTTATCCTAAGTTTTATATGCTTTTACATGAATAAATCATCATTTCTCATTTCATTCTTAGCACTTTTTACTTACTTTTTCTATTTTATTAGATTTTACGCTTTTGGTATGTTTCATATATTTTAGACAGGTTTCTAGAGTCTTTCTATAATCAAAAAGATACTTGGACACTTTGGTCCAAAAGGATGGAGGAGCACCAAGCAAAAATGAACACACAAGCTGAAACCCAGGAGGAGCGGCCGTGCAGCAAAGTCTGGAGCGGCCGTGCATCATAGGCCATGGCCGGCCATCTTTGGCCCCAAATCCATGGAGTGGCCGAGCAATGAAGAAACCTGGCCGTGCCAACCTCGGAGCGGCCGTGCAGCTAGTCTCGGAGTGGCCGTGCAAGTCTTCCCAATTCAAATTCAATTTTGGCGCCAAGGGTGCACGGCCGTGCAAAATCCTTGACACGGCCGTGCATAATCGTGACTGCAGATGTAAAGGCACCTTTTGATGGCACCTTCTTGAAGAGTCTCCTCCCAATCATAAATAGGACCCTTGTAATCAGTCTTATATAACGAAAATTTAGAGAGAAATCACTGATACTTCATAGATAGAAAACACAAATACTTGTGATAACAATTTCCAAAGAGATTTGAAGATCAAGTTCATTGTTTGTTCTTGAAGTTACTTTGGAAGAAAAGCAATAAAGTGAAGCATTATTTCCAGCATTTTCCTTCTATATTCATCATAAGTCCTTCTTACTCAATCTCTTATTTTTATTGCTTATATGTTATAAATGGATTGTGAGTAAATCCCCCTTATTCTTGGGGTTGGAAACTCAAAAGCATACTTGTTCATCATCTAAAAAATGAAAAGTCTTGTCTTCTATCTTCATCTAAACAATTTCTTTGTATTATTCTCTAAATGCCTTACATTTTGGAGATGTCCAATTTGTATGATTCAGTCAATTGAGAGAAGTACCTAGCGGAGAATCTCGATTGACGGAACCATATAAAGAAACTGGGTTTCATTGATCACGAAAGTAGTTCAATGGCCTAGGGATGTTCCTTTAATGGAAAATATGTCGACTTTCGTTCTTAAAGGGTTCTTACTAATTATGGTCAGCTAGAGATAAGCCGGAACGCCCGTTTGTGACAGGGCGGGGATAACGTAAACGGAAATCTCAAACAGTTAGGACATAATTAGTGAAGAATACAACACTACTTGCTTGACCGTGAGAAGTAGTGCAAGCCGAACGTATCATCCTTGCTTTTTATGAAAATCTTTATCTCTAAGACAATGACGATTTGATGAACAAGATTATGTGTATGATTTCCAATCCCGAGAATGCTTCGTTTTATAAGAATTTAATTAAAGTATTTTCTGTTTATGTTCTCTCTATTTTCTAAAAACAAATTTTATCTCCCCCCAATCTTTTCTATAATTTCTAAAGACAAAAATATTCCCTAAAGTAAACCTTGTCTCTGTGGGATCGACCCGTACTTGCACCCGCTATATTACAATAGCCCGTGCGCTTGCGGATATAAATAAACCGTTAGGTTTCGACCGAACACCGAGTCAGAACCAAAAGAGACAAAGATCAACAGCTTTTTCAAGGGGGAAAGAGAAAACCATGTTGATAGCATTAGTGAAGGAATACGTGGATGTGTTTTCATGGTCCTACTAAGATATGCTGGGGCTAGATCCAAAGGTTGTAGTTGTAAGTACCTAAATCCGGCTCCTGCCTTCCAATTAAATTTTCCTGGCAATTCCCCAAACTTTCATAAAGTTTAGGGGCAATTCGGGAACTTTTCAAGACTTTTCGAGCAAGGAAGGACCTGCCAGGAATAATTAATTTGGACAGGACCTCGCTGGAAAGAGCCTTCCAGTCTGCCACCTTGCATGTTTCTAGAAGAAAGCAGTTGTGGCTACTTATGTCCCATGACATACTTTGCCATTTTCAGGAGCCTATAAATAGAGGCCTCCTCTACCTATTATAACACACAATTTTGAGCACTGTTACTCTGCCAAAACAGAAAGTCAAATTTACAGTCCCAAAACACACTCAAAACTATCCTCTTTCATACCCTAATCCTACCTTAATCTATTCCTAAATAGATATTTCCTAGGAAAATCCCCCAGGAGATAGAGAAAAACCAATATTGGTAATCTCTTATTCCTTTACCTTGATACACTCCTATATATTCTTGTTCTATTATTACTTATAATTTATATTCATTATTGTCTTAAAGCTTTAATCTTTGCAATGTAATCTTTATATTTCCTATTCCCCTACACAAAGGATTCAATGGAGATCCTCTCCCTAGGATGAACAAGATTCCACAAGTGGCTTGTTCTAGGGATGATTTACCATATGATGATGTGATTCCCCTTTACTTTTACGTATAAAAATGCAATCTTTACTTATTTTATGTCATCCCTTTACCTTGATCTAGCTTTCCAAGAATTGTCCACCTTATGAGGTATTAAGGACATAAGAAAAGCCATAAAGATCATCCCTTTTACATTATGTCTTTAGTTTAATGATACTCCTTGTATTGTTCATATAAAAAATGCAATCTTTATATTAAAGTTATTTCCCCCATGTCCCTAAAGATGAATCTTTTCTCCAAGGATTGTCTAAAAGCCTTCCAAGGCACAAAAAGACATAGGATGAGCATAAAGATTCAATCTTTACATCCCATTCCCCTAGTCCCGTGGTTCTTGATGCATTCCATGGTGAGGATTAGTGTAAAGACTCCATCTTTACATCAATCCCATTATAAAGATGCCATAATCTTTGTTCCTTTAGAAACCAATGAGTCTTGGTTCCAAAATCTCCGACAATCACTTGAGACGAACATAAAATGTCCCTATGAATCATCATCGTCTCAAGATGTAGGATTGATGGACAAAGATTCATTCTTTTCTAAAGAGTCTCATTCTTGGATTTAAAGACAAGCCCCTTTTGATCACATGTGACTAAATCCCCAAGGAATGTTAGTTTAAGACATACCAAGGCTCCTACGCCTATCATGGTTGCTTAATCTAATGGGAGGGTAGATAAGTTCCGTAATGATGATCACAAGTCCAAAGTGAGCACGGGATCAAAATCTCGAAAACATCAAATCCAAGGTATCCCGAGCTAAAACCTTCTTAAATGGTTTTTATGTCCGGCAGATAAACTTGGCACATCTCTTTCTCTTTTCCAATCACGCATGCACACAAGCACACAAACAAGCACAAATTTTGGACCTAGGAAGACTTGCTTTTGCAAGGCTCCTTGGGTGAACGCCAAACGTTCTTCCCAAGGAGTAACTTAACCTCCGAACCCTTATCTTTTTTTTTCAAAGTTTTGAGGAAATCAAAATGGCGTGGCGACTCCGTTTTTCATAAAATCAGTTTCTTCAAACTGAGGTAAACGGCGACCCTTCTTTCTTCGTAAAAAGAAAATCCCGGGGCCACATTCACAGTTTGGCGACTCCGCTAGGAATCGGGTAAATGTTTTCCAAACTTCTTCTCTCGTAAGAAGCGTTAGAGTCATTTATGAGGGTTAGCCTTCCGTCCCGGATCAGATCTTTATGACATTATGTGTGCATTTTCTATGCTCTATTGGTTGCCATGCTTCTGTGTGTTTTTATTTTGGTGTGCTATGGATATAATGATGAGTCCTTGCCATGATGAGGATGGTTATTATTATTGCTTTGGATTCTGGTTCTCTGGCTTGCCAAGTCGTGCGACAGAGCGTGCCAGCTCTGTCCTGTATCCCGCGACACAGTTGGCCAGTATGCAGATTTGTTCAGGTTTTGGTTGAGGGCAGTCCCTTGATCGGATTATGATTTGTTGCTTATTATACCCTGTTGGTTTCTGGTGTGAGTGATGTTTTCCTTTATCAATCATCTTTCAAAATAAAAAAAAAGGACATAAAAAAAATATTTTTCTCAAATAATGTAACATAGTCAACCGCACGCTACCTCACTAGTTCTAGATCCCATTTTTTTAGGCGATTGACAGCATCGCGGACGGTGATGTATGTCGCCTACGTTTGAGCGCCTGATATCAATCCTGGCACCCTAGATGCACCCCTAGGTTGGATCACACTTTTTAAGCCTACCTTAAATGGTTGGTTTTTGATACACCATTTTCAAAATATACTAAAATAAATTGCATGAATTTTAATCATAGGCAATAATACCTACACAGACCAAGCGCATATGGACATGTTGCCATTGTAACATAATTTCAACAAGAGATCATGCCGCAGTGCCAACATGTACCGATGAGAGCTCATGCCGGATTTTTTCTTGAAATTCTTCAGAAAATACCCGTCATGCTGCCGATTTTTTTTTTAGAAATTTGGTCTACTCGTATGCTCCAGAAAGCTTTGGTCTCGTATTGGTATTATTGACTATTATTAATTTTTTTTATGCAATGCATTTGGTATATTTCGAATGGTAGATCCCTAGGTTCCCATTTGAGGTTTAGATTGCGAAAAGAAGGGCAACCTTTTCCAACCAAATAGGACTAATTAAAAGACACTGTTTTAAGTAAACTTAAACAAATAATGGAATCACAATTTCATGGTCCCATTTTTGGAATTTCTAATCGCGACCTTTCACGGTCCGAACTCAAGTCTTTAATCCTGACCTTTCACGGTCAAATCTCCAATCGCGACCTTCATGATCCGATCTCCGATCTTCAATCTCGACCCCTCACGGTCCGATCTCCAATTTTTATTCCTGACCTTTCACGGTCTGATCTCCAATCTCTAATCGAGACCCTCACGGTCCGATCTCCAAATTTTAATCCTGACCTTTCACGGTCAAAGCTCCAATCGAGACCTTCACGGTCCGATCTCAAATCTTCAATCTCGACCCCTCACGGTCCGATCTCCAATTTTTAATCCTGACCTTTCACGGTCAAATCTCCAATCGAGACCCTCATGGTCCGATCTCCAATTTTTAATCCTGACCTTTCATGGTCAAAGCTCCAATCGAGACCTTCACGGTCTGATCTCCGATCTTCAATCTCGACCCCTCACGGTTCGATCTCCAATTTTTAATCCTGACCTTTTACTATCAAATCTCTAATCGAGACCCTCACGGTCCGATCTCCAATTTTTAATCCTGACCTTTCACGGTCAAAGCTCCAATCGAGACCTTTACGGTCCAATCTCCGATCTTTGATCTCGACCTCTCACGGTCAAATTTCCAATCGCGACTTTCACGGTCCGATCTCCAATTTTTAATCCTGAACTTTCACGGTTAAATCTCCAATCGAGACCCTCACGGTCCGATCTCTGACCTTCGATCTCGACCTTCCACGGTCAAATCTCTAATTGCGACCTTCACGGTCCTATCTCCGATCTTCGATCTTGACCTTTAACGGTCAAATTTCCAATCGTGACCTTCACGGTCTGATCTCCGATCTCGACCTTTCACGGTCATATTTCCAATCGCGACCTTCACGGTCCGATCTCCGATCCCGACCTTTCACGGTCAAATCTCTAATCGCGACCTTCATGGTCCGATCTCCGATCTTTGATCTCAACCTTTTACGGTCAAATTTCTAATCGAGACCATCACGATCCGATTTTCAATCTTTAATCCCGACCTTTCAAGGTCAAATCTCCAATCGAGACCCTCACGGTCCGATCCCCAATCTTTAATTCCGACCTCTCACGGTCAAATTTCCAATCGAAACCCTCCCGGTCTGATCTTCGATCTCCCACCGAGACCTTTCACGGTCCAACCTTCGATATCAACCCTTCATGGTCAAATAGTCAATCTCGACCTTTCATGGTCCAATTTTCAATCTCGACCTTTCACGGTCAAATCTCTAATCGAGACCCTCACGGTCCAATTTTCAATCTTGACCTTTCAAGGTCTAATCTTTTCCGACCAGTTAGGATTAGGAGAAAACGTGTTTTAAGTAAAATTTAAGCAATAAATGCATGTTACTTGAGATTTCATCCTAAACACCTACCCCCCGAGTCTAAACCTTGTCTACCCCCAAGTCTAAACCTTGCCTATCCATTTTTCGCTGCGAGAAAGAAGTGGGTGAGAATACCGGGTCAGCGGCTTTTCAGTGCATAAACCTCAGGCTCAGACAGTTCATTAGAATCATCAGTTTCATCTACTCAGAGGTTTAGAATGACAGATATGACAGAAAACAGTGGTGGTACGGGTAATCCAATGACTAGAGAGGAAGAGTTAGTCCTAGCTTTGGAGAATGCCCATAAGGTTCACGAGGAGAAACAAGCCATGCTCATCGATGCTCTCCGCCGTCATGGGGTTCAGGTAACAGTTGAGGCAAATGGTTCTCTGGTTATGGTCTAAGATGAAACTCCAGAAACGGTGACTTCAACCCTTCCATCCTACAAACATTACCCTCCATCCTACAACCAATACCCTCCATCCTACAACTAATACCCTCCATCATACAACTATTACCCTACATCCTACAAACATTACCCTCCATCCTACAACCAATACCCTCTATCCTACAACTAATACCCTCCATCCTACAACCATTACCCTCCATCCTACAACCAATACCCTCCTCTTTCGATATATGATCTCCCACTAAGGACTACTGCCCTTCAGATCCCCTCAGTACCTCAGGCCATCAAGGCTCCATCATCCTCAACTCCTAAGAACGGGTCGGGCTTCAATCATCATCAACAATGGCTAAATGCCACAGCCGCACCTGTTCCTTAGTTTCAGCAGTACCTCCCAGTTTATGCTCCAGCTTCACATAATCAGTTTGAGCCATGTGGCTACGTTCTGAAGCCTATATACCCACCCGAATACGATAGTGAGTTGCTAAACGAAAATCCGGATGCCTCGAGTTTTCCATTGCCGCCTACCGGACTTAGTGAATTCACCCGTCAGTTTCACCGGCCTACTACTGTGGTTCCCTCTACTGGTAAAGGTCTTGTTGTGAGTTCCAGTAACTCGAGTGTTCCCGTTGACCCCCATGTGGCAATATTGATGGAGCAAGTGAAACGAATGCAAGAAAAGCTTGATCTCATGATGAGTACCAGTACTCCCTCGACCCAAGATGTCGAACCAGGCAAAGAAGTGATTCTGCCATGCAAAATCCGAATGCTCGAAGTGAGAGAATCTGATAGGACAACTTGCCCCGAAACTCGCTTGGTCAATACCGGTTCTAAGCTCGAGAAAGGTCTGAAGACCCAACCAGCCTCAAACATAACCCAATGCTACTAGTATCAAGCAGCAACTGCACCCAACTCAGCATTGATTCCTCACAAAGGAAAGAATGCCACAGCCTCTTTTAGACAGATCCAACAATGGAACCAACTGAACAATGGAAATCCGAGTCTTGGGAATAACAGTGCCTCCCGAAAACTCTGCCCCCTTCATTATGACGATGTGGAGATGCCTTTAAGCAAGATGCTGGAAGAGCTAGTGAAAGAAAATCTGATAAAGCCACTGGAGAATTAGAAGCCAAGAACCTTAAAATTCGGTTGGATGAGTCTAAGCATTGTCGTTTCCACCAGTACCACGGGCACGACACTGATGATTGCCACTATTTGAGGTATGAGATCCAGAAGCTTATAGAAGATGGGACACTTGAATGCCTATGTACATCTAACAATCTTTCCCCAAACAATGCCAACATGAATGTTATGGAGTGGGAAGCAAGGCCAGTCAACTCAGACCTATCTCCTTTGCCAAAGGCACACATCTGTTATGATAAGTGTCTGACTTTGAAGAAAGAAGTCCAAGGGCTGATCAACGAAGGAAAGCTCAAGTGCCCTGGCACTGGCAATCCAACCAGCGAAGAGTAGCTAGGCTAGGGGCTACCTATCCTTAACAAAATTAAAAGATAAACAGTTTCTCAGTCAACCTTTGTAGGTTCTAGTACTTTCCTCTTTCAATCAAGTCCTCCTCGGACATTGTAGTTAATCTTAAATCTTCTATAAAAGAGTCTTTTTTCTTTTCTTGCTAGACTTAAGACATTATTTGCACACCTACACTACATTTAATGAAATGGTTTTATTATATATGATCACTTGCATTGCTCAACAAATAATCTCTCGAAATAATTAACGTTCTGATTAATCGGTGTGAGAAAGCCAACTAATGCTCTCCCCATACACTTTCTTTACCTCACAAAAGCCTCCATCAAACCATACACTTTCCAAATCATGCCCACACCATCACCTTGACCAAGTCAACGACGACGGCATCATCAAGGAACAACAAAAGGTCACTCAGCATCGAAAGATTGACCCCATGTCAACAACAACCTAGGGCTTGCCTTTGCCCTCATATGCTTCAAAAAAAAAAAAGCCCAAGTAGGAGCTTCAAAAAAAATAAAAAAAAATGAATGATGATGAGGTCAAGGGACCCAGCACCGCCAATCAGAAGTCTTACAGATGAGCAAAATCAAAGCTCGAAAAATGGAAGTTGTCAATAACAATGGAGCAGTTAAAACAAAGGCGGAAGCATTTCATAAGCCCTTAGGCTATATGCAAATTCTTTCTCCCTCGATGAAAGACGAAAATCAGGAAAGCAATTGAAGTAGCCGTCCAAAACGACTTGTCAAGGAATCGTCTCAAGGCCCGTGCCTCATCATCCAACCTTCTCATCCGAGCCTTTTCACTAAAGGAACCCAAATCCCCTTTCTCAAAGCCAAACACAGTTCAGGCCGAACTACGGCGACCTGAGCTCCTCACAATGAGGGGAACGTAGGCAACCAGAAATGGTCCGGTCATTAACACATTCAAATCCCAAAAAACCTGGTCTCATCAATGACCTCCCTATACACAAACCTTTCTTTCACACCCAGCCAACCTTGATCCACGACATCGGTTGACTTTCTCCTCATGATTAATCAAAATGTTTGTTCATATCGAGATTAGTGGTTGAATAACCCGAACATTAATAAAGGGTTTTTAGCAATCTTGTGATCATTGTAAATAAAACAAGTTTTCAGATGTCTTGACAAGTCTTCTTTTTCTACATCTTAGGGAAGATAGTGCTAAACACTGATTTTCTATCAGAAGGGGCTTCCATACACTTTTACAAACCTTTCTACACTTATACTCTCTCAAAAGAGTCAAACCCAAAGCGAGTTCTTGTGCCTACGTCGAATGAGGCCATCAAAATAACACAAAATCGGGATCTATTCCCACCTTTCGAAAAATATGCCCCTGCATGTATAAATTTCTAAAATTCTTTTATTTCACATCTTCTTGTGGTTGACTGATTGACTAAAGAAAATAATAAAGTAAGTATGAAAGGATAGGTTTTCCCTTTTCTGCTACAATTTGCATTAGGGCTGCATTAAAACTCTTCAAGGCTAGGGGCATCATCAAGCCATTTCTTTAGAATGGGGTTTCTCTAGTCATTTTTGGGTCCGCATCAGGTTCCTCACTACGTCACAAGATGGATTCGGTCTTGGTTAGATTAGCCTCAAGATCGATCACTTTTGTAGTACCAATTAGATTGGGACTTTTGCTAGGTCATAAGATTGGGGCTTCACCAAGTCAATTCTTCAAAATCTAGACTTCGCCTACCCAGTTCATCAAATCGGGGCTTTGCCAAGTGTGAATGTGGGCCCTCGAGATCGAACCATTTTTTATAGGGTCGCCGCTTCACCTCAGTTTGAAGACATCGGTTTTATTGAAAAAACGGAGTTGCCATGCCATTTTGATTTCCTCAAAACATTGAAAAAAAGGATAAGGGTCCGGAGGTTAAGTTACTCCTTGGGAAGAACGGATCGCGTTCACCCAAAGAGCCTTGCAAAAGCAAGTCTTCCTAGATCCAAAGTTTGTGCTTGTTTTGTGTGCTCGTGTGTGTGTGTGTGACTTGAAAAAGGGAGGGAATGTGCCAAGTTATCTGCCGAACATATAAACCATATAAGAAGGTTATAGCTCGGGATTCCTTGGATTTGATGTTTTCAGGATTTTGATCCCTTGCTCATTTTGGATTTGTGATCATCATTATGTGACCTTTTTACCCTCCCATTGGATTATCAACCATAGTAGGCGTAAAAGCCTTGGTGTGTCTTAAACCAACGTTCTTTGGGGACTTGGTCATATGTGATCGAGAGAGGGACACCTTTTTATAGTCCAAGAATGAGACTCTTTAGAAAAGGAGGAGTCTTTATCCATCAATCCTACATCTTGAGATGATTGAGCTTCGTAGGGACATTTATGCTCGTCTCAAGTGATGATCGGAGATGTCGGGACTAAGATCTGTCCGCTTCTAAAGGGACTACGACTATGGCATTTTAGTGGCGGAAACGACTTAAAGATGAAGTCTTTACACTGATCCACACCACGGGATGCTCCAAGAACCAAGGGGACTAGGGGAAGGGGTATACAGATTGGATCTTTATACTCATCCTATGTCTTTCGTACCTTAAAAGGCTACTACACAATCCTCGGAGAGTGATCCAACCAAAAGGGACATGGAGGAATGACATTGAAAGGTAAAGATTTCATTTTTAAGGTAAATAACGTAATGAACATTATCTAAGCTAAAGACATAATGTAAAGGGATGACCTTCATGGCTTTCTTATGTCCTTTAAAACCTTATAAGGTGGACAATCCTTGGAAGCTAGGTCAAGGAAAGGGGAATGACACAATGAGAGTAAAGATAGCATTTTTATGTAATAAAATGAGGGGATTTCACATCATCATGTGATGAATCTTCCCTAGAACAAGACACATGTGGACCCTTGTTCATTCTTGGGAGAGGATTCCCCATGAATCATTTGTGTAAGGGAAAGGGGAAATATGATGTTTACATGGTAAAGATAGGAACTTTATATCATATAATCAAAGTAAATGACAAATAAAGGCAAGATAAATGACAAGTAATGAATAGAGCAATATAATAAGAGTATTTCAAGGGGAAAGGAAGGAGAGATTACCAATGATGGTTCTCTCTATCTCCCTTGGGGATTATCCTATGTAGAAATGGTTTTGGAAGGATTTTATGGAGGAGGGAGGTGGTTTTTGGGATGTTTTGTTCTCTGGAAATTCGAGTTTTTAGTTTGGCAGAGTAACAATGCTTAATTGTTCTTGTTAAAATGGGTAGAGGAGGCCTCTATTTATAGGCTGCAGTATGCTTCCTAAAGAAGCCGCCCAGCATTAACCTTCTGCAAAAGAAGCCGTCCGGCGTTATCCATTGATGAGTCAGCCTGTTTCTAGATTCATGCAAGGTGGCAGCTGGAAGCTTCATTCCAGCGAGATCCTGCTTGGAATTTTAATTCCTAGCAGGTCCTTCCTCCCTTGGAAAGTTTGGAAAAGTTTCCGAATTGCCCCTGAACTTTATGAAAGTTCGGGGAATTGCCAGGAAACTTAATCGGAAGTCATGAGCCAGATTTGTGTACTTACAGAAGCCCCTCAGCAATAGCACTTGTAGGTCAAGTGGGGTTGTCGATAAAAAGAATCCAATCTGGCGAACTGCCGAGACGGATTGGGTGACCAAGGAGGTCGAGTGGCTGAACCTTTGGAGGGCTACCTACATATCCCGGGGGAATCAAGCAATGATTGTAGTTCAGAATCCACCAGGGAAAGGGTGTCATATGTGACAAATAGGCTGAACCTAAAGTAGGCTACCTATGTATTCCGGAGGAATCAAGCCATGATCGTAGTTCGGAATCCACTGGAGAATGGCGAAGAGAGACTGGTCCCTTGCTATGAGGATGGAAAGGAAGTGACCTAGGAGGTCAAATGGCTGATCCTACTAGGGATATGCCAAATGAAGGGAGTGACCAATGTGGTCGGATGGTTGGACCTTTTGAAAGGCTCATGCACCACTGAGGAGTGATGAATGAAAGGGGTGACCACTGCGGTCGGATGGCTGGACCTTTTTGAAAGGCTCATGAACCTCTGAGGAGTGATGAATGAAAGGGGTTACCACTGCGGTCGGATGGCTGGACCTTTTTGAAAGGCTCATGCACCACTGAGGAGTGATGAATGAAAGGGGTGACCAATGTGGTCGGATGGTTGGACCTTTTTGAAAGGCTACCTACGTATCTCGGAGGAATCAAGCCATGGTCGTAGTTCAAGGCTCGCTAGATAGTTAGGAACAGGTCTAGGATCCTTGGAATTTTGACGTAATGAAGGAGTCACCTTAAGAAACTAAAGCTTACATCGCTATCGAGAAGATAGAGGTAGCTAAAGTTGGAAAGACTAAAGCTTACGTCGCTATCGAGGAGATAGAGGTAGCTAAAGTTAGAAGAACTAAATCTTTCGTCGCTATCGAGGAGATAGAGGTAGCTAAAGTTGGAAGAACTAAACCTTTTGTCGCTATCGAGGAGATAAAGGTAGCTAAAGTTGGAAGAACTAAAGCTTTCATCGCTATTGAGGAGATAGGGGTAGCTAAAGTCAGAAGAACTAAAGCTTTCGTCGCTATCGAGGAGATAGAGGTAGCTAAAGTTGGAATTTGACAATTCGGAGGTTGTCACCTGACGTTATCCCATTTGGCGATAACGAAAGGTTTCCCGGAGGAGAAGTTATCCCATTTGGCGATAACGGAAGGTTTCCCAGAGGATACGTTATCCCATTTGGCGATAATGGAAGGTTTCCCGGAGAAGACGTTATCCCATTTGGTAATAACGGAAGGTTTTAGTGATAACGAAAGGTTTCCCGAAGGAGACGTTATCCCATTTGGCGATAACGGAGGATTTCCCGGAGGATACGTTATCCCATTTGGCAATAACGAAAGGATTTTGGAAGAAAACGTTATTCCATTTGGAGATAACGGAAATTTTTGAGAAACAACGTTATTCCATTTGGAGATAACGGGAAATTTTGGAAGAAAACGTTATTCCATTTGGATATAATGGAAATTATTTTTTAAATGGAAAGTCAAGGGGAAAAAGTGTAAATTCAGTTTGAGGCGAATGAAGCCGCCCGACATGAGATGGGGAAAAAGAAGCCGTCCGGCTTGAAACTTGATTTCACCAGATTTATTTAAACAGAATTAGAACGGGCAACAGACATTGTTGCTGTTGTTTCTGTCGAGGAGAGAGGAGAGAAAAGAGAGAGAAATGCCAAGGTTTTAAACTCTTTAGCTTTCTATTGCTCAAGATGGATCAAGAAGGGAACATCTTGCCTCGACAAGCACGTCGGAACTTGTCGCAAATCGTGAGGATGAGGCGGAGGGAATTTGTTAGGACCGAGCGGAAGTATGACCTCGTGGCGCCTACTTCTGAGTTCTATACCGGTAAAAGGGAGCACAAATCTATGAAACCTCAATCGATTGGGGTAAGCACTCTCGATTTACTTGATTTCATCAATTTTGATTGATTTTTGATTGATTAGGGCTAGACTCGAATTTTGGGAATTTTTTTTATTTTTGCTTGTGATTTTATTGATGATTTTAGGTATTTGATAATTAACCTATGGGGCTAAGGGCATAAATAAACATGCATGTACAATTTATTTGAAAAAATATATGAGAATGACTCATTTTTGAAAATAAAGTGAGAAAGATAATGCCTAAAATGTGATGGAGTTCTTGCATGTGCTAGAACTAGGTCAACTTCTGATCATGGATGTGAAAACAAGAGTTTGGACGATGAAAATGATTCATGCATGCCATTTGGAAATATTAAAACCTATATACAAAGAATTTTGTGAAAACTGGAATTTTTGTGCTTGGGAGAGCATGTACTCGGGGTGACGTGTTTCAAATGATGAAAGACACGTGTTCTAGGCAAATGATGCTAGAAACTTCTTATGAATGTTTTTCTTTGGCAATATGTGCATTATTTTGTGAATGTATGCATGCTTCTGAGATAAACTGAAGGACTAACGTGCTTTTGCTGTGCTTACCTACATGAGAGAAAGTCACGGGGACCCGCTGATGTAGCAGTGAAGTTGTGGGAGAGGATGCCCAACTTTGAGAAGAATGGCCACAATCCTAAACAGCTAGTGGTGGCGACTGGTCTCCATTCTTTTGTCGAGGCTATCAGCCGAGGCATTCATGTGGCATCTAAGAGCAAGGGGCTGGTCCAGGCTCTTTCTGAGTTTTGGTGGGACACCACTCACAGCTTTCATCTAGGCTGGGGAGAGGTCACGGTGACTCCCGCCGACTTTATAGCTATTACTGGCCTGAGGTTCACTGATCGGCCTGTGACCTGAAGGGATCACATTTCTAAGACTGAGTTCAGGGATTACGTGGAGTTTGACCTCCGTCCGAAGGGGCTAGGGATGGAGATGAGGTTTGTTGAGGTTGAGGTTCTGAGGTGTATGGAGGGGTTTGCGGCCAATGAGGTGACTGCCCACCAGCTCACGAGAGCTTTCTTGTGGTTGACTCTGTCTATCACCATTTTTTCCAATTCTGGGACGTTGGCGATGATTTGTTTGCTCGACTCTTTGGATGATTTGGCTATGGTTGGGGAGGTCTCTTGGGGTGAGGCCGGACTGGCTGAGCTTTATTTCTCTTTAGATTTGTACAGCCGGAACAAGGCTGCTTCTATGGACTGCTTTTCTTTTGCTCTGGAGGTATTCTCATTTTCTTTCTCTCTTTTCCTTTTGTGTCTTGAGATTTTATGAGAGAAATGACCCTTATGTTTTGACATGCAGGTCTGGTTCTGTGAGGTGATTGGGTTCTTTTCTTGGAACCAACAGAGTGATCCCGCTATCTTCCCGGCCATGGTGCGCTGGAGACGAGAGGCTAGGGACAAGTTTACTGGGAAGACACGGATCACCTTTGATTACAAAATGGTGAAGCCCGTCATCAACAGGGACGGTCATGAGGGAGTGGACTTCTATCCCTGGGGGGGGGTATCCGGAGGCTCTTATAGGAGATGTCGTGGTGGTGACCAGGCAGAGGAGGTGGCTGACAGGCTTGACCTGCGACATTATCTATTTGGGGGACTGATTCTCCAGGCAGCACGGTCACGTCCCTCCTTTGGACGCGATTACCCCTCAGGACCCCCCTCCTTTCATGCTGTAGCCCAGGCACTGGTCAGTGGATGAGAGGGATAGGTATAAGGTTGGCTTGGCGACTCAGGACTATTTTGACTACGCTACCCCGTACGCCACCTTTGTGGAGGAGCATTTGAGGACGCCTCAGAGGTTGGTGAAGATAGCCGCTGCCCAAGGGTACGGGGAGGCAGAGTCGATTGATCCACCTGTTCCTCCAGCTCACCTTTCTTATGTGGTAAATGGGGTGCCAAGGAGGCTGATGGTGCCTATTCCAGATGCGAGGGATGCTGAGTATACATTGCCCGCTGATAGCACTGTAAGTAACTCTGGATCCCTTTTCTTTTTGGCTTTTCTATTTTCTGCGATTCTGAACTTCTTTGGGATTTTTTGAGCTTTTCCCTTTTTCTCGCAGGTCCCCGCTCGCACATATGACACTCTGGTGCGGCATAATAGGGGCTGGAAGGAGCTGGCTCGGTCCCTTTTGAGGAAGCTGGCTTGCGCGTCAAGGGCTGCGGGAAATGCGCAGGAGCCTGAGCGTAAGAGAAGGCAAGTCGGGAGCACGACTTCTACATCATCAACCTCGGAGTACAACTCATCTTCTACCAGTGTCGTGCCTCGGGGTCGAGGGCCTAACACTAATATTTTAGAGCAGCTGGCGGAGTACGAGCATGTGCCCGTCAACCTGACCGCCATGAGTGATGATGAAGACCTGCTGAGGGACCCCGAGTTTTATGAGCTGAGTAGCGATGATGATGAATCGGAGGCTTAGGGTTCCTTTGATTCAAACTTGGAGAGTGAGAGAGAAAACAATGAACAAATTATGCACAATTTGTATTTATTATTTTATTTGGGTGCCAAGGAGGCAAAGACAATGTAATGATCTTTTTATTTTCTTTTCTTATTGATGCTTTATTATTTTGCATATTACTTGAGCCTCGGGGCAACTTTTTGCATGGAAATGGGGCAAAATTTGAGCCGAAATGGTTTATGATGGTATAGGAATGTATGGATGGTGTTTGTGAATGTTTTTATGCAGGTTTTGTTGAGAAAGTGGGGTGAGAATCCCACTTGGGCAACATCTTTGGCTGTTGCAGATTTTTTTTTCTGCAGAAGCAAATGAAGCCATCCGGCCAGGTCCTAGACAAATGAAGCAGCACGGCTTGGAGCAGTGTCTGAACTGGTTTTCTGCAAATAAAACCAAGGAGGGCCGTTTCATTTCATTTTCAACTTAGATTTGTCCCAACTGATTCCAAAGCACATTTTTGACCAAAAATCATCGAGTTCGATCACTGCCATGGAAAAACCAGTCCGATTGCAAAAGGGGAAAAGGGATCATTTTCTGTCCGACCTCCAATTCTGAATGAGACACAACTTTCAATCTCATAAGGGGCTGTTCGACAACACCTTCAAGATCAAGTCTTTATGGCATTTGAAGGATCTCCCGCCTGATTGGGACCTTTTGAGAGCAGAAGCGAGATTTTGGGACGTCCGGAGACATGTTTACTGAATTCCTACAACGAAACTCATTCCAACCTTTGAAGATTTTCGGGCATTGATTGGGGGTCCAGAAATTGAGGCCATTTCGATTCCTTTGACCGTGGACTTGCCGGTGACCGTAAAGTTGGCATCTTTTCTGCAAATTTCTCCGGAAGAAGCTGAAGGGATGATGATAGCCCTTGACAGAATCGACATTTCTGATATTTCGAGCAGATTCGGATCTCCGGGTACTGCTGCGACCACGGTATCTATGGACACCTTTATCCTCTGCGTATTTTCCTTCCTATTCACTGCTGAGCCCTTCGGAGTTTGCCATAGCGGTCTTTTGGACATGGTCAGAGACTGCAGGGCCGAGAGAGATATTGTCCCACTGATTTTGGGGGAGACTCTTCATGGCATTGACAGGATGGCTAGGGGGGACCATTTCATGCGGTCTGGGAGCCCATCTGTACTGACTTTATGGCTGCAGGAGAGGCTCGGGGCTTTGCCTGGGGCTTTGCCTACCCAGTGTCCATGGGTGATTCCTCGGAGGGGTGCACCAAGACAGAAGGATCAGGGTAGCTGGGAGCTGATGATGGCTCGACTGTCTACCTCGGATATCCATTGGCGGGTGCCTCACTGGAGGTTGCAGACTCATAGGACATTTCAGGAGTCCTACATAGTGAGGGTTTCGGGGCTATCTTTGTCGTCTTTCTACATTCCCTGCTTAGTGTCTAGACAGTTCAGGACCTTGCAGAAGCCATTGGATGACTGTGAGGACATTCGCACCATGGAGATGGCACCTTTTGACATGAGAGGTCCAGACATCTTCTCCTTTTTCTCGAGAGTGTGGACATATGCCGCTTTTCCGCCCAGGGCCATTCTCAAGAACAGGAAGAGTACCATTTTGACCACGGCTTACTTGGATTGTTACGAGAAAGAGATGGGGGCAACTCAGATTATTTAGGAGAGAGGCGTCAGGCTTTATTGGGTGATGACAGTGACTCTAGCAGGACTCTGAGGGAGACCGAGGCAAAGGCTAGTCGCCATAACAAGTCGGGCGATTTTATCCGGGCATGGAAGCCAGATATGAGCGGTTATCAGAGGTTTCTCCCCTCACCGAGGCTTAGCGGGAGGAGATAAGGACTCGTGCCAGGGTAGAAAAAGCACTTATTGACATGGGTTTGATGGAGGCTCCAGTGAGGATTCCTGAGATAGGGATGAGGGAGGCCGACATCATTGAGAAGAAAAGGAAGAACACTCGACGGGGTCGAGGCCGAGGAAAGAAGAGCAAGGAGGACACGGTCGCTGACAACTGAGAGACCTATTCTGAGCATCTACTTATAGCCTTTTGCAAACACATTAGTTGATTAGGCCTTTTATTGTATATTTTAGTCTTTGTAGCAGGTTAGCAGAGTCAAGAGTAGACCGTGCTTGAACTCATCAAGAAGTTTTTAATTTGTAATAACTAGAGATATTATCTTAGAATTTGTTCAAGACACATTTCATGGAAATTCAAATGTCTTATTTATTGTTTAGACCGAACCATTTTTGGCTGCCTACGTTCCCCTTTTACAAGAAAGGCTATGGGGCTCAGGTCTTCGTAGTTCATTCTAATGAACTTTTGGGATTTTTTTTTTTTTTTTTTTTTTTTATGTGCAACCCTGTTTTCTGCCTAGACTGCCATTTTCAGGATTTTTCAGCCTAGCTGTGTATTACTCTTTTGCACTATTTTTTTATGTGCGACCCTATTTTTTGCCTAGACCGCCCTTTTCAGGGTTTTCAGCCTAGCTGGGTATTACTCTTTTTGCACTATTTTCTTCTTCTTCTTCTTCTTCTTCTTTTATTATTATTATTATTATTTTTAATTTTTATTTTAGACATAGTACCGGCGGAGCTTGTCACCGTTGACTGGGTGAACAAAAGGATTGCCGTCCAGGTCTGCAAGCTTCATTGCTCCTCCCGAAAGTATATTCTGCACTACGTACGGGCCGATCCAAACAGGTTCCCACTTTCCTAGAGGATTGTCTCTGGTAGGGGGCTTCTCTTTCAAAACCAAATCACCCTCTTTGATGTCTCTGGCCTTGACCTTTTTGTCGAATGCCCTGGCCATTCGCCTCTGCTAGGCTCGGGTATGTTCCATGGCCTTTAGTCTCCTTTCATCAAGTAGGGCAAGCTCATCCTGCCGGCTGCGCAACCATTCTACTTCATTGATGCTATTTTCCAGGAGGACCCTTAGTGACGAGATTTCCAACTCTACTGGCAGTACCGCTTCCATTCCATAGGTCAAAGCAAAAGGAGTTTCTCCCGTGGCTGTTCTGACAGAAGTTCTGTAGCCCCAGAGTGCTAGATGTAGCTTTTCGGGCCAGTCACGACCGCGGGTGGCCATCTTTCGGATAATTCTTTCGAGTGTTTTATTCTCAGCTTCTACTGCTCCATTGGTCTGAGGCCTGTACGGGGATGATTTGTGGCGAGTGACTCTAAATTCTGACAACAATCTATCGCAGTCTCCTTCAAAGTGCGTCCCGTTATCCGAGATGATCTCGTTTGGCACCCCATATCTGCACATGATGTTTTCTTTGACAAACTGGGCCACTTTCTTGGAAGTGAGGACCTTATAGGACTTTGCTTCTACCCATTTTGTGAAGTAGTCTACTGCCACTAACACAAACTCATGCCCATTACTTCCAGCCGGGGCTATCTTCCCTATTATGTCAATACCCCAAGTTGAAAATGGCCAAGGAGTCATCATGCAGTACAGGTCGTGAGGCGGGAGATGATTAAGGTTGGCAAACCGCTGGCATTTGTCGCACTCTCGGACATGCTGAACACAGTCTGTTTCCATGGAGATCCAGTAGTAGCCCATTCTGAGGATCACTTGCATCAACGCTCTGGCATTCATGTGAGGACCGCAGGGACCATTATGGACTTCGTTCATTAGCTCTCTTGCCTTTTCTTTGGTGACACACAGAAGAAGTGGTCCTTGGTATCGCTTTTTGTATAGCTCACCTCCTAGGATGACATAGTGAGAGGCCAGCCATTTCAAGGCTTGCAAACTTTTGGCTTTGATGCCTTCCTTCAGTCTACCTTCTTCGTCTTTAAAAGCTGACTCCCCATCTTTGAGAAACTGGTAAACTTGATTGTACCAAGGTTCCTTGACAGGCTCAGGTCCCAATTCTATCTCGCAACAGAAAGCTGGGGCTTCCCTTCTACCCACTCTGAATGGTTTTACTGCCTTTCCCTCGGGGATCTCTACCAATGAGGCTAGAGTAGCTAAGGCATCTGCAAATCTATTCTTGTCTCTTGGCAGGTAGTGGAAGGTCACTTCTCTGAACTGCTCCGTCAATTCTTCCATGTAGGCATGATACCTCTGGAGGTTAGGATCCACAGTCTTCCATTTGTTAGAGACCTGGTTGATGATTAGGGCTGAGTCTCCGTAGACCTCGAGTTCCTTGACATTTCTTTCTAGGGCAGCCTCCAAACCAGCTATACAGGCTTCATACTCTGCCGCATTGTTTGTGACAGAGAAGTTCAACTTGACGGCTATTGGCGTATGCTCATCTTTCGGGTCTACCAGTAGCATTCCTATGCCATTTCCCCTTTTGTTAGCAGCTCCGTCAAAGAAGAGTTGCCATCGGTTCTCAGGCTCAACAACGAAGATCCCTTCATCTGGAAACTGGGGTTCAGGCCCTCGGTCCTCATTGCTAGGGAAATTTGCCAGATGGTCTGACAGCGCTTGACCCTTGATTGCCTTTCTTGTCACATAGTTGATGTCAAACTCTGCTAGGAAGAATGACCACTTTGCTAGGCGCATCGAGAGGGAAGGTTTGTCGAAGATATACTTGATGGGGTCCATTTTCGAGACCAAATTCACAGAATGGGCCTGCATGTAGTGTTTCAGCTTCCCGACTACCCAGACTAGTCCTGCACAAGTCTTTTCACACGCCGAGTAATTGAGCTCACTCCCTTGTA
This sequence comes from Adenophora triphylla var. japonica, assembly GCA_022495995.1. Lineage (NCBI taxonomy): Eukaryota > Viridiplantae > Streptophyta > Magnoliopsida > Asterales > Campanulaceae > Adenophora > Adenophora triphylla. The sequence continues at coordinate 215,371 of JAFEMH010002879.1, forward strand.
GCTTTCGACTAACAAAGTAAATGGCATTTTCTACCCGAGAATCCTTCTTTTCTTGGGCCAGCATAGCCCCAACTGCCGTGTCAGTGACAGTGAGATAGAGCAGAAGAGGTTTCTGTCCATGCGGGGGGCATAGTACCGGGGGATTTACTAGGTACGCCTTGATTTGGTCAAAGGCATCCTGGCATTCTTCATTCCATTCTGTATCAACGTTTTTCTTCATAAGCTTGAAGATGGGCTCACACATGGTAGTCAGCTGATTGACAAAATGGCTGATGTATTGTAACTTGCCCATAAAGCTTTTGACTTAATCAGGTTCGAGGTGGCCTCATATCCATAATGGCCTTGATCTTTCGGGGATCGGCTTCAATGCCTCGCTCTGTGACCATGTACCCAAGCACTTTTCCTCTTGTCACTCCAAAGGTGCATTTTGCAGGGTTCAATCTCATAGAATGTTGTCTTAACCGCTCAAAGAACTTTCGCAGGTCGACAAGGTGTTGTCCATCCACGCCTTTAGAGTGGATAATCATATCATTGACATAGATCTCGATCTCCTTGTGGATCATGTCATGAAAGAGTGCAGTCGCTGCCCTTTGATACATAGCCCCAGCGTTTTTTAACCCAAAAGGCATCACCGTGTAACAGTACGTCCCCCATGGTGTGGTGAAAGATGTCTTTTCCTGGTCCTCTTTGGCCATCTTGATCTGATTGTAGCCATCAAAACCATCAACGAAAGATTTGACTTCGTAGTTGGCCGTGGCCTCCACCAGAATGTCTATGTTTGGCAACGGATAGTCGTCCTTGGGACTGGCCTTGTTTAGATCCCGAAAATCCACACAGCAGCGCACCTTCCCGTTAGCCTTAGTCACAGTCACGATATTTGACAACCAGGTCGGGTATTCAATAACCCTGATGAATCCTACCCGCACATCTTTTCAATCTCCTCCTTGACCTGCAGAGACCATTCTGGCTTGATTTTCCTTAGCTTATGTTTCACCGACTTGGGATCGGGTGCCAAAGGGATCCTGTGCTCCACGATTGAGATGTCTAGCCCCGGCATGTCCTTGTAAGACCAGGCGAACACATCTGTGATGATGTGTCGCCATTTCGCGGGAAAAAATTCGATTTTTCGCGTTTCTTTGAAAAAAACCAAATAAAACCCGGGAAAAAGAACGGAGTCGCCACGCCATTTTTGTTTTAAGGGCCAAAACTTTGAAAAATGCCCGAGATCAGAAATTTGGGTTCGGAGGTCATGTTACACGCCGGGAAGGACGTTAGTGTGCACCCGGAATGCCTCGTAAAACGAGTCTTCCAAGTGAAAATCATTTGTGTGTGTGTGTGTGTGTGTGTTTTGGCCAAAATAATTTGAAACTCGAAAAAGTAAAAATTGGGATATCTTTTTAAGACTTTAAACTGATCCCATGATTTTTTGGAAGATTTTTGGATTGAGATTTGGTACTCAAAAGACCTTTTGAAGTTGAGAGCCACTTCTGCCAGAATGAAAAAGGCAGTGGACCTTTGATTTTGAAATGGATTCAAGGGTCTTAAAACTTCATAATCTGGATAAACTCAGAGAATGAAAGTTGTTCCAGACACCTTAAATGAGATTTGGGCGAAGGAATTTTCCATTTTGGAGAAGATTTGAGGGGTCAAAACCTTCTGGAAATCTCAGATATGCAATCTGGATTTCCAGAAGCTGATGAACTAGCCTCTAAAAGAAAATTTGAAAAGAGGAGTTTTACTCACCCAAAAAATAAAGTAAAAATATGTCTGGAAATATCTGGATGCTGGCTACAAAAAGTGTTTTGTAGTCAACACCAAATTCCAAGTTTATCTGTGTCCAAAAATTAAGACAATGGACTGAGATCTTGGAAAATTGCTACTGGACAGCAACTTCTCAAGAAAGAAAATATGATTTAAAGGGGGGTTTTGCATCCATGCTTGTCCCCATTTCCCTAGGTTTTGGTTAGTGATCACTTGACATTTTAGTGGTGAATCAACTATACCAAACCATCCTTGGGGTACATTAGGACTAAGCACTTCATTTGCTTGGGAAGGGGAATTTTATCCTTTGAAAATGAGATTTGATGCTTGAAAATGGTTTTTAGGGTTTTGAAAATGCATTTGCAAGAAAATAAGAACACATTGAAGAAAATGTTGATCCTTGTAGAAGATCATCCATGGAGATGAACTTCCATGGTGATCTTCTTGGATCTAAGACAAGAAGAAGAATGAACTACATTTTGTAGTTTGAAAATGCATGCATGGATGAAAGATTTAGGGTAAGAAGAGGGAGGTTATACCTATCTTTTTTGTATTTTGGGGCTTTGGCTTGAATGTATGAGTGTTTGAGACTTTGAATGTAAGAGTGTTTGGGTTTGATTTGAGTGAGTGAAAGTTGGGAAGATTCAAGAGAAAAAGGTGACAATTCTTATGGAATTCTCACTGTTTTCTCGAGTATATTCGCCAAAATGCTGTGAATTATTCTCTTCTTCCTATCTATTTTTGTGACTGGAGGGCTCAATTTATAGCCCTCTGGAAATGACAAACCTATCCGCGCGGATAGGATCAGTCGCGTGCACTGTTCATTAAATGCTGCTTCAGGCTTTGGACACAAGGAATAATCTTTTTTAAAATTCAAATTAAACAGCCAGATTATGTTCCAGCCATTTCTATTTTTGGTTTTTGACCATTTCTTTCACTTTTTTGATTCTTTTCCTTGGTTTATCCTTAAATAACAATGCCCATTTTACCCTCACTTTGTTAGAAATGTTAGGATTGTTAGGAATTGTTAGAAATGTTATAACTTTCGTTAATTTTCTAACGAAAATTCTAACAAGCTCAAATTGGAGCACTTACAGTAGCCCCTCGGCGACGGCGCTTTCGAAGGAAGCGGGGTCGTCGATAAGAGTAAGGCTCCATATTTGGCGGGATGATCGAGTGATCGGGTGGCTGAACCTAGCGATAGGCTACCTACGTATCCCGAATGGGAATCAAGCCAGTCGTAGTTCGGGTCTTTGACCCTGGAGATGATGAGCGAGTTCTGCAGTCGGTTGCTGGAGAGAAACTCTGCTGGGGATAAGAGATGATCATTTTCGGTCGGAGGGCTATCCGCTCTACTGGGGAGAGGAATGACCCTTTTCGGTCTGATGGCTATCCGCTCTGCTGGGGATAGGAATGACCATTTTCGGTCTGATGGCTATCCGCTCTGCTGGGGATGATTGTGATTTATCGTTTTCCTAGTGTTGTGTGTGATAGCGTCTTAGGTGCCTCGAACCTTGATGATGGCGTTTTAGGTGCCTCGAGCCTTGGAGATGGCGTTTTAGGTGCCTCGAACCTTGGAGATGGCGTTTTAGGTGCCTCAAACCTGGATGATGATGGCTTTTTAGGTGCCTCAAACCTTGACGATGGCGTTTTAGGTGCCTCGAACCTTGATGATGATGGCTTTTTAGGTGCCTCAAACCTTGATGACGGCGTTTTAGGTGCCTCGAACCATGATGATGATGGCTTTTTAGGTGCCTCGAACTTTGATGTAAAATGCCCTTTCGATGGACTTTGTCTGCTGCCGAAGGAGAGGGTGACCGTTTTGGTCGAGGGGCTGGACCTAGTGATAGGCTACCTACGTATCCCTAGTGGGAATCAAGCCCTTTCGTAGTTCGAGATTTACTCGAGATCTTTGTTGGCTTTTGGGATTCCGTTAACTTTCTTTGGGGATTTTGTTAGCCTTTCTTTGGGGAAAATCGCACATATTCGTCTCAGGAAATCGGTCTTACGTTTGACTGGCTATGGGGGTAATTTTGATGAAAGATACGGATTCCGTTATCTTTCTCGGGGAGATCGGTCTTACGTTTGACCGGCCCAGGGGTAATTTTGATGAAAGATACGGGATTCCGTTATCTTTCTCGGGAGATCGGTCTTACGTTTGACTAGGGGTAATTTTGATGAAAGATACGGGATTCCGTTATCTTTCTCGGGAGATCGGTCTTACGTTTGACTGCCGGGGTAATACTAATTCCGTTATCTTTCTCGGGAGATCGGTCTTACGTTTGACTTGTGGTAATTTTGATGAAAGATACGGGATTCCGTTATCTTTCTCGGGGAGATCGGTCTTACGTTTGGCTACGGGGTAATTTTGATGAAAGATACGGGATTCCGTTATCTTTCTCGGGGAGATCGGTCTTACGTTTGACTGCCGGGGGTAATTTTGGTGAAAGATACGGGATTCCGTTATCTTACTCGGGGAGATCGGTCTTACGTTTGACTGCCGGGGGTAATTTTGATGAAAGATACGGGATTCCGTTATCTTTCTCGGGGAGATCGGTCTTACGTTTGACTGCCGGGGGTAATTTTGATGAAAGATACGGGATTCCGTTATCTTTCTCGGGGAGATCGGTCTTACGTTTGACTGCCGGGGGTAATTTTCTTGACAAGGGGCTGACTTTGGTTAACTTTGGTTAACTCTGTCAAGTTGGGGACTAAACTGCAGAGTCCTGGATTTTTAAGAGGGTTTTAAATGAGGGGCCGCCCCCTTTCTTCTTCCCCAGTCAGTTTTTACCGAATTACGATAGAGGAAGAGAGAAAATGCAAAAAACCGCCATTGTTGGGCAAAAAAGCTTCAAAATCTTCCGATTTTCTTCGATTTTCGAGCAATGGAACACGGAGAAGGTGCTTTTCAAGGCCAAGGACGTGGCCCGGTGGCGGAGAGACGATTGGAGCTCGTCCGGATGAGGAGGCACTATACTCTTTCGCAATCGATTGCGGAGGAGCCCTACCCCGATGCTTGGCAACATTGGGCTTCTGATCCGAGTCTCCGAACGGTATACTTCGAATCTTTTCATTCCCTTTGTTGATTTCTTGCTTGAAATTGAATTTTGGGTGATTTTTGAATTTTTTTTTTTTTGAAAATTCGAATGATTGATGTTCTTGGCTTTGAATTTTGATTTTGATGCTTTGCATGTTGTAATGAGTATATGGGTATCCCAAAATGTGCATTTTGCTTGGAAAAAGAATTGGCATTTTCGCCATTTTTTTTTTGAAATATCCAAAAATTATGGATGAAAATTGTGATGATTTTTTTTTTTGAAATTTGAATATTGATCTTGATGATATGCATGTTGCAATGAATTTGTTGGTGTTCCAAAATGTGCATTTTGCTTGAGAAAAGAATTGGCATTTTGCCAACATGGGATGATGATATGAATGTATGATTTTTGATTTTTTTTTTTGAAAAGTGGGACGGATTTTTCCTCCCGTTGATTGAATGCATGTTATTTTATGAAAATGGGACGGAGTTTTTACTTCCGTTGACTCTTTGTATGAAAGATTTTTTTTTCATGAATGTTGATTGGGATTTGTTGAAAACAGTCTTTTTTTTTTTTTGTGCGAAAAAAATGGGGCTATGCTCATTGTATGCTGTCATGCTGTCGAATTTTCTTTGAAATTTCATGATGCATATGTATGCTTTGCTTTCTTTTTTTTGTGCAAATGCAAATACAATTTTTTTTTTGACATTTTCTTTTTTTTTTGTTTTATTGCAGGGTGGAAACAACTACGTTACGGAGCAGCTGAACAAGATGAAGACTCGAGGATCGGTGGAGTCCGTAGTTGACTTGTGGGACCGGCTTCCGAATGCGGGCCGAGGAGCTTTGCCGAGTCCGAGACAGATTGTTGTTGAGACCGGGCTTTGGGAGTTTGTTGAGTGCTTGAGGGGACTGGTCAAGTTCCCTAAGAGCAAGGGCTTGATGTTTGCTTTGGCGCAGCATTGGTGGGATGCGACCCACACGTTTCACTTCTTCCGGGGCGAGGCTACGGTTACGCCTTCCGACTATGCCGCGATCACGGGTTTGTCCTTCAATGGACGCAGATTGAGCGGCGGGATGGCTACAAATGCGATGCGGATCTGCTGTGCTCTTCTGGGATTTTCCCCTATTCCCAAAAAGGGGATGGGGATGGAGTATGCGGTGGTCTACGGGAAGATTGTGGAGACCATTGTGAGTTACGAGGCTGGGGAGGAGAGGATAGGCGCCGATCGATTGCCGTGGCCTTCTTATGGTTTGCTTTTTCGAGCACCCTTTTTGGACATGCCGAGGGGACGGCAGCCTTTGCCTTGCCGAGGTCCTTGGAGGACATGGAGATGGCCGGAGACGTCTCTGGGAGAAGTCGGGGCCGGCAGAGCTTTACTTTGCTCTTGATAGGTACCCGGGAAGGTCATGAGCTCATATCGCTTTGAGTTTGCCCTGGAGGTATAAGCTCTCTTTTTGCTTTCCCCCCTTTTTTTCTTGAGCACACACTTTTCTTTTGCACCGGATTGATTGGATTTTTACCTTTCGCAGGTATGGGCGTTGGAGTTTTTCCAAGTCACGATGTGGCGACAATGCGGAGTACGTCTGGGCGTATCCGGCCATGCACTCTTGGTCCAAGCATGCCCGGAGAAGATAAGCTCCAGGGCGTACGACTCTCAGATACGCGGATTGCCTTCCTTTTGACTCGGGAGAGGCCGAGATGGATGAGAGGATGATATTTTATCCCCTGGATCGCTTCGAGGCGGCGCACCGAAGGGCGCCGTGATTTGACCGGTGCAATGGAGGATTCCCGAGAGGTCCGACTGCGATGCCTATTATCCGGGAGAGAGGGTGACGCGCCAAAGATGGCGCGAACTCGCCTGAGGACACCGGTGGAGCCTCCCGCCGATATGATGCACCCGAGTGACAGATTCGTGACTGGATGATTACCGAGGCCGGCCAAAGACTTCTCGGCATTTGTGGCGGTTGAGCCGTACTCCCGTATTTGTTTCTGAGGAGGCCGAGGATTCCCCGTGTTCGGATGTAGAGGGGCTTGGGATCCCGCGGTACCCTCGACGGATTTTTCATATATCCAGATGGGGTCCGATTGAGGGTGCAGATCCTCACTCGAGCGGCTTCCACGAGCTTTCCGCCTCGTCCGGTATGAAGGTATGGCTTCTCTTTTTTTTTTTTTTTGTCTTTTCTTTTCTTTCCCGTCATCATTTCTCGCTTCAACTGTTTCGACACTTTTGCTTTTGTGCGGTTTCGGAGGTGGTCGTCGAGAAGCCGACGAAGCAAGTGATCGGAGCTAAGAGATTTATCGTGAGGATGGTCGCCATGGGCTCCTCGTGCTAGAGCGAGGCGACCACGGCCGGCGCCCGTTAGGCGGGAGGCTTCCCCTATTCGTTCGTAGACTTCTTCAGTAGACTCCTCTGTCTCCTCTCATTGATCCCCGCGCGTGCCGCTTCGGATCACGTCATTCTCGGGATCCACACGGGCAGTGGACACGTTTGGCAAGATGGTGGGTCGTCTTCGTACGTCCCAGAGTCCGACGCCTTCACCTTCGGATATGATTTTTTCGCAGATCTCGCTTGCCCTATCGTAGCGTGCCGGTTGGTCCCGACGAGCCTCTTTTCTCGGGAGACGAGGACGATTCCCGAGCCCGAGATTTTCGTGGCTCCCGAGGAGGCGCCCGAGTCGTAAGAGGGACCGGGGATGTACGTCTGGTGCTAGGGATTCCGATTGATTACCCCCCGAATTTTTTTTTTTTTTTTTAGACCGATTTTCCGAGATTTTGAGATTTATGACTGGATTGAGATTTGTACAGCCTTATGCACTTTTTTTTGGGATGTAATAATTTAGGATTTTATTGATGTTTGTTTGTTTTTTTTTTTTTTTTTTTTTTTTTTGCACACTCTTTTTTTTTTTTTTTTTTTTTTTTTTTTTTGGGATGTAATAATTTAGGATTTTATTTTATGAATGCAATGCGGTATGAATGCAAAGTGTTGCATGAGCCTTGGTTTTTTTTTTGGCAAGGGTGTTAGTTTTTGGTATATGGACCGGTTTGGGAGGTTTTTGCACAGTTCCGAGCAACCGGACTAATATTCCTCTTTTCGTGTAGCAGCTTGGACTGTTGCAGATTTTTCTCGATGGAAAGCAAACATATCCGCGCGGAGGAGTCCTCGCATCCGACATTGTCCTTTAATTTTGCTTCAGATCCGGTCTCACTTTATTTCAAATTCAAATATCCTCTTCAACCTCCAAATTCAAACAACCATTTTCGGGAGAAAGAGAGAAAAACCATGGAAAACCTTAGAAAAGCTCCATCAAAATTGTCCCAAGAATCCCAAATGTCATTCTTCAACAAGTTCAAGGATTGGTCCCTGAGATTATGCATGAGAGGAGGTCCTTCTTTGAAGAAAGGTATAAGGTGAAGTGCTTATGGTCTCTCAAGGAATTGATTCCTGGATTACGGTCTTTGAGGGCTTCTTCCTCATTTTGGGACACTAGGAGGCATGTCTTTTGCCTTTCCTTCAACGAGATTGTTCCGACCGTCGAAGAATTTCGGGCCTTGCTTGGTGGTCCTGAGGTGGAAGAGATAGCGGTTCCTTTGCCCGAGGGGCTTCTTTCGTTGACAGATTGTGGCGTCCTCCTTCATCTTTCCCCCTGAGGAAGCGCAAGGTATGATCCGTGGTCCCGATCATTTTGATATTTCCGGCCTTCCCGATAGGTTTAGGGGCCTAGGCTTGGTGGATGATGCCTATTGGGATGCCTTTGCACTTTGCATGTTCTGGACCCCGTTTATGGTCTATTCTTTCGGGATCCGCCATCGGTCTCGCCGGATGTAGTCGTTCATTGTCGCTGGGCGTAGATATCGTTCCTTTGATCCCGGGGGAGACTTTCCATGCTCTCGATAGGCCGGCTACCGGAAGCGGTATATGCACGGGGGGCAGCCTGCCTCTCGACCCCGGGCCGATGGAGCGCTGGGGATTCTTCGAAACTCCCGACATGATCAAGCCTCGACATTTGCCAGAGGAGGGTTGCTGTAGATTTTGATGATCGTGGCTCATGGGAGCGCTGATGGCCGGGTCGCCGTACGTAAGATATCGATGGTCGCCGCCTTGTCGGGTGGAGACTCGCAGAGTGCTTCAAGACGGGTCTCATGTGGTCATGCTTCCGGGCTTTCTCACCCAGCCTTCTATATTCCGTCTTTGGTTCTCGAGACAGCTCGACTTGGAGCAGGTTCCTTTGGAGGACTTTGATGATATAGCCACCGTGGTGGTGGCTCCTGCTTTCTATGGATGATCCTTCGGTGTTTTCCTTTCTTTCCCGAGCATGGAGGTATGACGTCTTTCCTCCTGTTATCCTCAGCGTCCAAGACCGGTTCTCGACCACTGTACCCGGATTGGTACGAGAGGCATTTGGGAGAGACTCGATGGCTATTTTGAGACGGCGTGAGGCCATTGTGGGCGCGGAGGACCCGATCAAGCTTCGAGAGGAGGAGGGCCGAGGCGAGAGCCAACCCTCATGACAGAGCGAGACGCCGTGACCGACTATGAGGCTTACGTCAAGAAGACAGAGAGGAGGGCTCCTATGCTACCGCCTAGGCTACAGGAGATGAGAGATGACGCTAGGGCTACTAAGGCCCCGACAGAGGTTGGTTTGATAGATCCTGCTCCTATACCAGAGCTTGGTAGGAGGAATACCGACATTTTTCCTGCTCGTAAAAGAAAACTCGAAGGGGGAAGAAGAGGGGAGAGGCCAAGACGAGTGGCTTGGAGTGACTCGAGTTTTCCGAGTATCCCTTTCTTGCCATGGCGCATACATTAGTTTGATTATGTATCTTAATTTCTTTTAGCAGTTGCCGCTGTAGGAATGAATCGGGCTTAGACTCATCAAAAAGTTTTTAACTTGTAATGAATATTTGAATTGCTTCGTAGTTTTTCGAGACGCTTTCATGGTCTCGATCGTTGTATTGATGTCAAAGTATGATTTTTATTTGTGTTTTAGACCGAACCGTTTCCGCCGCCTACGTTCCCTCATTTTGAGGAGCTCAGTCTTCGTAGTTCAACCCTACGATTTTTTTTGTTTTTTTTTTGTTTTTTTTTTTTTGTTTTTTTTTTGTTTGTTTTTTTTTTGGTGCAACCCTGTTTTTTACCTAGGCCGCCCTTTTCGGGTTTTCAATCTAGTTGGGTATTACTCTTTTAGCACTCCTTTTTTTTGTTTTTTTTTATGCGTAGTATCTGCGCAGCTTGTCACCATTCACTGGGTGTACAAAGGGATTCCCGTCGAGGTCCGCAAGTTGCATGGCTCCTCCGAGAAGATCTTCTCGGACGACATATGGCCCGACCCATACAGCTCCCATTTGCCGAGGGGGTTGATACGGACCGGGGCTTTTCTTTTAAAACGAGATCACCTTCTCGGATCTCCCGATGCTTTACTTTCTTGTCAAAGGCTCGCCATTCTTCCTCGTAGGCTCGGATGTGTTCCATGGCTTTCAATCGTCGCTCATCTAGCAGGGCCAATTCGTCATGGCGACTGGAGCCATTCGACCTCGTTGATCCGGCTTTCCAAAGAGTATACCTGAGCGAGGGGATCTCTAGCTCGATTGGGAGTACGGCTTCCATTCCGTATGTGAGGGCAAACGGTGTTTCCCGCTTGCCGTTCGACCGATGTTCTCAGAGCCCCGCAGTGCCTGTAACTTCTCGGGCCAATCTCTCGCCTCGGGATGCCCATTTTCCTGATGATATTTTCCAGAGTCTTGTTTGCCGCTTCAACGGCTCCGTTGCCTGGGGCCTGTAAGGAGATGACTTGTGACGGGTTATTCGAATTCTCGCCAGAAGCTCGTCGCATTCCCCTTCGGTGGGATCCATTATCTCGAAATGATTTCGGGCCGGGCAACCCGTATCCGCATATGATGTTCTCTTTGATGAAGAGGGCTACTTTCCTCGAGCCGAGGATTTTGTCAGACTCGCTTCAACCCACTGGGTGAAATAATCCACGCCTACCAGACGATTCGTGGCCGTCGTCGCCTGACGGTGTGATTTTGCCTATGACATCGATTCCCAAGTGACGAAAGGCCAAGGGGTTGTCATGCAAGATAACTCGTGAGGAGGCAAGTGATTAAGATTGGAGTATCGCCGGCATTTGTCGCAGCCTTTGACGAACCGGATGCGCCGGTTTCCATGGAGATCCAAAAGTACCCCATTCTCGCATGATTTGCATCAGTAGCTCGAGCATTCATGTGAGGGCCGCATGTACCACCATGTATTTCTTTCATGAGTTCTAGCCTCTTGTTTGCCGATACATCGCAGAGGGGGCCTTGATAACGCTTCTTGTATAGCATATTTCCCAAAAGAACATAATGGGAGGCGAGCCGCTCTGTGGCCGAGAGACTTTTCGCTGATTCCTTCTTTATATTCCCCATCTTCATTTTTGAAAGGGGCCTCGCCATCCTTCGTGTACCGGTAGATCCGAGTGTACTGTGGATCATTGGCCGGTTCGGCTTCGCTTCGATTTCAAAGCAATAAGCGGGATTTTCTCTTCTACCGACTCGAATGGTTTGACGGACTTTCCTTCTGGTATTTCAACGAGGGAGGCTAGCGTTGCGCAGCATCCGCAAATCTGCTGCGATCCCCGGGCAAGTAATGAAAGCCGATCTCCTTGAATCGAGTTACTAGCTCTTCCATGTAAGTGTGATATTTCTCAGACCCGGTCCACGGTCTTCCATTTGTTAGAGACCCGATTGATGATGAGGGCAGAGTCACCATACACCTCCAATTCCTTGATATTTCTTTCAAGGGCGGCTTCCAACCCGACTATGCAAGCTTCATATTCTGCAGTCATTGCTGTGACTTCAAGTTCAACCTTATCAAGCATGGGGCGTGTTCGTCGCAGGATCGACCGTAAGCATTCCTATTCCGTTCCCCTTTTGTTTGACGCCCCGTCGAAGAAGAGTTGCCGCCGATTTTCTCCTTCTAGAGCGAAGATTCCATCATCGGGAAATTGAGGTTCAGTCCTCTGACTCATCACTTGGGAAATCGGCCAAATGTTCTGCCATTATGCATCCTTTTACAGTATTTCCTTGAAACATAAGTGATGTCATATTCGGCCAAAAAGAACGACCATTTTGCCAACCTCATGGAGATGGAAGGCTTGTCGAACGTATATTTGATGGGGTCTATCCTTGAGACAAGATGTATCGGGTGAGACCGCATGTAGTGTTTCAACTTTCCCACTACCTGCACCAAACCTCGCGCAAGTCTTCTCGCAAGCGTAGTAATTGAGTTCGCTTCCTCGAGCTTTCTCGCTACGAAATAGATGGCGTTTCGATCTTGGAATCTTTCTTCTCGAGCTAGCATAGCCCCAATTGCCGTATCCGTGATGCTTAGATATAGCAAGAGTGGCTTTTGCCGATGTGGTGGGCAGAGAATCTGGGATTCACAAGGTATGCCTTGATCTGCTCAAAGGCAAGCCGACATTCTGAGTCCATTCTCGTAGGCATTTTTCTTCATCAACTTGAAGATCGGCTCGCAGACGAGGTCACCTGATTTACAAAGCGCTTATGTATCATAGCCTTTCCCATGAAGGATTTCACTTCTGTCGTTGTCCTGGTGGCTTCATTTCAACTATCGCCTTGATTTTCTCGGGGATCTACTTCGATTCCCCGTTCGTCACCATATATCCTAGCACCTTACCTCGTCTTACACCGAAGGTGCACTTGGCCGGATTCAGCCTCATGCCGTGGTCTCTGAGGCGGCCGAAGAATTTTCTCAAATCAACAAAGTGCCGCCATCTCGATCCTCTCGGAATGTATTATCATGTCGTCCACATAGACCTCAATTTCTTTGTGGATCATGTCATGGAACGTAGCCGTAGCCGCCCTTCGTACGTAGCCCCAAAGATTCTTTAGTCCGAATGGCATGACCGTGTAGCAAGAGGTGCCCCAAGGGTTGTGAAGGCCGTTTTGGCTTGATCCTCTTCGCCATTTTGATTTGGTTGTAGCCAGCAAAACCGTCGACGAAGGATTTGACTTCATGGTCGCCGTGGAATCTACCAAAATGTCGATGTTCGCAGGAAATCGTCTTTTGACCGGCTTTGTTCAAGTCTCTCGAAGTCTACGCAAAGACCGGATCTTTCCGTTGGCCTTCGTCACCGTTACTATGTTGGAAAGCCATGTAGGGTATTCAATGACTACGATGAACCCCGCCCGAGCATCTTTTCTATCTCCTCTTTCACTTGTAGGGACCATTCGGGCTTAATTCTTCTTAGCTTCGCTTTACCGGCTTGACTTCCGGGTCGAGCGGTATTCGGTGCTCAACTATGGAAGGATCGAGGCCCGGCATATCTTTATAGGACCATGCGAACACATCCACAAATTCTTTTAGCAGCTCAATTAGGGCATCCCTTTCACCCCTTCAAGAAACTACCAATTGCGTCTCTTTAGGCTCTTCCCAGCTCCTGCATTCACACTCGTCAAAATCTCTTCGGCAGCTGGGCTCGATTTTCCTCTTCCTGACAACCCGCTTAAAGATTTCTTTGATATATTGTTCATTTAATGTGTCCGCTTCTTCATCTAGTGAATCGTTATTAACTGTTTTTAGATTATTAGTTAATTCATCATTAGTTAAAGTGGCAATTAAGGGATACTCGTAACGGTTCGTCATTTCATTGAGAATAAGAGGGAATACAAAGATTGGCTAAAATTTCGTGGTCTTCGTGCGTGAGGCCATCTGGACGACTCTAAGACTCAAACTCAACAATGAGAGACTCAGTAGGACTTTACAAAGGTTGACACAAAGGGACGGGACCAATCCAAGTTTGGTGATCATTTCTTCTTTCGTCGCGGACGGCCCGAGAGAGTTTCCCAATTCTTTAGCGGCATTACCGTCTGTGGGGCCTCATGACTCTGGGGTCGTCTCTTTCTCGTTCTCCTTCCTCGCCACCGCTATCATCTCTTTCTCTCGAACCAGATCAATTGCGTCTCCGCGTCCGAAAGCCGAGCATGTGGATGTAGGGATCTTCCTCAATTCTGGGATTTCCATATCGTCACAATCCGACCGCTCAATCCAGATGTAAGGACGTATCGCGTCTCCTGTGCCGCTAGAAAATCTCATGTCCCATACTCGAGCGGAAAGGCTTCGGGCAGTGTAGTTCAAGAAGGAGGACGTCCCACACGACGTTCATAGATTCGAGCCGAGTATGACGATGCTTGTCGATCTTTATCATGAAAATTTCCCGGCTCGGGCATGGTCGAGAGCGGGCTCAAGAATGGTGACGAAGCCGTGATTAGGAACCGGGGCTCAGGTGCCCGTATCACGGCGGCGTTCAATGTTTCCTTCCAAGATGCCTCCAAATGTTGGAAATGACAATTGGATTTGATGAATCTCCGACTTCTTCTGAGTCTCGCTCGCTGAGTGCGTTGACATAGTTAGCATCACCGGATTCGGGGGATTCTCGCGAGACTTGCCCCGATAGTCACTGTCGACTCTGAGGAGGTAGCCCCCTGTCCGGCTAAGAGCATGCTTGGTAACGGCCTCGCTTAGTTCCCTATGAGGAAGCCGTCGCCCTTATGACTTCAAGGTCCCCTTTGGTTAATGAATTTGACACATTGGTGGAGAGTGGAGGCTACGGCTTTCATGTGATGCAACCAAGGGCGCCCTAGTAGGCCGTGAACTCTGAGGATATCCATTACATGGAACTTTGCGGCACCATTTGGGTTTCGTATCTCAGTTCCAGCAGTCACCGTCCCCTGTGATGGGACGGGACGTGCCATCATATGCCTCGACCGACCGGGTAGATGGGATCATGTGCCTTTCATTGATGCGTAAGGCCCGCATCATGCCGAGGGGGAGGACATTAACGGCCGATCCGTTGTCCACCAATACCTGTGGAGCGATACCGTGTTGAGCTTAATGGTGATGTACAAAGCTTCATTATGTTGGGAGACATCTCTTGGTAAATCTTCGTCGCAGAAGGTGATCATGCCGCCATATAGGCGGGGTCATAGATTTGGTCCTTATCTCGGATAGAGAGTCATCAAGCCGCCACTTCGTGCTTTTTCTTGCGAGGTAGAGCCTTTGCCGAAGCCCCCGGGTTATACCGAGGCCTTTTGTGGCGGTTGCCATCTCCACCAACATGTTGATTGAGCGGGAGCGCTGTGATCGGCGCGTCGGTTTTTCTTCGTCGGTATACTGAGCCGGACAACCGAACCTTGGCCGACCCGAGGGGGTTGGACTTCTCGTTCGCACTGCGGTATCCGAAGGTCTCAATTCCGTCGTTGGCAAGGCTTTTCTCGCTCTTTTACCCTCGTTTGCTTTGGGAAGACCGACCGGAGTAGAGTACATAATAATCAAATCCCCTGCATGGCTCCCCGAGCGTTCCCACACCGTTATCACCGGCCTCGAATCTCTCCTTCAATTTTTGGCCGGGAGGAAATTTTCTTTTTCTTAGGAGGACGGTCCTCGTGTATCCAAATTCCGATAATCCCTTTCAAGGCAATCGGGACAATACCACAAATATCCCACCAAATGTGTTCTACTACCGCGGCGGATTTGGGACCTCAAAGCCGAGCTGGCCGAATGACTTTGAGTGGAACCGGTCCGGGGATCTCGCCGGGCTCATCTCGGAAGCGAGTGATTGGACTCCGCCGAATAATGAGAGATATTGAGGTCCCTGGAACGGCATATGTTTGTCCTTCGTGGTAGCCCCGCCGCTTGGGATATTGTTAAGGTCCCGAAGCGGCGTGTGGCCTCTTCAATCCAGTGCCCGCTCGTCCGTTCCGGCGTTCTTCCGTGGCTTTGATGGCCGACCATATTTCTTCAACTATTCCCCGATTTTCATCACTCAGCCGATATTTGTGGGATCATCACTTTGAGAGGGGACAACCGACAAGATACCGAACTCTTTCGTCCCCGATCGTCGTTGGGGGCCGCTGCCCCGTAAGTCGACGGGCAGGAGTCCCTACGGTGGAAACATAGGAATCTTGGGGTAGCATCTTGATGTATCCGGACGATTAAGAAGAGGAGGAGAACCCTCTTCCTTCTTTGCGGTAAAAGTGCCATCGGAATTGAGACCGATAGTCAAACCATGACTTGCGACAACCCCGTAAGGTCATCAATTTGAGCCTCATGTCGAAGTCTCATCTGTTCTACCAACCGGATCCAATACCGGGCCCTGTCTCGAGGGATTTTGGAGGACGGAGCAATGTGGTCCCCATCATTACCGACCGATGCGTACATTCAAACCCGAGTCGGAATAAACGGCGAAGCCGATGACGCGCTGACTCTTCCCAACTAATCAAACGATGACCCTGCCCGAAACCAACCTTCATGAGGAGTCATGGGAAAGGACACGAAGGTTCGATGTCCGGGAATGGAAGGAGGGTAGGTGTTTGGGCTTTGTGCTCATGCAACATGCGCTTATTTGTTCACGTTTACTTAAAACATGTTTTATTAACCTAATCGGTTGGAAAAGATTGCTCTTCTTTTCGCAAACTACTCGATCCCGGATCGCCGGGCCCCGTCACTACGTCTATAAGCCCCTCGTATTCCACCCGTATTTCGACCTCCCAGGTGGACGCCCCGGCGAGGGTCCTATAGGCAAGCGGGTCCCACCGACCAAAAGAAAAACGATCCTAAAAGTCCGGCGGGTAATCGAGTCTTAACGAGCATTCGATGTAAATTACTGACAAAGCCGACGTCAAAAGTCAAGATCATGTCCGAGGGCTCGACGAAAAGTCGGCATGATTCGACCGATAAGCGTCCACAACCGATCTTGACTTGTCGTCGCTAAGCCGTAATTAGGCATGGAATATTCATTAATCCTTGATGACTCAAAGTCAATGCCGGGAGTCGTGTATAATTTGTGCGCCGAGCCGAAGTCAAGGCGCCTGGCCAATATCTTGGTCAAAGTCTCGCGACGGAAAACCGCGTAACTTCGACCGATTAGTGGTCCCCGAAAGATATTGAGTCGGTATGCCGACAAAGGCTTGAAAGGAAAGGTCTATACACGTACAGGCATGACACGTACTCGCACTAAAACCAACCGGTCTCTGGACAAAGTGTGTCACTGACAAGCGCATGGTCGACACGAGGCTCCACGGGATGCTGGGTAGTCCCGTGCTCATCCGAGAGGCGTAATAAGACCAAACGGACCGCGACAAGGATTTCCCCGGGTTAGGGACGTAGTGTGCAGTGTACGGTCACGTGCGCGTAGTGTGCAAGCAGTCTATATTCTTTTTCTGAGTAAAATAGGAATTTTTTTTTATGTGTCTTAAAAATATGATGCATGATTTTTTTTGAAAATTTTCTTTTTTTTTGAAAATCCTTTTTTTTGAATTGTTTTTTTGAAAGTTAATGAACACATAAGCACGTAAGCACGAAAATTCCGACGCTAGGGACATGATTCCGACAAATAAAATTTTGACTTTTTCCGAGGCGGCCAAAACAACACGAAAAATGTGCAAAAATTAACACACACACACAAATGATTTTCAAAGCCTGACGGAAGCTTGACCTCAAAAGCTTTTTCCTTTTTTTTTTTTGGAAAACGGTGATACCGGTACGTGGGATTGTTAAACCACAATTTATCCCCGACTCGTGTTAGGAAGCGGTAACGGGAAGTTTAATGGTTTCCACCAATATACCAAATATCATTTTTTTTTAGAAAAAGCTCAATTCCCCAGCAGAGTCGCCACTGTGATGATGTGTCGCCATTTCGCGGGAAAAAATTCGATTTTTCGCGTTTCTTTGAAAAAAACCAAATAAAACCCGGGAAAAAGAACGGAGTCGCCACGCCATTTTTGTTTTAAGGGCCAAAACTTTGAAAAATGCCCGAGATCAGAAATTTGGGTTCGGAGGTCATGTTACACGCCGGGAAGGACGTTAGTGTGCACCCGGAATGCCTCGTAAAACGAGTCTTCAAAGCTGAAAATCATTTGTGTGTGTGTGTGTGTGTGTGTTTTGGCCAAAATAATTTGAAACTCAGAAAAGTAAAAATTGGAATATCTTTTTAAGACTTTAAACTGATCCCATGATTTTTTGGAAGATTTTTGGATTGAGATTTGGTACTCAAAAGACCTTTTGAAGTTGAGAGCCACTTCTTCCTGAATGAAAAAGGCAGTGGACCTTTGATTTTGAAATGGATTCAAGGGTCTTAAAACTTCATAATCTGGATAAACTCAGAGAATTAAAGTTGTTCCAGACACCTTAAATAAGATTTTTGCGAAGGAAGTTTTCATTTTGGAGAAGATTTGAGGGGTCAAAACCTTCTGGAAATCTCAGATATGCAATCTGAATTTCCAGAAGCTGATGAACTAGCCTCTAAAAGAAAATTTGAAAAGAGGAGTTTTACTCACCCAAAAAATAAAGTAAAAATATGTCTGGAAAGATCTGGATATTGGCTACAAAAAGTGTTTTGTAGTCAACACCAAATTCCAAGTTTATCTGTGTCCAAAAATTAAGACAATGGACTGGGATCTTGGAAAATTGCTACTGGACAGCAACTTCTCAAGAAAGAAAATATGATTTAAAGTGGGGTTTTGCATCCATGCTTGTCCCCATTTCCCTAGGTTTTGGTTAGTGATCACTTGACATTTTAGTGGTGAATCAACTATACCAAACCATCCTTGGGGTACATTAGGACTAAGCACTTCATTTGCTTGGGAAGGGGAATTTTATCCTTTGAAAATGAGATTTGATGCTTGAAAATGGTTTTTAGGGTTTTGAAAATGCATTTGCAATAAAATAAGAACACATTGAAGAAAATGTTGATCCTTGTAGAAGATCATCCATGGAGATGAACTTCCATGGTGATCTTCTTGGATCTAAGACAAGAAGAAGAATGAACTACATTTTGTAGTTTGAAAATGCATGCATGGATGAAAGATTTAGGGTAAGAAGAGGGAGATTATACCTATCTTCTTTGTATTTTGGGGCTTTGGCTTGAATGTATGAGTGTTTGAGACTTTGAATGTAAGAGTGTTTGGGTTTGATTTGAGTGAGTGAAAGTTGGAAAGATTCAAGAGAAAAAGGTGACAATTCTTATGGAATTCTCACTGTTTTCTCGAGTATATTCGCCAAAATGCTGTGAATTATGCTCTTCTTCCTCTCTATTTTTGTGACTGGAGGGCTCAATTTATAGCCCTCTGGAAATGACAAACCTATCCGCGCGGATAGGATCAGTCGCGTGCACTGTTCATTAAATGCTGCTTCAGGCTTTGGACACAAGGAATAATCTTTTTTAAAATTCAAATTAAACAGCCAGATTATGTTCCATCCATTTCTATTTTTGGTTTTTGACCATTTCTTTCACTTTTTTGATTCTTTTACTTGGTTTATCCTTAAATAACAATGCCCATTTTACCCTCACTTTGTTAGAAATGTTAGGATTGTTAGGAATTGTTAGAAATGTTATAACTTTCGTTAATTTTCTAACGAAAATTCTAACAAGCTCAAATTGGAGCACTTACAACATCCACATACTCACTGAGCAGATCAACCAGTCTGTCCCGTTCAGCCCCTTGAAAGAAGTTCCCGATCTGTTCTCCTCTTTATCAGTAACCTGCTTAAAGATTTCTTTAATGTATTGTTCATTTAGTGTGTTTGCATCTTGTTCAAATGAATCATTATTAACTGTTGTTAGGTTATTAGTTAATTTATCATTTGTTAAGTTGGCAATAAGGGGATACTCAGAAAGATCTATCATTTCATTTAATGCAAAGGGAAAGATAACATTAGCGACACACTCATAATCTTCAGGCGTGAGGCCATCAGATGACTTAGAGGACTGAAACTCAAAGACTCCTGAATCTAGAGTATGGATGACAGGATGTTTGACACGACTAGACTGAGAGGGACGGGGAACCAATCCAAGCTCCGTGATCATTTGCTGTCGGCTCGCTATCGTTCCTGAAAATGTCTCCCAATTCTTCAAAGGCATCTCTGTCTTAGTCACCAGAGTGCGGGTATCAAAAGGTTCTTCACTGCCGTCTCCAATTACCGCAACTATCTCATCATCTGAGCTGAAGTCGATCAAGTCAGGAATCGGTGCTTCTTCATCAAACAACTTTTGTAAGACTGGCTCATTATCCTCACTGCTGGTAGCTTCTATCTGGCTGATCTTTGGAAGAGCTAACTCGAAGGTGGAGAAATCCATTATCCCTGATGGGAAGAGTGCTAACTCTTTGAGGCAGCCTGGGCTTCCTTTGAAGACATACTTGTTCTGAACAGTGGTGGTAGCCCTAGGAATATTCGGCTAATCAAGAAACATCCTCGGAATAGGATTAGCTGGTTTTCCACGAGCCTTTTCAAGATTTTCCAGAAGACTTTTCCTTACGGACTGCTGACTATTACTCTCATCATACTGGGTCTCACCTTTTATGAAGTATTGAGCCAAAGACAAACTGTAAGGACGGAGACGGACCCCTTCGTTTTGCTTTCCCAGAATTGTTCCCACAGTTTTTCTGTAATCCTGAGGATGCGGTTTGTAGCCTAGGCCATGTCGGGTGTTTTGTTCTCTTGCATCGATGACAGTGTTGCGACCCTGAAGCCTTTTACCCAATCCAAGCCCCGGAAGATAACTCATCTTTCTCATCATTCGCATGGCAGTAGGTATTTTGTTGGAGGTAGTAGTGAGGTCTGCACATCACACTTACACCTTAGAGGTGGCCACAGAGAAGCCGGTTAGGGTAAGCCCCTCATCATCATGTTTGATCTCCAGTATCGGAATACCCCCGGTGTTGGTCCCTTCTACAGTAACACTGTCCCCGTAGATAGTAGTGATAGATCCATCATCAGACTTGAACTTGACGCACTGGTGCAGGGTAGAGGCTACTCCATTTATCTGATGGATCCAGGGTCGTCCCAGCAAAGCGGTAAATGAAATGGGGATATCTATCACTTGGAAGTCTATATCCATGGCCTTCTTTTCGAACCACAATTTTAGAGTCGCAATCCCCAGAACTGACTAAGCAGTGGAATCATAGGCCTTAATAGTTTGACTGGAAGGCTTCAAGTCTGTGGGCTTCTGTTGGGTTTTTAGGTAACAAACGCAGCTGAAGACTTAGAAATAACAACAAAACCCTAGCCCTTGAAATCCGTCTAACATGAATAGTTAAAACCATTAAATAGAATTTACATACCTTAATGCGACTATGTTGATCCTTCAAAAATGGATCTTGGATTCAAATCTTATTTGAATCGATGAACAACCTTCGAATCTTTGAACCGTTGATGAAACATTGATCTTCTTCTTCCTTGTTCTACCTTGGTGATGAAATCAACAATGGAGATCTTCAAGCTTTAGGAGATAAAGCAACCTCCCTCTAATGGTGATCCACACGCGAACGAACCAAGAACACTTCTTGTTGGGTTGCAAGATGATCCTTCCGATTATTGAAACACCTTTCAATAATCAATGGCTAATAATATGGAATTTACTTGGAGTATTTTGATCTTTGAATCATAATCTAGATCTCTATTTTGGTGTTTCATAAACCCCAAAATACCTTGTTGGACTAACTTGTTAATGGCTGCAAAAGGATAGTATTTATATCATATATAAATCCCCTAACAATTAGGGTAGGAATCCTTGTTGAACCAAAACCTTTCCCGTTAAGGAAAACGTGTACGGAAGATTTCAGGGCGCTGGCACGAGTTGTGCCCAAGAGCACGAGTTGTGCCCAAGAGCACGAGTCGTGCCCAAGCCTGAAATCAGTCGTACCACGATTCGTGACCAAAATTACAGTCGTGCTAAAATTTGTCACGAGTCGTGCCTTTTCTCACGAGTCGTGCTCGTGGTCACGAGTCGTGCCTGGCAGAGTTTGTCGCGCGATGAACCAAGCCAATGGCAAGTTATGTCGCACCACACAACTAGCCAGCACTCCAATTCCAATTTTCAGCCAGAATAAAATTCGCTCTATGTGTGTGACCCAAATAGGAATTATATTTATGTTGGTAGTGAATGTGCGCTCGCCGAAAAAATAAAATAAGGAGTCGCCATGCCGTTTTAAGAGGAAACATTGAAAACCTTTTGACAAAGAAAATGGGTTCGGGGGTCAAGTTACGTGTTGGGAAGAACCGAGAGTTCACCCATCACGCCTCGTTCGTAGACGAGTCTTTCAATTGTTCAACATTCAAATCATCCAAAAGTGTGCAATGTGTGTGACAAGATATGTGTAAAATGCATAAGAGTGCTTTGTTTTATTACTCAACAAAGGGAATTACAACTTTGTAAGCCATTGACTCTGGGAGATCACATCCCACTTTACATCGAGGAACTAACAGGACTTACAACTGAAAGGATGATCCTCTGCAGATGGTCACCATGTGTCGCGAGGCACAGCACATGCTAGGCACGATGTGTCGCGTGACACATGTTTACCGTTTGCAGGGACCTTACATTTTGAACAACAGATCCAACATAGAACCAATCAAATACCAACACAATATACAAATAGCTCAGAGACCAACGAATTTATAAAGGATTGACCAAGGGGATGTGGATATAGGGAGATCCACACTCCCTTGGCCAATAAACAACAAATCCCACACAATCACATTATGAACATCAATCAAACCAAGCTAAACAGTTAAACAGAGAGATCGGTAGTTGGGATTTGATAATCAGGGACGGATAGAGTCTAATTATCAAGTCTGGGGAATAATGTGCAATGAAACAAGTAAACAGCAAATAAATGAGATAAAGGTGAGGGAAGAAATTCGTTACCCTCGTAGTCCACGCTCCCTAAACTAAGTTAGGTTTAAGGATCTTCAAATTAGATCCGGAATGAATTCAAATCCCAGACCAAGTGGTTTGCAGCTTCCAGTAATGGTGCGGACTGTGCTTCGGGCGGAATTGGCACTGGAACAGGGAAGAACTGAGGGAACTTGGTTTTGGTTGTCGGCTTGGCATTGTTGAAGGGAGGCACCGTTAAGGAGGAGGTTCGGCCGGAAATTAGAGGTAGATTGGTGGTGGTGGTGTAACGGCTTAGAGGCTGTAAACCGGAGAAGCAGGGGAGATGGCGATCGGTTTGGGTAGAGAGAGAACAATGGTGGAAGAGGCTATGGCTGTTGTTGATTTGGCCGGAGAGGATGGTGGGACGGTGGTTATAGGCTAAGGCTTAGAACAGGGTAAGGAGTTGGCATCGGATTTGGAGAGAATTGAGAAGGATGGTGGAAGCGGTTGTGATTGGGGTAGCCGGCGAAGATGGTGATGAAGCTTGGCGTCTACTTTGGCCGGAGAGAGAGGATTGATGTTAGATTGTGTTTTCCGATGAGGAGAGGCTAGATTAGGTCGGAGATTGTTTGGGGAAGAAGCTGCGTATAGAGAGAGAGGAGAGAGAGAGAGTGATTTACGGATAGAGAGAGAAAGGGTGAGGACTGTGTGTTGTGTGTGTGAGTTGTGAGAGGCCCTTTACAAATGAATGGAATTTGGTATTTAAACGTAAAATGGGAATAAGATTCAATTTGTCGCATGACCCAACGTCTCCAAATTCCATGCCTCAAGCTGTCGCACGACGGGCCACGTCCATAATCGATTTTGGCGTCAAAACCAGATTCTAGAACATTCCGGGTTAATTTCCAAGAGGTCCAAACTGATTTATTCCTTCTAGGTCCTTTTGTCCGGGAAAAATACTAAAACATACTTCCTTCGCGGGAAACTTATAAAAAGTTCCCGGAAGCCTCGAAACGGACCGGGAATTTACCAAAACGCCCCTTAGTGCAATTTTATCATTTAAAATGCACCTAAAAAGGGATCGCGAATTGGATTGGCGTACTTACAGAACCCCTCGGCAACGTCACTTATGGAAGAAGTGAGGTTGTCGATAAAATAAGACCCAATCCCAATGAGCGGCCGGAGGATAAGGCGGAGGGCTAGACGGTGAGCTGGGGAATCGGATGGCTGGACCTTTTGAGAGAGAATTCCTACGTATCCCGGGGAGGGAATCAAGCCAAATCGTAGTTCGAAAGGGGGGACGTGTGACTAAGAGGGATGGATGGCTGCCTCGAAGCGAGGACGTGTAGCCAAAGGAAGGATGGCTACCTCGTGGCGAGGACGTGTAGCCGAAGGAGCAGACGGCTGCCTCGCGGAGAGGACGTGTAGCCGAAGGAGCAGACGGCTGCCTCACGGAGAGGACGTGTAGCCGAAGGAGCAGACGGCTACCTCGCAGAGAGGACGTGTAGCCGAAGGAACGGACGGCTGCCTCGCGGAGAGGACGTGTAGCCGAAGGAAGCGAGACGAGTGCCTCGCGGAGAGGACGTGTGGCAGAAGGAGCCCGAAGGAACGAGGACGAGCTGCCTCGCAGAGAAGGGCGTGTAGTCGAAGGAGCGGCCGGGCTGCCTCGCGGAGAGGACGTGTAGCCGAAGGAACGGACGGCTGCCTCACGGAGAGGACGTGTAGTCGAAGGAGCAGACAGCTGCCTCGCAGAGAGGACATGTAGCCGAAGGAATGGACGGCTGCCTCGCAGAGAGGACGTATAGCCGAAGGAGCAGACGGCTGCCTCGCGGAGAGGACGTGTAGCCGAAGGAAGCGAGCAGGTGCCTCGCAGTCACGGAGAGGACGTGTAGCCGAAGACGGGCGGCTACCTCGCGAGAAGGACGTGTGAAGGAAGGAGGCATGCCTACCTCGCGGAGAAGGACGTGTAGCCGAAGGAATGTAGTACGCCTCGCGGAGAAGGACGTGTAGCCGAAGGAGCGAGACGGCCGCTCGCAGAGAAGGACGTGTGGCCGAAGGAATGGATGGCCGCCTCGCGGAGAGGACGTGTAGCCGAAGGAATGGACAGGCCCCTCGCGGAGAGGACTGTAGCCGAAGGAACGAACGGCCGCCTCGCTGAGAGAGGACGTGTAAATTTGAACGACGCACGCCTCGCAGAGAGGACGTGTAGCCGAAGGAATGGACGGCTGCCTCGCGAAGAGGACATGTAGCCGAAGGAACGGACGGCCGCCTCGCGGAGAGGACGTGTAGCCGAAGGAATGAACGGCTGCCTCGCGGAGAGGACGTGTAGCCGAAGGAGCAGACGGCTACCTCGCGGAGAGGACGTGTAGCCGAAGGAATGGACGGCTGCCTCGCGGAGACGCCGTGTAGCCGAAGGAGCGGACGGCTGCCTCGCGGAGAGGACGTGTAGCCGAAGGAACGGACGGAAGCCTCATGGAGAGGACGTGTAGCCGAAGGAACGGACGGCTGCCTCGCGGAGAGGACGTGTAGTCGAAGGAGCAGACGGCTGCCTCACGGAGAGGACGTGTAGCCAAAGGAGCAGACGGCTGCCTCGCGGAGAGGACGTGTAGCCAAAGGAATGGACGGCTGCCTCGCGGAGAGGACGTGTAGCCGAAGGAACGAACGGCTACCTCGCGGAGAGGACGTGTAGCCAAAGGAGAGGACGGCTACCTGGCGGAGAGGACGTGTAGCCGAAGGAGCAGACGGCTGCCTCGCAGAGAGGGCGTGTAGTCGAAGGAGCAGACGGCTGCCTCGCGAAGAGGACGTGTAGCCGAAGAAGCAGACGGCTGCCTCGCGGAGAGGACGTGTAGCCAAAGGAGCGGATGGCTGCCTCGCGGAGAGGACGTGTAGCCGAAGGAGCGAACGGCTGCCTCGCGGAGAGGACGTGTAGCCGAAGGAACGGACGGCTGCCTCGCGGAGAGGACGTGTAGCCGAAGGAACGGACGGCTGCCTCGTGGAGAGGATGTGTAGCCAGTGAAATGTGACTGTGCGGTTTTAGGAAAGTAATCGACTGAGATATGATTTCATACCTGTGCTTTTCCTTACACACGTAGGCTGTTGGAGGGGTGATGCTCTATGCTGTTGTTGACGTTGCCGGAGTGCGGGGCGGTCTTTTTGTTAACCGTGGCTGCAGGATGCAGGACCTTGACTGATGTGACGGGAAATTTGCTTGCTGGGCAGCGGATTCTTGTTGGTGCTTTGGCGGCGGGGCTTATCTTTGTTGACGATTGACTTCTGTGTCCCGAGTTTTGTTTGGTAAGCCGGGGACTTTGCTTGCTGGGCAGCGAACTCTTATTGACGGTTGATTTTTTGTGTCCCGGGCTTTGCTTTGAGGGACAATCTTTGAGATTCGGTGCAGCTCCGTTGATCATTGGACTTGCGGGGGTAGACGTGGTTGCCAGAGGGTCTTAGGCTATAACTGTTTGTTGGGAGGTAGCTGTCTAGGGTCTCATGCTACCATTAGTTCTACTGGGAAGGTTGTGGCTGCCGGAGGGACCTCTACCACTTGTCGATACTCGTTGGGTGGCCATTCACGGGAAGGTCTTTGCACAATAGGCTTTTGAATCGTCAAGGCTGGTGAGCTTTATTGTCTGGATTCTAGGGGCAGCTGGGGCTCTTCTTTCTTTGACAAGCTTTGTTTGGGGGCTGAGGCTATCACCTGTCGACGGTTGCTGGGGAGATTGACAGATGCGGACTCTTTGTCTCGGCTTATCATGCAGAATAGGCTTTTGAAGTCGTCGAGACTGGTGAGCATTATTGTTTGGACTCTGGGGCAGCTGGGGCTCTTTCTTCCTTTTTTCCTTTTTCGACAAGCATTGCTTGGAGACTGGGTAGCTGAGACTCTTTTCCGACGGTGCTGATGAAGATACAAAAGGCGGGGTTTGCTACCTGCAGGATTTGGAGTCTTTGTCTAAGATTGTGATCCGAGGGGCAATCCTCACAATCAAATTATGATCACTTGACTATTGTACCCTGCGGGGGAGGAAAACACAACACTTCTAGGCACTTTGTATTTTATTAGGCTCTTGCTTATGCATTATTAATCTTTTTTTGCACAAGTCCATCTCAGCTGGGGAGAATAGGAAGGGAAGTGGGGATTTTGCACGGCTTGACAAGTGGATATGTAGGTAGCCATTATGCTATGAGGGATGTTGTATGGGACGAAAAGTGTTTGTGATGGGGTGGACCCTCTCCCGTTATAGGATGATACGGTGCAGCTTAGGCAAGTCGGGGATGCTCCCGGGAGTACAGATTGCAGCAGGTCCATTGCTAGTGAGGACAAAGCGTATCGCGCGTCTGGGACAGCAAGCATCAGAGGTGGGCAGAGAGCAATCCCGGCTTGGCGAAGCCCCAGTTGATAGTGCGAGACAAATCCGGAGGGAAATCTGGTAAGGAGAGCCGGAGGGATATCTTAACCAAAGCCCCGGCTTGAGGATATTCCATGCAGCTTCATTGCAGGCAGAGTCATCTTGTGGCTGTGGTGGCAACCCATCATTTCAAACCACAGTCAATCAGTCGCTGGACAAGACTCGAAAGTGTTTACGTGCAGGGGCGCATCTTTTCGAAAGGTGGGAAATGAATCCCGAATTTGTGTATGACACTCTCGCTTTTGGGTTTAACTCTTTTGGGAGAGTATAAGCACAACAAGGTGTGGAAAAGTGTATGGAAGCCCCTGCTGACCGAAACGGTGTTTAGCTCTATCTTCCTATGATGTAGCAATAGAAGACTTTTCGAGACACTTGAAAACTTGTCTTATTCGTGATGATCACAAAGCTGCTTAAAACTCTTTATTGATGTTCGGGTTAGTCAACCGCCAAAGCCGATATGAGCAAATATTTTATATCAATCCTGAGGAGAAAGCCCACTGATATCGAGATCAAATTCGGAAGGATGGAAAGTGTATAGGAACGGCCCTTGCTGAGACCGGATTTTTCTGAGATCTGTTTATGATTTCGACCGGACCAGTTATGGTTGCCTACGTTCCCCTCCTTGGGAGGAGCTCAGGTCGCCGTAGTTCGGGTTATCTCGAATGAAGAGAATAGACGTTGGAATTCGAGATTCTGGAGGACCTTTGAGGATTTTGAGAATTGAAAGAATGTGTCCTCTTGGAGTGTCGATGGGAGACACGGATGTGAAGCCCCAGTGAGACGTCCACGGCAAGTGTTTGCGGAGGAGAAACGAAATATGCTCACATATTACATCGAATGAACGGACGGAATTTGCACAATCTTCGCTTGACGGTCCTTTGAGCCGGGATAGACTTGGCTTCTCTTTAAGCAATAATCTGTTTTAGATCTCGACGATATTGGAAATGAAACTGCTATCTGGTAGGAACTGCGACTGGGTCTCGGGATTTCGATCGGTCTTCGGATAATTCGGGACATCATGACCTCTTAAAATGAGAGGTCGGCTAGGCTTTTTGCTGGCTGAACCTCTAAAGATGAGAGGTTGGCTCTTGGGAAGTGTTTGGGATTTCTAAGGTGAGGGAAATCTGTGGTTGCATCTTTTACTGCCTCTAATAATGAGAGGTCGATCTTTTGGCTTTCGGTCAAGGGCAAGGGTAATGGTAATAGGAATGTCCTTTAAAATAGAGGGGACGGTCTGGGATCGGTTAAAGGTAATGGTGAGGGGACATCCATGCTGTCTCTTTATTCACTTTGAGGCTCCTCTTTGAGTAACGACCGGATCTTTTGACTTTCGCTTCTTGAGAGGATCACTAGGGACTAAGCTCTCTTTCTTTTCTTTCTTCTTCTTTTTTTTTTTCAAATTTGCTTTTGAGAGAAAACTTCATCTAGCCCCTAGGATGGATCATTGCTTTCTGTCGTTCTTGCGCTTGGAGACGGTCAATGCTTCTTTCGAATCGCGGGAGTCTCAAGGATAGTCCCTTTTCTTCTGGAGATGGCTAAATGGGTTTCAAAATATGCCGATCTTGAAATGAAGGGATGTTGTTTAGTGAGGGTGGGGTAATGGCTTTCCTATGGGTGAAAGGTTTCAACCGCAGTCCCTACCGGATGATCTGAACGAGATTGAGTCTTCATTGCTTCCATTAGTCTTACTTCGCGGAAGATTCGTGCAAATTCATCGAACAACGAGATGATGAGGACGATGAAAGGTATGTGAGCATATGGGACGCGAGATGGGGAATTGGTGAGCCCCAGTTTGGGAAGGATATCAGTCGATTTTCTCACTCCGATCAATTTAAACATTAGTCATTTCAAAGCATTTAGTCGGTGAGCAGCGCAAGTGATCATTTGGAATAAGACCATTTCAATCGAGTGTAACGCAGGTGTACTAGTAATGTCTCGAGTCTAGCAATAATAGAAACAAAGATTTTTATCACTGCAAAGCAAAACTAGTCCAACTTGGACTCGACAGACTCATGTCCGACAGTGGACATTCTAGACCCTACGAGGACTGATCGACTGCATCAACTTCGGACGGGAGGAAGGGTATCGTTGCCATCGGTACGGTGAGGAATCTTCTCAATCTTTATGTCCTTCACAAGCTGTCTCTCCTTAGCTTTCGTAATCTGAGCAAGTAACCGGGCCTCCCGCTCGCGAGGGAAAAACGGCTTCGAGGGTAGCCCGCAACTTTTCGATGGACGCACCATTTGCACTCTGCTGCTGACCCATGGGATATAAACTTCCAGATTTGTGGGCCATAGTCTTCTCTGCACCGAGCATTTTGGATTCTGAATCAGATGAACGACCACTCGGGCACTTGAACTGCTTCTGCCTCGGGAATATGGACTTATGAGCGCCGGGAACGAGAGCGCACACCTAACTTGCCGTAGCCTTGCAGAGGTGAAGAGGTAGAGCGTGTATAGACGGAGGGTAGAGAATTTTGAGAAGGTACGGGAGAGGGAAGAGTACGGAAGGAGATGGACTCATGCAACACTTTTTATTGTTCAAGTAGAAATCGGTGTCTTTTAAGTCCTATGAACGGTTGGGAAAGGCTAATCCTTTATTTCACGCAATCTAGACCTCGGGGGGAACCTACTGACACATCATCCACAAATACACCAAATGCATTGAGTCAAAATTAGCAATAGGCAATGGTAACTAATCAAAACCGAAGCATTTATGGGACGGACGAGCAGCCCCCATTTCTGGAGAAATTTGGGCAGCATAACGGGTATTCCTGAAGAATTTCATGGAAAAATCCGGCATGACCTCTCGTCGGTGCACGTTGACAAAGCGACATGATCTCTCGTTAGAACATGCCGCGGGAACGACATGTCCTTTCGTGAAATCATGTTGCGATGGCAACATGCCCACACGTGCTAGGTTTTAGGGGTAGGTACGAAAGTCTATTAAAAATTCATTTTAGTGTATTTGAAAATGTCGTGTCAAAACCAACCGTTTGGGTAAGGTTTAAATGTGTGGTGCCACCTATAATGCGCTAGGGGGATAGGTTTGACATTAGGAGCTCAAGCGTAGGCGAATATTATCACCGTCCGCGATGCCGTCAATCGCACCCGAGGGTTCTAGATCTATGTGATGTAGTGTGCGGGATGACTATCTTCCTTTATTTGTGAAAATGATTTTTTTTTATTTGAAAAGGGTGATAAAGGAAAAACGACACACACACACACACCCCACAGAGATACAATAATCAAGGATCAATAACTGATCATGGGGGACCGCCCCACAATCACAACCTGCACCAAGAAATCGAATCCTGCAATTTGGCCTCTTCTGTCGCGTGACACAGGACAGCCATGGCATATTATGTCGCGTGACAGAAGAGGTCACTTCCAGAATCTGAAAAGAAAGCAGCAACAGCCCCAGTCTCCAAGCATAATACAAGATCTCAGCCCCAAGCAACAGCACAACACAGATGGGACACAAGGAGGGAAGGGAATAAAATAAAGCACATAAGACGCATTTAAGCACATAAAATGTCACACAATCAAAGCACACACAAATGAATGAAATGGATGTTGAACAAGGATGAAAGTTTGACCCACTTTTGAAAAACAAGTTTCAATTTCCCCAGCGGAGTCGCCACTGAATGTGCACTCGCCGAAAAAATAAAATAAGGAGTCACCACGCCATTTTAAGAGGAAACATTGAAAACCTTTTGGCAGAGAAAATGGGTTCGGGGGTCAAGTTACGTGTTGGGAAGAACCGAGAGTTCACCCAACACGCCTCGTCCGTAGACGAGTCTTTCAATTGTTCAACATTCAAATCATCCAAAAGTGTGCAATGTGTGTGACAAGATATGTGTAAAATGCATAAGAGTTCTTTGTTTTATTACTCAACAAAGGGAATTACAACTTTGTAAGCCATTGACTCTGGGAGGCCACATCCCACTTTACATCGAGGAACTAACAGGACTTACAACTGAAAGGATGATCCTCTGCAGATGGTCACCATGTGTCGCGTGGCACAGGACATGCTAGGTACGATGTGTCGCGTGACACATGTTTACCGTTTGCAGGGACCTTACATTTTGAACAACCGATCCAACATAGAACCAATCAAATACCAACACAATATACAAATAGCTCAGAGACCAACAAATTTACAAAGGATTGACCAAGGGGATGTGGATATAGGGAGATCCACACTCCCTTGGCCAATAAACAACAAATCCCACACAATCACATTATGAACATCAATCAAACCAAGCTAAACAGTTAAACAGAGAGATCGGCAGTTGGGACTTGATAATCAGGGACGGATAGAGTCTAATTATCAAGTTCGGGGAATAATGTGCAATGAAACAAGTAAACAGCAAATAAATGAGATAAAGGTGAGGGAAGAAATTCGTTACCCTCGTAGTCCATGCTCCCTAAACCAAGTTAGGTTTAAGGATCTTCAAATCAGATCTGGAACAAATTCAAATCCCAGACCAAGTGGTTTGCAGCTTCCAGTAATGGTGCGGATTGTGCTTCGGGCGGAATTGGCGCTGGAACAGGGAAGAACTGAGGGAACTTGGTTTTGGTTGTCGGCTTGGCGTTGTTGAAGGGAGGCACCATTAAGGAGGAGGTTCGGCAGGAAATTAGAGGTAGATTGGTGGTGGTGGTGTAACGGCTTAGAGGCTGTAAACCGGAGAAGCAGGGGAGATGGCGATCGGTTTGGGTAGAGAGAGAACAATGGTGGAAGAGGCTATGGCTGTTCTTGATTTGGCCGGAGAGGATGGTGGGACGGTGGTTACAGGCTAAGGCTTAGAACAGGGTAAGGAGTTGGCGTCGGATTTGGAGAGAATTGAGAAGGATGGTGGAAGCGGTTGTGATTGGGGTAGCCGGCGAAGATGGTGATGAAGCTTGGCGTCTACTTTGGCCGGAGAGAGAGGATTGATGTTAGATTGTGTTTTCCGATGAGGAGAGGCTAGATTAGGTCGGAGATTGTTTGGGAAAGAAGCTGCTTATAGAGAGAGAGGAGAGAGAGGAGAGAGAGAGAGTGATTTATGGATAGAGAAAGAAAGGGTGAGGACTGTGTGTTGTGTGTGTGAGTTGTGAGAGGCCCTTTACAAATGAATGGAATTTGGTATTTAAACGTAAAATGGGAATAAGATTCAATTTGTCGCATGACCCAATGTCTCCAAATTCCATGCCTCAAGCTGTCGCACGACGGGCCACGTCCATAACCGATTCTGGCGCCAAAACCAGATTCTAGAACATTCCGGGTTAATTCCCAAGAGGTCCAAACTGATTTATTCCTTCTAGGTCCTGTTGTCCGGGAAAAATACTAAAACATACTTACTTCGCGGGAAACTTATAAAAAGTTCCCGGAAGCCTCGGAACGGACCGGGAATTTACCAAAACGCCCCTTAGTGCAATTTTATCATTTAAAATGCACCTAAAAAGGGATCGCGAATTGGATTGGCGTACTTACAGGTAGTGAGTCAAAACATCGACCTCACAAGACATAAGTGGTTTCTAGCAAACCATTATATCCACCCAATTAATATAACATCAAAGCTTTATTCCTTGATAGATCAAATATCACAATCCCTTTGTCCAAGATGTCAAATTGAACATGAGTCATGGTCCATGTCAACTCATCTTGTTCAATGCTTTCTCGATTCCGAATATGTTGATAATCCAAGTGCATTTGATCTCTATCAAATATCTTGAGTATGGCCATACATTTCATCAACACTATTCAATGAGGGGCCCAAGCAAACATCTCTCTTCATAAGAGGGACAAATCCCTTTTTGACTTATCGTTCTTCCCTACATGAATCTAATCGTACTAACATAGCCCTTATTGCTATCCGATTTAAGATAGTGTTAGACTATATCAAACACGATCTTCACCATGTGGAAGACGATGATAATCTCAGGTACAAAGGATTCAATAACACGGCTATCATGAGATTTAATCATGACAACAGACCATGTCATAAATCTCAAAAGTAGGTCATGTCCAATACTTGTTCTCTAGCAAGTATCCATAAGTGTAATGTGCATCTCCATGCATATAATCATCTCCATGATTATTCATTACCAACTTATACTAGTTGTTCTCAACAACTAGGGACACAATTCAATATAATAAACATGTAAACATATAATGAACTAAATAAACTTTCTCTATAACAAATGATAAAAATGATACATAACGGTTTAAGTTAAACATAACTAAAGCCTAGGGCATTACACCAACAATCTCCCACTAGCACTAGGCTCCATCTTCCTAGGTATCCTATACCCAAGGACCTAACATGACCATCATGGTTCTGCTTGTGCGAGGGTCTTTGTAAGTGAATCCCTAATGTCATCATCGGTTGATACTTTGCATATCTTAACGTCTTCTCATTCTTATGAATTCTCAAAAAACGTCTAAGTATATGTTTGGATCGATGATGTGACCTTGGTTTCATTGGTTTCACAAATGACACCACAATTGTCACAACAAAGTTCCACCGGATTAGTGATACTTGGAACATTTCCAAAACACTAAATGAACTTTTGATCCAAACGGCCTCTTTTAGCTACATCAGATGTCGCTAAAATTCGGCCTTAGTTATAGAATTGGCTACGATTTTCTGCTTGGAACTCTTCCAAAAAAATCGCACTTCTAATAAGTATAAACACAAATCCTAATTGCGATTTAAATTAACTCTGTCAGTTTGGAAGCTAGAATCTATGTAACCCTTACAACAAGATTAACTTCCAACCTTTCAAATACCAAGAACATATCCTTAGTTCTTCTTAAGTACTTAAGGATCGTCTCAACTGCCATCCAATGGTTCTCAACAGGATCAGATTGGTATTGACTCGTCATGCTCAAAGTATACGAGACATCGGGTCTAGTACGAATCATGGCATACATGACAAATCCGAATGCCGGAGCATATGGAACTTCATTCATTCCCTTTTGCTCACCAGTTGTCATAAGACAATGAGTATTGCTAAGAGTAATACCATGACCCATTGACAAGTTCCTTTTCTTAGAATCTTCTAAGAACCTTATTAATGTGAGTATTTTGACTCAAACCAATTTATCCTTTTAGATCTATCTCTATAGATCTTGATGCCAAGGATGTAAGCGGCTTTACCCATATCTTTCATTGAGAAACCTTTCC
The DNA here is from genome assembly GCA_022495995.1 of Adenophora triphylla var. japonica. Taxonomy (NCBI): domain Eukaryota; kingdom Viridiplantae; phylum Streptophyta; class Magnoliopsida; order Asterales; family Campanulaceae; genus Adenophora; species Adenophora triphylla. The sequence continues at coordinate 249,402 of JAFEMH010002879.1, forward strand.
TTGACCAAGACTTGATAGTCTTGAGTGTCGGAACTTTGTTTTTCAATGAGTAAGATATCATTGTAATAAGACAATAGAAATAATACTATGCTCCCACTGAATTTCATGTATATACAAGATTCATCTTCGTACTTGATGAAGTCAAACTCTTTGACCGATTCATCAAAATAAAGATTCCAACTGCTTGAAGCTTGCTTCAACCTATCTTATGGATCTTCGCAACATGCATACTTTATTAGAATTTCTTGGATCGACAAAACTTCAGGTTGTGTACTATACACATCCTTAAGAATCTTTCCATTTTAAGAAAGCTGTTAGACATCCATTTGTCATATCACATAGTCACAATATGCGATTATGGCAATTGAAATTCTAATAGACTTCGGCATTGTAACTGGCAAAAAGTTTTCAACATAGTCAATACTATGAATTTGCCTAAATCCCTTTGCTACAATCCTTAGCCATGAAAGTTTACACCTTCCTATCCATGTCGGTCTTGAAGACCTATTTGCACCCTTTAGTTTTTACACCTTCAGGTAGCTCAATCAAGTTCCAAACTTGATTATCAAACATGGATTGTAATTCGGACTCCATGGTTCCTAACCATTTATCCAAATTAGGAGTGGACATCGCCTCAAAATAGGAAGTAGGATCATCATTCTCAATGACTTCCACTTTATTACTTTCCGATTCGAGAAATCAATATTTCTTGAGTTCGGATCGTAACCTATCCGATCTACGATGGACTTGTGCATCTTGAACCGGTTCCACAACTCCTTGTGAACTTGGTTCCGTCTCTACTCTTGGTTCCATGTCATTTTCAGGTTCTTGAACTACTTCAAGATTAATTTTACTCCCAATAGATTCTTTCTTGAGAAACTATTTCTCAAGAAACGAATCATACAGAGCAACAAACATTTTGTTCTCTTTGCGGTCGTAAAATTAATTTCCTAAAATAACCTTGTCAGATTTGGTGCTAACTTATCAGAGACAAGTCTCTTCATATAAGCTTTGCAATCTCAAATCTTCATGAAAGACAAATTAAGTTTTCTTCCATGCCACATCGCATGTGGGGACTTAGGAACCGATTTAGTAGGAACTCAATTTAGTGTAACCGCATTATTTCTAATGCATATCCTCAAAAGGAAATAGGAAAGTCAACTTTGACTCATCATCGAACGAACCATGTCATACACGATTCAATTCCTCCTCTCAGACACACCATACAATGTGGTGTTCCGGGTAGAGTCAATTCTTGAAACAATTTCACAGTTTTGAGATGATTGTCAAACTATTGGCTCAAATATTCACTACCTCGATCTAATCGAAGTACTTTAATAGTTTTGCCAAGTTGTTTTGTACTCCATCTTGAAATGTTCGAAACATTTCAAACGATTCACCTTTGGACTTCATCAGATAGACATAGTCATATCTAGATAAGTCACCGGTGAATGTGATGAAATACCGAAATCCTCCCCTAGTAATGCTGCTTAATAGTCCACATACATCTCATGTATAAGGACCAATAAGTCACTAGCCCTCCCACTACTCTTAGTGTAGGGTGGTTTGGTCAATAATCCCAATAAACAAGATCCACATTCCTCAAATGATTCATAATCATATGAGTATAAAAGTCCATGTTAATGGAGTTTAGATATATGTTTCTTATTTATCTGACCAAGCCGGCAATGCCATATGAACGTGTTGTTCATATCATTCGGTTTAGATTTCTCATTTATATTATAGATATCTTCAATATTTTTTTTTCTTAACATCAAGGATATGAAGACCATTCAATGACATATGCAATACAATAAGGCATATCATTAAATGAATATAAAAATTCTTATTCTCATTAAGAAAATTATATCCTTCATCATCCATATAAGAAATGAAAATAATACTCCTACTCAAATCTGGAACGTAGTAACACTTTTTCAAAACAAGTACTAGTCCACTAGGTAAATTGACTTCATAAGTCCCTACGGGTAATGCAGCAACTCCTGCTCCATCCCACACATAGGTTTAATTCACCTTCTTTGAGTAGCTTTCTATTCTTTGTTCCTTGCACATTTAAACAAATGTGGGATCTTTATCCGGTATCATATACCCAAGAACAAGAAGTCGAAAGGAAAATATCTATCATATAGATACATGAAGTAGTAGCAATCATATTTCCCTTATTCACCTTTTAGGCCTTCCTAATAAGCCTTGCAACTTTGCTTCCAATGACCAATCTCATTGCAATGGTAGCAAAATGCATCCTTTTGAGACACTTTTGGGTTTAGCCTCTTCGGATTTGGCAACTTTTTCCCTAGGTTTAGCAACCTTTGCTTTACCTTCTTTGTGTTTTCTTTAAACCCCTTTCTTGTGTTAACCATTAACACAACAAACCTCTCTTGCCTAGCTTGCACTTGGAACATTTCCTTCGTGCGTTGTGCTAGAACAAAAGTAACTTCCATGTGTTCAAGGTCCTTCTCAAGAGCCTTTTAAACATGGTGGCAAGTATAAGGCAAGCAACATCGTTAGAATCATCATCATGTTTCTAATGTTGCTCCTTATCTGTCCTTTGCAACATTTGCAGCGGGTTTAGCAGGAACTGATTCGTCAAGAACATACAATTTTGCTTAAGAACATTTCTTGAGCATCTGATCAAATCAGAATAACTTGTACCGTTCTTTTTGAACTTTGTCCTTCTCAAGGATGAATCGCAATTTATTGTGTAATGCTATTTCTACAACAAAATATGCAAACCATATGAACACATATCAATATTAACACATTTATCATCTAAGAGCAAATAATGTATTTCATAAATACTCCCACTAAATTATACACCTTCAAATACAAGCATGTATCATATAATTATAGTGGGCTAAGATCCATATTTCACTTAATTCCGGTTTAACTAAGCTAATGCTCGAAATCAAGCTATTTAGGTAGAAACATCAATCATATCTCTATATGACTCTTAGATCTTTTTATTAGTTTTTCTTAGACATCATATGTCAAAAACATGTTTTAAATCTCATCTATGCCTTGGGTCAAATCTCATTTGAAAGCACCAATTAAGTCAAAAACCTTTTTCAAACATATGAGACACGGAACGATGCACCTGACTATGGCCAAAACTACATCAACCATAATCTCATCTTGATCACAAATTAAGATATAATGATGCACCCAACTTTAGTTGAAACTACATCAAAATACCCTAAAATTTCACAAGTGTCCTAATCAAGGAATGGCATAAGACTTAGATATTTAGAAGGTTTTATACATAACAAACATCGCATGGTTGTATATGAAACTTATGTGTACATCATCATGAACATGGGAATTTCACATAAAATCCTACTTTAGGATCATACCAATAATCATGTAATAAATAACAATTATTAACTACATAATTATTCCATTCTCAAACTATACGGATTCAAATAATCATGTTAATCAATTAAAATAATCATCAAATTCTAAACAAACAATTTGTTTTAATTTGAGAATTTACCAATCTTTCGTTTAATCAAATTAAACAGACCATTACCCATGTAAAAGATTAATCACATTAACCAATTATTAATCATAATAATGGTATATCATATATACTTGTTTTCTCAAAACAACACACATAAAATTATAGATCTATTTCACATATAGCATGTAAAGCATTTAATCACATTAAATCTAGCATGCCAATTTTAACCTAATCATGATAAGACGCGGCTCTGATACCACAGTTGGGTTTTTAGGTTACAAACGCAGCGGAAGACTTAGAAATAACAACAAAACCCTAGCCCTTGAAATCCATCTAACATGAATAGTTAAAACCATGAAATAGAATTTACATACCTTAATGCGACTATGTAGATCTTTCGAAAACGGATCTTGGATTCAAATCTTATTTGAATCGATGAACAACCTTCGAATCTTTGAACCGTTGATGAAACTTGGATCTTCTTCTTCCTTGTTCTACCTTGGTGATGAAATCAACAATGGGGATCTTCAAGCTTTAGGAGATAAAGCAACCTCCCTCTAATGGTGATTAACACGCGAACAAACCAAGAACACTTCTTGTTGGATTGCTAGATGATCCTTCCGATTATTGAAACACCTTTCAATAATCAATGGCTAATAATATGGAATTTACTTGGAGTATTTTGATCTTTGATTCATAATCTAGATCTCTATTTTGGTGTTTCAGAAACCCCAAAATACCTTGTTGGACTAACTTGTTAATGGCTGCAAAAGGATAGTATTTATATCATATATAAATCCCCTAACAATTAGGGTAGGAATCCTTGTTGAACCAAAACCTTTCCCGTCAAGGAAAACGTGTACGGAAGAGTTCAGGGCGCTGGCACGAGTCGTGCCCAAGAGCAAGAGTCGTGCCCAAGCCTAAAATCAGTCGTACCACGATTCGTGACAAAAATTACAGTCGTGCTGAAATTTGTCACGAGTCGTGCCTTTTCTCACGAGTCGTGATCACGAGTCGTGCTCGTGGTCACGAGTCGTGCCTGGCAAAGTTTGTCGCGCGATGAACCAAGCCAATGGCAAGTTATGTCGCACCACATAACTAGCCTGCACTCCAATTCCAATTTTCAGCCAGAATAAAATTCGCTCTATGTGTGTGACCCAAATAGGAATTATATTTATGTTGGTAGTGAGTCGACACATCGACCTCACAAGACATAAGTGGTTTCTAGCAAACCATTATATCCACCCAATTAATATAACATCAAAGCTTGATTCCTCGATATATCAAATGTCACAATCACTTTGCCCACGATGTCAAATAGAACATGAGTCATGGTCCATGTCAACTCATCTTGTTTAATGCTTTCTCGATTCCGAATATGTTGATAATCCAAGTGCATTTGATCTCTATCAAATATCTTGAGTATGGCCATACATTTCATCAACACTATTCATCGAGGAGCCCAAGCAAACATCTCTCTTCATAAGAGGGATAAATACCTTCTTGACTTATCATTCTTCCCTACATGAATCCAATCGTGCTAACATAGCCCTTATTGCTATCTGATTAAAGATAGTGTTAGACTATATCAAACACGATCTTCACCATGTGGAAGACGATGATAATCTCAGGTACAAAGGATTCAATAACACGGCTATCATGAGATTTAATCATGACAACAAACCATGTCATAAATCTCATAAGTAGGTCATGTCCAATACTTGTTCTCTAGCAAGTATCCATAAGTGTAATGTGCATCTCCATGCATATAACCATCTCCATGATTATCCATTACCAACTTATACTAGTTGTTCTCAACAACTAGGGACGCAGTTCAATATAATAAACATGTAAACATATAATGAACTAAATAAACTTTCTCTATAACAAATGATAAAAAATGATACATAACGGTTTAAATTAAACATAACTAAAGCCTAGGGCATTACACCAACAGCTTCAAATGCAGCAAGTCCAACATTTTTGCTGGCAGGACATTCATTGCAGACCCTCCATCGACTAACACCCTTGGCAACCGGCGTTCTTCCAACTAGACAGTGATGTACAACGGCTCAGTATGATTAGCCCCATATTTTGGTAAATCCAAGTCAGTGAAAGTGATGATGTTCCCATAGTGAATGTTTCCGATCATTTGGACGACCTCATCTGGGGTGACATCTATGGGCACCATGGTCTTGGCCAAGCTTTCTTCTAACTTCAGGTTGTGAGGATAGGAGGAGGTTAAAAGGGACCACAGGGAAATATTGGCTTGAGTGCACTTCAGCTGAGTCAACACCGGGTCTTCCTTCTCGGAGTCTAGCTTTTCTGCTTCTGGCTTATAAGGCCTTTTATCTGTCTTCGGTTCGGAGATGACATTTCTTTTGTCACCCTTAGGTAGCTCCACATTCATCTTCCTAGACCGGGTCATCACGTAGACGTTAGACTTCCCCGAGTCATTAGCTCTATTGGAAGATTCCTTCAACTCCTTCAGGGTTAAAGGTGGGCCTTTGCTGGCATACGACCAACTTTGCTGATTAATTTGGTTCATAGCATCATCAGAGGTATAGGCAGCCTCACGATTCTGATCCCAGGTTACAGGCTTTCTGGCTCTTTCCGAATTCTGAGTTCCCCATTGACTTAGTAACTGCCTGATCTCAGTTTCTTCTTCCTCACTTAAGGCCTTGACAGTTTCATTCAGGCTTTTCAGAGTCAACATGCAACAGGAGTTATTGTTCCCAGGGTTTGAAGGTTTGCTAGTGACTTCATCATCTTGCCATAGCAGCTATTTCAACAAAGCAGGGTCACATTCCTCATCACTGTCAAGCATATCCCTTCTTTCCTTTGGGGTCAACCTTTTGACGGCATCTTTGACATTGGCCAAACACTTCCTGAAGTGGGGGATTCCATCATCGATAAGGGTTTCTTTAGGGTCGAACCTTTTGACAAGTTTCAGGTCCTTACCTCCGGGAGGGTTTTCTGGGCTAGTTGGCTTCTGGACTATCCATTCTTCTACCGTCCCTTCCGGCATCTCAACTGTGTCTTCCTCAGTCTCACTACAATAGTTTCCCTTGGAACTTTCGTCCTGACTCTGGTGACCAATGATGGCAAAGGAAGGCCGGGATATTTGGCACCATATAAAGGGCGCTCTGGGCTCTTCTCCTGAGGTAGGGAGTACCAAGAAAATGTCATTGTCGTCATAAGATAGGAAGGGGACTGGGGTCACTTCAAACTTTAAGACCCTTTCTAAAGCTTCCACACATTCTCTCTTGGATAAAGTCTCAGGGGTGACCCTTAATACTGCAATAGAGTCCACTCTTCCTGATGGAGGTTTGGTCTCAATGACGCTTACATGTTCTAGATCAGCGGGTGGAGCCCAATTCCCTTTCTCAGCTAAAGCTTCAATCAAGTTTCTCCATTCACCAACCAAGTCTTTATAACGAGTATTTAATTCTAAGATGTGGAATTCATACTCTTCCTTATTTGAGCTTGCGTCCATTTTCTCTTCTAAGCCTTTGCAAGAGCGACAGTCGCACTTCGAGGTAATACATTCCTCATTCCCAAGCCTGTGATTTTCTACCCCATCCGGTCCTTCGGGTTTCACTCCCATTGGCTCTACGTTCATACCCTCTACCAAGCTGTCATCGTCACATTAAATCTACCTATTCCTGTTCTCATTTCCAATTGACTCTTCACTGCCACTGTCTGAGAGAGAGGTAAATTCACAAGCATTGACAAAGTTGGAAAGGTTAAACTGGTCAAAAGCCTCATTGGGGTTATTTGCGGATTGATACCCGGGAAGGATGACGAAGGGATATTTAGACTGGTACTGGAGTTTTGGGATCAACTGATTTGGTTTGTACTGAGGGGGAAAGGTGAATCCCATAGGATGATACAGAGACTGAGTGATTGGGGTGGCAGTAGCATTTGTTCTCTGTTGGTAGTGAACAAAGCTGGGTCTTATCTGAGAAGGTGAGGGTGTTGGAGCCCTGATGACCTGGGATGTTGGAAAGGACTAAAAAGGAGTAATACTTGGTAAGGGATCATATGTGGATGGAGGAGGTCATTGGTTATAGGATGGAGGGGCTAAAATCACTGTTTCAGGGGTTTCATCTTCCACCATGACCAAAGAACCGTTGGCTTCAACCACTATCTGAACCCCATGACGACGGAGAGCATCGATGAGCATGGCTTGCTGTTCCTCATACTTATGACTGCTTTCCAAGGCTAGGGCTAGCTCTTCCTCTCTAGTTACCGGATTACCCATACCACTGTTGTTTTCTATCAAATCTACCATTCTGAATCTCTGGGCTGACGAAACTGACGATTCTGATGAACTATCTGAGCCTGGAATTTCTGCACTGACAAGCCGCTGACCCAGCATTCTCACCCACTTCTTTCTCTCTGCGGGAAAGGGATATGCAAGGTTTAAACTCGGGGGTAGGTGTTTAGGCTGAAGGCTCAAGTAATATGCAATTAGGAATCTTCAAGTTTACTTAAAACAATGTCTTTTATTTATTTCTATTTGGTTGGAAAAGGTTGCCCTTCTTTTTTGCAACTACTCTAGATCTTGGATCAGTGGGTTCCATCACTATGTCTATAAGCCCCTCATTTTCCACCTGTATTTCGACATCCCAGGGTGGACAGCCCCGGGCGAGGGTCCTATAGGGCACGCGGATCCCACCGACCAAGAGAGAAGAACGGTCCTAGGGTCTAGTCGATCATAGGAATTTTTAATGCGCGAGCGATGCAGATTATAGTCAATGTCAATGCCGCTAAAGTTAAGTCTCTTAGCCTCAACGAAATTTTGGCAGAGTTTCGCTTACGCGATTGACGTTTTGACTTCGGCATTGTCCAAGGAAAATAATAGGCATGGGTCGGACGTAAAAATTCGAATGACACGGCGTCACATTGAGCGTTGTTGCATACTTTGTGCAAGTCAAAGTCAATGCCGGGGTCAAAATTTTGCCAATTTTTGCCTAACGAAATTTCTGCATGGCTTCGCTTGCGCGAGGGATTTTAACTTTTGGCATGGGCTCGGGTTTGACTTTTACGGGGGTATACAATGAGGCTATATGACACGGTCTAGACCAAAAACCAACCAAAAAGTCACGGTTTTAAAAAGTGTGACACGGACTAGTGCATTGGTCGACACTGGCTGCCATGGGGAGTTTGGGATGATTCCGTGCGCGCCCGGGAGCGTCATAACACTGTCCGTGACTGCAGCTGAACAACCATCCCGGGTTAAAAGGACGTGCATGCAAAAGTATAGAGGATATATCTGATACACGTAGTGTGCGGCCTCCAAAAAAAATTCTTTTTTGAGTTAAAACAGAGATTTTCATCAATGTGTTTTAAAAGAATGTTTTTCGGGATGGGGGAAAATGCAACACGTAAGCACATAAATTTTCTGGAACCTGACCAGACTTAGGACTGGATAGCCCTAAGCTGCCATGGCTTCCAGATTAACCTCAGAAAAGTGTTCTGGTGGAACTGCGAATGAAGCCGCCCGGCTATGATCCTGGCAGATCAAGCCGTCTGGCTAGATCCAGCAGTTTTCCAGGTTCCAATTTTTTTCATTTCCAGACTGTTTCCCCGAGCATTCTTGGCAACTTTCAGCTTCAGAATGGTCCCTGTTTATTATTTCAGAGTATGCACAAATCAAAAACAAAGATGCATGTAAAATAAGAAAAAGAAGCACAAGCGCAAAAATTAGATCCGGGACGAAAGGTTAACCCTCGTAAATGTTTCCAAAGCTTCTTATGAGAAAAGAAGTTTGGAAACATTTACATATCCCCAGCGGAGTCGCCAAACTGTGAATGTGGGCCCTCGGGATCGAACCGTTTTTTATAGGGTCGCCGCTTCACCTCAGTTTGAAAACACCAGTTTTATTGAAAAAACGGAGTCGCCACACCATTTTGATTTCCTCAAAACTTTGAAAAAAAGGATAAGGGTCAGGAGGTTAAGTTACTCATTGGGAAGAACAGATCGCGTTCACCCAAAGAGCCTTGCAAAAGCAAGTCTTCCTAGATCCGAAGTTTGTGCTTGTTTTGTGTGCTCGTGTGTGTGTGTGTGTGACTTGAAAAAGGGAGGGAATGTGCCAAGTTATTTGCCGGAAATATAAACCATATAAGAAGGTTATAGCTTGGGATTCCTTGGATTTGATGTTTTTGGGATTTTGATCCCGTGCTCATTTTGGTCTTGTGATCATCATTACGTGACCTTTTTACCCTCCCGTTGGATTAATCAACCATAGTAGGCGTAAAAGCCTTGGTGTGTCTTAAACCAACGTTCTTTGGGGACTTGGTCATATGTGATCAAGAGAGGGACACCTTTTTATAGTCCAACAATGAGACTCTTTAGAAAAGGAGGAGTCTTTACCCATCAATCCTACATCTTGAGACGATTGAGCTTCGTTGGGACATTTATGCTCGTCTCAAGTGATGATCGGAGATATCGGAACTAAGATCTGTCCTCTTCTAAAGGGACTACGACTATGGCATTTTAGTGGCAGAAACGACGTAAAGATGAAGTCTTTACATCGATCCACACCACGGGATGCTCCAAGAACCAAGGGGACTAGGGGAAGGGGTATAAATATTGGATCTTTATACTTATCCTATGTCTTTCGTGCCTTAAAAGGCTACTAGACAATCCTTGGAGAGTGATCCAACCAAAAGGGATATGGGGGAATGACATTGAAAGGTAAAGATTGCATTTTTAAGGTAAATAACGTAATGAACATTATCTAAGCTAAAGACATAATGTAAAGGGATGACCTTTATGGCTTTCCTATGTCCTTTAAAACCTTATAAGGTTGACAATCCTTGGAAGCTAGGTCAAGGAAAGGTGAATGACATAATGAGAGTAAAGATAGCATTTTTATGTAATAAAATGAGGGGATTTCACATCATCATGTGATGAATCTTCCCTAGAACAAGCCACATGTGGTCCCTTGTTCATCCTTGGGAGAGGATTCCCCATGAATCATTTGTGTAAGGGAAAGGGGAAATATAATGTTTACATGGTAAAGATAGGAACTTTATATCATATAATCAAAGTAAATGACAAATAAAGGCAAGATAAATGACAAGTAATGAATAGACCAATATAATAAGAGTATTTCAAGGGGAAAGGAAGGAGAGATTACCAATGATGGTTCTCTCTATCTCCCTTGGGGATTTTCCTATGTAGGAATGGTTTTGGAAGGATTTTATGGAGAAGGGAGGTGGTTTTTGGGATGTTTTGTTCTCTGGAAATTTGAGTTTTTAGTTTGGCAGAGTAACAATGCTTAATTGTTCTTGTTAAAATGGGTAGAGGAGGACTCTATTTATAGGCTGCAGTGTGCTTCCTAAAGAAGCCGCCCGACATTAACCTTTTGCAAAAGAAGCCGTCTGGCGTTATCCACTGATAAGTCAGCCTGTTTCTAGATTCATGCAAGGTGGCAGCTGGAAGCTTCATTCCAGCGAGATCCTGCCTGGAATTTTAATTCCTAGCAGGTCCTTCCTCCCTTCGAAAGTTTGGAAAAATTCCCGAATCGGCTTTGAACTTTAAGAAAGTTCGGGGAATTGCTAGGAAACTTAACCGGAAGGCATGAGCCAGATTTGGGTACTTACACCAAGCAAAGGGAAGTTTTGCCTGCCATGAGCAAATTATGGGAATGAGATTGTAATCAAGATCGGGGCTTAGTCATGACTTTAAGTTCAACATTGGAAGTTTAGTCTACAAGAACCCTTGGCACCAACCAGAATGAGAATCCCTTTTGGGATCCATGATGGGTATCATACTTCGCAATGTAATGCTTCAACGGATTAGGGCTGCATTAAGTGCATTTTGGGATCTGTCATGGTCAACCAACCAATTTGGTTTTATAATCAATACATTCGGGCCTTCCCCATGATACTTTGTCAAATTGGGGGCTTCACAAGTCATTTGAAGAAAGTTTCGCTCATGGATTCCTTGAGGTTGCTTCAAACACGACTCTTTCTTTGGATGACTAGTCAGTTCGGTGCTTCGCCGTTATCTTGGATCAAACCATCAGTCGAAGCCCTACCAAGTCATATCTTCAAGCAGGGGCTTTGCCCATGAAGGGATCTTTCCTCGCCTTAACAGAACCTGGGGCTTTGCCAAGCTTTTCCCTCAAACCAGGGGCTTTGCTAAGTCACGTCTACCCTTAGAAGAGAGGTTTGGTCACTTTGACAATTGCTTTAGTCTTTGGTTCTAAAAGCCTATCAGCATCAGCTTTAAGTGCCAGAGTTTAAGAAAGGAACTTTAATCAAGACCCGAGGTTTAAACCCTATCTCAGACCAACAGTGGTCCACTTGATGCCTTTTGGCAGCATTGACAACATCTCAACAACAATAGCAGTTCAGTCTGCACCTAAGGGATACAACCCCACCTTCTCAAAACCAGCATAAAAATCATTCCCCAACACATTTCATATGTCCCAAACACATTTCATATACATCCTGGCCCAATTTTCGCCACATTTCCACAAAAAAAAAAAAAAAATCGCCCAGAGGCTCAAGTAACGTGCCAAGTAGTAATGATAACAACAAATAATTCCCGTTATCTCCAAATGGAATAAAGCTTTCTCCCAAAATGTCCCATTATCTCCAAATGGAATAACGTTGTCTCCCAAAATTTTCCGTTATCTTCAAATGGGTTAACGTCTCTTGTGAAAAATCTCCGTTATCGCCAAATGGGATAACGTCTCTTATGAAAAATCTCTGTTATCGTCAAATGGGATAACATTTTTATGAAATATTTCCGTTATCTCCAAAGGGAATAACGTTTCTTCAAAAAAATTTCGTTATCTCCAAATGGAATAACGTTGTCTCCCAAATTTTTCTGTTATCTCTAAATGGGATAACGTCTCTTGTGAAAAATCTCCGTTATCGCCAAATGGGATAACGTCTCTTGTGAAAAAATCTCCATTATCACCAAATGGGATAACATCTCTTGTGAAAAAATCTCCGTTATCGCCAAATGGGATAACGTCTCTTGTGAAAAAATCTCCGTTATCGCCAAATGGGATAATGCTCTTGTAAAAAATCTCCGTTATCGCCAAATGGGATAGCGTCTCTTGTGAAAAATCTCCGTTATCGCCAAATGGGATAACGTCTCTTGTGAAAAAATCTCCGTTATCGCCAAATGGGATAACATCTCTTATGAAAAAATTTCGTTATCGCTAAATGGGATAACGTTTCTTATGAAAAATCTCCGCTATCGCCAAATGGGATAACGTCTCTTATGAAAAATCTCCGTTATCGTCAAATGGGATAACTTTTTTATGAAATATTTCCGTTATCTCCAAATGGAATAACGTTTTCTCTCAAAAAAATCTCCGTTATCTCTGTTAGAATGGAATAACGTAAGGTGACAGCCTCCATTAATTGTCAAATCAAATAAGGTGACAGCCTCCATTAATTGTCAAATCAAATAAGGTGACAGCCTCCAAATTGTCAAATTCAAGCTTTAGCTACCTCTATCTCTGTTCGAAAGAGATAGCCAAGTAAGCTTTAGTATTCAACTTTAGCTACCTCTATCTCTGTTCGAAAGAGATAGCGAAGTAAGCTTTAGTATTCAACTTTAGCTATATCTATCTCTGTTCGAAAGAGATAGCGAAGTAAGCTTTAGTATTCAACTTTAGCTACCTCTATCTCTGTTCAAAAGAGATAGCAAAGATATCTTTAGTATTCAACTTTAGCTACCTCTATCTCTGTTCGAAAGAGATAGCAAAGTACGCTTTAGTATTCCGAATTTAGCTACCTCTATCTCTGTTCGAAAGAGATAGCGAAGTACGCTTTAGTATTCCGAATTTAGCTACCTCTATCTCTGTTCGAAAGAGATAGTGAAGTACGCTTTAGTATTCAACTTTAGCTACCTCTATCTCTGTTCGAAAGAGATAGCGAAGTAAGCTTTAGTATTCAACTTTAGCTACCTCTATCTCTGTTCGAAAGAGATAGCGAAGTAAGCTTTAGTATTCAACTTTAGCTACCTCTATCTCTGTTCGAAAGAGATAGCGAAGTAAGCTTTAGTATTCAACTTTAGCTACCTCTATCTCTATTCGAAAGAGATAGCGAAGTAAGCTTTAGTATTCAACTTTAGCTACCTCTATCCTGTTCGAAAGAGAAGTAAGCTTTAGTATTCAACTTTAGCTTCCTCTATCTCCTCGATACCGACGTAAGCTTTAGTTTTTTCCAAACTTTAGCTACCTCTATCTCCTCGATAGCGACGTAAGCTTTAGTTTTTTCCAAACTTTAGCTACCTCTATCTCCTCGATAGCGACGTAAGCTTTAGTTTTTTCCAAACTTTAGCTACCTCTATCTCCTCAATAGCGACATAAGCTTTAGTTTCTTAAGGTGACTCCTCTATTAACCGTCAAAGTTTCAAGGGTCCTATTCCTAACTGTCTAGCAGATCCTGAACTACGATCATGGCTTGATTCCTCTGGGATACGTAAGTAGCCTTTCAAAAGGTCCAGCCATCCGACCACATCGGTCACCCCCTTCCTTTACCACTCCTCAGTGGTGCGTGAGCCTTTTTAAAGGTCCAGTCCGACTACATCGGTCACTTCCTTCATTTGCCATATCCCCAGCAGGACCATCCATTTGACCTCTTAGGTCACTTTCTCTCCTCCTTTAAAGCAAGGGACCTGTTTCTCTTCACCATTCCCCATTGGATTCCAAACTACGATCATGGCTTGATTCCCCCGGGATACGTAGGTAGCCTACTTTAGGTTCAGCCAATCCGTCACATATGACATCCTTTCCCCATTGGATCCAGAACTACGATTTGGCTTGATTCCTCTTCAGGATACGTAGGTAGCCTTCCAAAGGTTCATCCTCTCGACCTCCTTAGTCACCCAATCTCAATCTATCTCGGCAGTTTGCCAGATTGGATTCTCACTTTTATCGATAACCCCACTTGCTTCGCAAGTACCGTTGCTGAGGGGCTTCTGTATGTACCCAAATCTAGCTCCTGCCTTCCAATTAAAGTTTTCTGGCAATTCCCCAAACTTTCATAAAGTTTAGGGGAAATTCAGGAACTTTTCAAGACTTTCCGAGCAAGGAAGGACTTGCCAGGAATAATGAATTTGGACAGGACCTCGCTGGAAAGAGCCTTCCAGTCTGCCACCTTGCATGTTTCTAGAAGAAAGCAGTTGTGGCTACTTATGTCCCGCGATATACTTTGCCATTTCTAGGAGCCTATAAATAGAGGTCTCCTCTACCTATTTTAACACACAATTTCGAGCACTGTTACTCTGCCAAAACAAAAACTCAACTTTACAGTCCCAAAACACACTCAAAACCATCCTCTCTCATACCCTAATACTACCTTAATCTATTCCTAAATAGATATTGCCTAGGAAAATCCCTCGGGAGATAGAGAAAAACCAATATTGGTAATCTCTCCTTCCTTTACCTTTGATACACTCCTATATATTCTTGTTCTATTAGTACTTGTCATTTATATTCATTATTGTCTTAAAGCTTTAATCTTTGAAATGTAATCTTCATATTTCCTATTCCCCTACACAAAGGATTTAATGGAGATCCTCTCCCTAGGATGAACAAGATTCCACAAGTGGCTTGTTCTAGGGATGATTTACCATATGATGATGTGATTCCCCTTTACTTTTATGTATAAAAATGCAATCTTTACTTATTTTATGTCATCCCATTCCCTTGATCTAGCTTTCCAAGGATTGTCCACCTTAAGAGGTATTAAGGACATAGGAAAAGCCGTAAAGATCATCCCTTTTACATTATGTCTTTAGTTTAATGATACTCCTTGTATTGTTCATATCAAAAATGCAATCTTTATATTAAAGGTATTTCCCCCATGTCCCTAAAGATGAATCTTTTCTCCAAGGATTGTCTAAAAGCCTTCCTAAGGCACAAAAAGACATAGGATGAGCATAAAGATTCAATCTTTACATCCCATTCCCTTAGTCCCATGGTTCTTGATGCATTCCATGGTGAGGATTGGTGTAAAGACTCCATCTTTACATCAATCCCATTATAAAGATGCCATAATCTTTGTTCCTTTAGAAACTAATGAGTCTCGATCCCAAAATCTTCGACAATCACTTGAGACGAACATAAAAATGTCCCTATGAATCATCATCATCTCAAGATGTAGGATTGATGGACAAAGATTCATTCTTTTATAAAGAGTCTCATTCTTGGATTTAAAGACAAGCCCCTTTTGATCACATGTGACTAAATCCCCAAGGAATGTTAGTTTAAGACATACCAAGGCTCCTACGCCTATCATGGTTGATTAATCTAACGGGAGGGTAGATAAGTCCCATAATGATGATCACAAGTCCAAAGTGAGCACGGGATCAAAATCCTGAAAATAACAAATCCAAGGTATCCCGAGCTAAAACCTTCTTAAATGGTTTTTATGTCCGACAGATAAACTTGGCACATCTCTTTCTCTTTTTAAATCACGCATGCACACAAGCACACAAACAAGCACAAATTTTGGACCTTGGAAGACTTGCTTTTGCAAGGCTCCTTGGGTGAACGCCAAACATTTTTCCCAAGGAGTAACTTAACCTCCGAACCCTTATACTTTTTTTCAAAGTTTTGAGGAAATCAAAATGGCATGGCGACTTCGTTTTTCATAAAACCGGTTTCTTCAAACTGAGGTGAACGGCGACCCTTCTTTCTTCGTAAAAAGAAAATACTGGGTCCACATTCACAGTAGTGCATAGGTCAAAGAAGAGGTTATGGAACTGCTCAGTGTGGGGTTCATTAAGGTAATTGAGTATCCGGCATGGTTGGCCAATATAGTGACAGGAAAATAAATGGCAAGGTTAGGGTCTGTGTCGATTTCAGGGATTTGAACAAGGCATCATAGAAGGATGACTTTCCGCTCCTGAACATTGATATGCTCGTAGATACCCTAACCACTTATGAGGTCCGTTCTTTTGTAGATGGGTTTGCCGGGTATAATCAATTTTTTATGTCTGAGGAAGACCAACACAAGAAAACATTCATCACCCCGTGGGGAACATTCTGCTACACCGTCATGCTATTTGGGTTGAAGAATACAAGGGCTACTTACCAGACGGTTAACATGACACTATTGCATGATATGATACATAAAGAGATTAAGGTATACGTGGACGACATGATCATTCATTCCAAGGTTACGAATGGCCAACACCTGATTGATTTGTGAAAATTCTTCAAAAGGCTAAGAAAACACAAGATGAGACTAAACCTCACAAAGTGCACATTCGATGTAATAAGGGGTAAGGTCTTGGGATATATGGTCTTGTAAAGGGAATTCAAAAAGATCCCTCAAAAACCAAATACATAATTGACATGCCTCCACTGAAGACTCCAAAAGAAATCATAGGGTTCTTAAATTACCCGGGGTTTTCGCGCGAACGTGGAAACGCGGTTGTCTTTCGCGGAGGGTTGGTGTCTGAAACCTCGCTTTTTGGGAAGGAAGAGGAGTCGCCACGCGGTTTTTGTATTTAGAGCCCAAAACGTTGAGAAATGGCTATTGTGAAAATGGTGTCGTTTTTATTGGTAGCAAAAACTTAGGTAAAGGCTTTGAAAACGGGGGGTCATTTTTATTGGCAGCAAAAATGAGTAAAAAGCTTTTTTTTTAGTAACAGAGATTGTTAGGTTCGAAGGTCACGTTACGTTTCGGGAAGAGTATTACGAGATCACCCGAAACGCCTCGTATGACGAGTCTTTCTACCTTTCTCAAAATCGTGTGTGTGTGTGTGTTTGCATTTTGAAAAGGGGGCTTGAATGACAAGCTTAATCTTGGTTTGAATGTCAAACGTTGATTATATGGTTTGTTTGAAAAGGCGAGCGTTTGAATGACAAACGTCGGTTTTGGAGTTTTAGGAAAAGTGGAGCGAATGCTGATTTCAACTGTTTATCTTAAGTGTCAAATGTTGACTTTTAAGAAAAGAGCGTTTGAATGTCAAACGTCGGATTTTTGAGTTTGAAGATGAGCATTTGGATGCCAAACGTCATTTCGCGCATTTTGAAAGAGAGTTCGAAGGTCGAACTCCGGTTTTGA
The DNA here is from genome assembly GCA_022495995.1 of Adenophora triphylla var. japonica. Classification (NCBI taxonomy): domain Eukaryota; kingdom Viridiplantae; phylum Streptophyta; class Magnoliopsida; order Asterales; family Campanulaceae; genus Adenophora; species Adenophora triphylla. The sequence continues at coordinate 266,934 of JAFEMH010002879.1, forward strand.
ACCGGGCGTGTCATTGTTAACGATTTTTACGGGAAAAAATGTATTAAATGATTTTGAATGTCAAAATTCGTCTTTTAAGTTTGAAGATGAGCGTTCGAATGCCAAACGTCATTTCGCGCATTTTGAAAGAGAGTTCGAAGGTCGAACTCCGGTTTTGAACTGGGCATTACATTGTTAACGATTTTTAAAGGAAAAAAAGTATTAAATGATATGCAATCAATGAATCGGGTTGCAACTCGGACTTTGAAAAGTAAATACTATCACGATCCAAACAGGTTAGACTTTGTAAATGACAGTATTTAAAGTGCGGTATCAACAGAATCAAACGATCCGGAATCGTAAATGACGATCGACGAGCCAAACGACTCGGAATTGTAAATGACGATCGACGAGCCAAACGACTCGAAATTGTAAAGTTGCAAGAAATGTAAATGACGTTCGACGGATCAAACGGTCTGGAATGGTAAATGACAGGAATTTAAATAACGTTCGACGGATCGATCGATTCGGAATTGTAAATGACAGAAATTTAAGCGGAACGGGTCGGAACGCCGTTTTAACCCGAGATTACTTCTCTTACGAGAAGAGAAGAGGATCGAGGGGCTAAAACGTATCGGACCCCGTTAGACGGAGGCGTCTACATTTCAACGATGTTCGTATGAAACAGTTATAGCGACTGGCGCGTAAATCGAGGCAAAATGAGAGATTAGAGAGAGGGAGTTATACCTATGGCTAGGGTCGACTCCTTTGGCTCAGGGGGGTGTATACGGGATACAGAAAGTGGTATGGAACGGTGTTTTGGAGTGGAGGGGGGACTATTTGATCGAAATACGAAGTTTTCACGCGAATCGAGACGAAACGGGAGCTCGAGAAGGGGTGAAAAGGGTTTGGGCCGTGGCTGTGGTGATTTTGGGAGTAAATTTTGTTGTTGAAAATGGCTTTGACAGCCCTTCTATTTATAGGTGAAATTTCAGCATGAGTCCGTCCGGACTTAGCTTGAAATTCAGGGGGTTTTGTGAAACTTTTCAAATTGGAGGGACTTCTTTGGCAATTTCGAGGGTGCAAAGGAGTCCAGGACTTGGACTGCATACCAGGGGTATTTTAGTCTTTTCTCCTTGATTTTTAATTGAAAGGTGACTAGAGGGAGGTGGCATGCGTGCCACGTGTCCCATGACTCACAGACTGTGTGGGAGTTCGTTCCCGGGTCCCGGTTTTGTCCCTTTTTAAAATAACAGTCCGAAAAATGTCTGAAACGCCCTCGGAAAGTGCCGAAAAGTGCGTTTTTCAGGGAAAGCCGTACTTTCACGTGCGATGACGTGTGTTAAGTACGTTTCGACGTTGGGATGCACGAGGCAGTCCCAGGGACGTCTCATTGGCTTGGCAACGGGGAGCTTAACGGGTTCCGGTTAACCTGGAGCGGGCCAGTTAACGGATTCCGGTTAACTTTTAACGGATTTTGGTGATCCGGATTTGGGTACTTACAGTTAGCCCCTCAGCGACGTCATTTCCGAAGGAAGTGGGGTCGTTGAAAAAGATAAGGATCCAAATAGGGGGATGCCTTACTTTGAAAGACCTGGGCGGTCAGCTGGCTGGACCCTTAGCGAAAGGATTCCTACGTATCCCGAGTGGGAATCAAGCCGATCATAGTTCGTAGGTGCAAGGGGCCGCGCGTGAGGACCTTGACCTGAGCGAGACTGTTGGGAGGCGTCTGAACCTGAGTGGAGACCATTGCGAGGTACCGGAACCTGAATGGAGACTATTGTGAGGCATCTGAACCTGGGATTTCTGAAACCTTCGAGGGCGTGTGGCACCTCAAACCGGAGTGGCTGAATCATTCGAGGGCGTGTGGCGCCTCAAACCGGAGTTGCTGAATCATACGAGGGCTTGTGGCACCTCAAACCGGAGTTGCTGATACTGACGAGGGCGTGTGGTGCCTCAAACCGGAGTTGTTGAATCATACGAGGGCGTATGGCGCCTCAAAGCGGAGTTGCGAGGATACGTTTATCCTGAGATGAAGGCGTTCGTGCCTTGGGTGTTGGGCTTACGATGACGGCCAGGTTTATCCTGCTGGGGATAGGGTGGCAATGATGGGAATGGTTGTGTTAAACTGGCGTTATTAACAACACGGAAGGATTGACGTTTCTTCTTTAGAATCCTGCTGGGGATGAGCATTCGGGCTTACCTTGATGGCCGAAGAGGGATTGTTGTGCAGGCTTACCTTGATGGCCGCTGTAGTGGGACGATCGGGCTTACGACTGGTGGCCGGGGAAGTGAAAACTGATAGAAATTTTGACGTCAAGAGACGGAAATGTGACTTGAATGTCCGGAGACATGATTGAGCGTTTGAATGTCAAACGTCAACTGAGGATTAAATTTAACGTCTGGAGACGGAATTGTAACTGGAATGTCCGGAGACATGATTGAGCGTTTGAATGTTCAACGTCAACTGAGGATTGAATTTAACGTCAGGAGACGGAATTGTAACTGGAATGTCCGGAGACATGATTGAGCGTTTGAATGTCAAACGTCAACTAAGGATTGAATTTAACGTCTGGATACGGGCGTTAGTGAAAACTAACTGGGAATTTAACGTCTGGAGACAAGCGTTAGTGAAAACTAACGGGGGATTTATCCTCGGGGGATGGGGTGTTAGAAATGTCTAACTGGGAATTTAACATCTGGAGACGAGCGTTAGTGAGGACTAACTGAGAATTTAACGTCTGGAGACGAGCGTTAGTGAAAACTAACTGGGAATTTAACGTCTGGAGATGAGCATTAGTGAAAACTAACTGGGAATTTAACGTCTGGAGACGAGCGTTAGTGAGGACTAACTAGAAATTTAACGTCTGGAGACGAGCGTTAGTGAGGATTAACTGAGAATTTAACATCTGGAGACGAGCGTTAGTGAAAACTAACTGGGAATTTAACGTCTGGAGACGAGCGTTAGTGAAAACTAACGGGGAATTTAATGTCTGGAGACGAGCGTTAGTGAAAACTAACGGGGGATTTATCCTCGGGGGATGGGGTGTTAGAAATGTCTAACTGGGGGGAAATTTTACACTTTTGGGGGCCAAAAGGGGTAAAATTGGAACTACGAAAGGCTGAGGGGCCAAAGTGGCAAGAAATCATTCTGGTGCAGCAAGAGTCCGGCCGGACTTGGACTGAATTTGACCAGATTCAAATCAGCGCCAAGGCCGACGCAAACCAGTCCATTTTCTTTCATTAATTCCGGCGAGAGGAGAGAAAAGAGAGAAAATTTTCACCCCAAATTGTGAGTTTTGCTCAAATTTGTGAAGGAAAATTGCCATGGAATGTGATTGGGAACCAATGGCTCGTCATGGAAGGACCGATGACGAAAGAACGCGGTTGGTTCGGACCATTCGAACCAATATTCATCCATTGAATCCGGCGGAGTTCTACCCGTCTAGGGAGAACCACAATTCCAAAGGAGGGATCGAGAGACAGGTACACTTCCCTCAAATTCCATTAATTTTAAGAATGTGTATTCTTTAAATGTTAGAAATTTGACTAGGAATGAGTTAGGGATTTTGGTGCCCGAATTGGGGCTTTTGACTTTGCTATGTGCCTTTGTCAAAATTGACTAGGATGTAGTTCAATTGACACTATGGGTAGATGACATAAAAATTTTGGTTGCAAAATTCCATGCCTAGATATGCTTTCCGAATTTAAAGAATGTTTAAATCGGGACGGAGTAAATTTTCGAAATGTTCGAAAGGATTTGAAAGTTCCGGTTTCGACGGAGTTTTCGAAGGGTTTTGAAAGTTTCGGATTCGACGGAGTTTTAGAAATGCTTTGAATGTTCCGGATTCAACGGAGTTTTCGAAATGCTTTGAAAGTTCCGGATTCGATGGAGTTTTCGAAGGGTTTTGAAAGTTTCGGATTCGACGAAGTTTTCGAAGTGCTTTGAAAGTTCCGGATTCGATGGAGTTTTCGAAGTGCTTTGAAAGTTCCGAATTCGACGGAGTTTTCGAAATGCTTTGAAAGTTCCGGATTTGACTGAGTTTTCGAAGGGATGGAAATATTTTAGGAAATGAATGAGAACCGTATCTGCATTGCATCCTTTTGACATGCGTTCATGCATTCTGTTGATGTCGCTTCTGTGCTTAACATATTCTTGCTTTGTTCACCTGCAGGGGCGAGGGACGGTTGATGTTCGCAACCAGAAGAGTCGGGGAGCCTTTGAGGCAGTGAGAGCGCTGTGGGAGATACTCCCGGATGGGGCTCGAGATGGAGAGAGGAGTCCACGGCAGCTGGTGTTCGACTTCGGATTGGCTGGATTCATCAGTGCGGTAGCTGCGATAGTTGCGATGCAGAGGACGAGGTCCATGTACATAGCTCTGAGCTAGTACTGGTGGGATACGACCCACACTTTTCATTTCAGATGGGGGAGGCGACGGTGACTCCCACTGACTTTACTGCTATCACTGGGTTGCCGACCTACGTCAATGTGCTAGTGTGGGTGGATGGTTATACCCCGGGGTAGTTGTCTGAGTTGCTGGGTTTTGATAACACCGATGCCAGGGTCTTAGGTATTCGGTACAGGCCGATGGAGAGGCATCTGCAGACGGGTATTGTTGATTATTTGGATGGGTCTCTTAGGATGACCGTGGAGCGCCTGGCTCGAGGGTTCATTTGGTTCGCGTTGTCAGCGACTTTGTTCCCGACTTCTGACACGTCATGTCACTTCCCTCTGCTTGGGTCGCTGACAGACTTGGATGCCGTGAGGGGATATGCATGGGGGGAGGCTGGACTGGTCGAGCTCTACCACTCCTTGGACAGATTCTCGCGGGGAGAGGAGAGTTCCTTGAGCTGTTTCTTGTTTGCTTTGGATGTAAGTTTACGTTTTTTTTTTCTCTTCCTTGTCTCTTTTATGTACTCGTATGTATCTGCTCTGTAGCTGATATAACTTTCCATTTGCTTGACAGGTCTGGTGCTATGAGGTGTTCAGCCTGCAGCAGTGGGATATTAGGGAGGCATACCGATCCCTGTTCCCTGCCATGCTGTCTTGGCAGAAGAGGGCGAAGAAGGCGGTGTCGTCGAGAGTGGGTACTCGGCTGTCGTACGAGGAGGTGTCTTTGGCCCTGAGCCGTGAGTTCTCCGAGCGAATCCAGCTGACCTGGTGGAGTCGGTTCCATATGGGCGTGGTTCAGGTTGCTAGTGAGGTTACGCGGCGGCGGAAGCTCCTGGTGGGACTTCACTGCGATGCTATGTATCTGGGGGAGAGGGTGACCCGTTAGCATGGCTCGGGGTCCCTTCCGATGGTGCTGGTGGATCCGCCTCTGCACATGCAGCATCCTCTGTCGATGCCGATGGAAGAGTTGGAGAGGTATAGACTGGGTGTGTTCTATACCGAGTATATCATAGCGGGAGCCGACTACGACATTTTCTTGAGGATGAGGTTGAGGAGCCCGCAGGTGCAGCACAGGGAGGGCGAGGGCCCTGGATATCCCCGAGATCTCCCGCTCCCACGCGCTAGGCTGGCGTACGAGGGGCTGGACGGTTCGCGCAGACGACTGGTGATCCCGATCTCGGAGGAGCCGAGACCTCAGTATAGGGTGGATCCCAACGCTTCGGTGAGGACTTTTTTGATTTTCTGCATTTGATAGTAGCATTCAGCAAATGTTGCATCTGTACTTTCTGCTTGTCTTTTGATAACTTTCCTGGTTCGCAGGTGTCTGGCCTTACGTATAATCAGGCCATGAGACAGTTGCACGGGTGGGACACCTACACTAGGAGGCTCGTGGCATTCCTGAGGTGCAGTTCCTGGAGGAGCGTGGATGTTCGTGAGCCGAGGCCGTCTAGGCCGAGAGGTTCGCCTGCTCCCACGGCTTGTGGAGAGGACTTTGCGCAGGGATTTGGCCAGTTCGCGGGCGGAACGGCTGGGTTTGGAGCTCATCCTCCTTCGCACTCGGGGCACGAGAGGGGAGAGTCCTCAAGTTCGCAGGCGCAGAGGAGGCCTTTTGCGTATTCCCGCCTGGAGGAATTCGGAGATTTCTTGTTCTCGACGGATCCGGCAGCTGCGGAGCAGTGCGTCGAGTGCTCGGATAACGAGCAGGACTCGGAGTAGTCCTCCTTTAATTGATTTCTTTTAGACAAAATGCATGTATTGTCCGGAACAATTTGACTTGTATCGTATTTGAAAAGGCGCCCTTGGGGTGGAACCTGTACTTCGCGCATCTATTCTGTGATCACCTTCTTTTTATTTTCGGCAAATAAGCAAGTAGGTTGATCAAATAAATAATATGAAACATGCATGAAAAATTGAACGGGTCAAAATTTATGCCTATATGCAATGATTATTAATTTATTGCACTGTTGCACGAGCCCGGGGTAGAAGAGGTGTTGGCATTGGTTGATTGAAACCAGGGGTAGCACGCAAATTCATAAAGGATGAACAGGACCTTATTTGGAATTGCTTCCAATTTAGGAGCAGCTGGCTACAGAGTTGACCAAGTCAACTGCAGAGAGAGTCCAGCCGGACTTCATGGCTTTGCTTTGCAATTCGTAAGAAACTGCGCCTTTGCTTTGATCAGTTGGTTGAATTTCTTTCAAATTCCTAAGGCTTCTTTCAATTTCCTTCATGGCTCCCTTTCCTAAGCTATCGTCTCGGATGCAAGAGCGATACTTGGAAAACTTTCAGTTGTGGGTACGGAACCACACAAGGTAAAACAAGGGGTTTTTCGAAGGCTGTTACGGGAAGAAATCTGTTTGGGCTTTGAAGGAGCTCATGCCAGATTGAGATCTTTTGAGAGCAGCGGCTCGTTTTTGGGATGTACGGAGGAATGTGTACAACTTTTCGTACAACGAAATCACTCCTACGTTCGAAGATTTCCTGGCCATTCTGGGAGGACTTGAGACGGAACAGCTAGTTCTTCCGTATGCTGGTGGCATGGCCACTGTTGAGAAGCTAGTGTCTTTGCTTGGTATCTCGGCTGGAGAAGCATATGGGATGATGATATTGAACACTGATTATGTCGACATTTCGGGACTGCCCGATAGATTTGCCGGAGCTGAGGGGAGCATTTTTGCGTGGGATGCATTTGCTCTGTGCGCGATCGCTACTCTGTTCACGTTCACGTCCCACAGGTGTGTGCCATCACGGTGTCTTGGACTGGTGAGGCGGTGTCGAAGCGGGGAGACATCGTGCCTTTGGTCTTGGGCGAGACGTTCTGGCGCATAGGTTGGATGGCGGCCGTGGCCGATACATGTGGGGATGGAGTCCCGCTATGCTTACCATGTGGTTGAGAGAGGCTGAGATGATGCTCGAGGTGCCAATGTCTTGTGATGCTTGGTCCTTTTCTTGATGTCCTCTGGTGATAGGGGCGATCGAGGCTAGGAGCTCTGGATGGCCGGACTCCGCACGCATCACTTGCGATGGTGGGTTCCCAGCCTGGAAGTTCTGAGACTTTTCGGACCACTCGGGAGGGTCTATTGGTTGTCGAGTGCGGGGCTGTCTCGGACGTCTTTCTACATTCCATCATTGGTTACTGCGACGATGCAGTGGAGCGAGGTGCCATTGACGGGCTTGAGTCATCTTTGCTACCTTTGAGGTGGGATCTCTGGCGATGGAAGATCCTTCGACGCTATTCTTTGCTCACGCGGTGGTGGCAATACACGTCCTTTCTGCGGGGTTCTCTTTCACCGGAGAGGGGGCCTTTGACTACATCTCTGCTTGATATCGAACTAGTATGAAGAGTGTATAGGGGAGACACGGATGTCTATATTGTGGAGACGGGATGGCTGTTGGGTGCGATCACCTTGATAGCTCGACCTTGAGGAGGAGGGCGAGGCGGAGTGCTAACCACGGGAATCGTCTTGGGAACGACATGGCTGACTATGAGGCCAATGCTGTCGGGAGGCCAATCAAAGCACGGTCATGATGGCTAGAAGTGAGGCGGCTCGAGACGAGCTAGGGAAAGGGCTGCTTTGAATGCTACGGGCTTGACGGAGGCGTCGGGAAGGGTCCACAGGCCGGGTAGAAGGACTACCGGAATATTCCCTATGAAGGTGAAGAACACTCGCCGTGGGAAAGGGAAGGGGAAGAAGGATGAAGGACCATGTTCGGGAAACTAGGTTGACATTGCTGTCCAGAGTATCCACCCATTGTCATTGCAGACACATTAACTGATTAATTTTTTATTGTAGTTTTGCTAGCGAGTAGCGAGTCAAGAGTTGACCGTGCTTGAACTCATCGAAGATTGTTTTAACCGTAATGAATTTGTAGGTTAATTGAAAAGAGTTTTTCGAAACACAAGCAATTGATGCATACTGTATTTTTTTTTTGTTTTTGAGACCGAACCAATGATGGTTGCCTACGTTCCCCTTTTACAATTGGACTAAGGGGCTCAGGTCACCGTAGTTCGACACTTTTAGGTGAATTTGAGAAAAACAAAGACAAAAGAAGTGCGACCCTGTTTTTTACCTGGATCGTTAGCGGGAATGTATCCAGTTGGGTATTACTCTTTTAGCACTTTAATTTTACTGAGGGGTGGTGTATGGGGAAGGAGAGTTGACTCGTGCTCTTTCTCAAATGAAGTATCTGCGGAGCTTGCTTCCATTCACGGGGTTAATGAAAGGGTCCCCATCCAAATCTGCTAACTTCATGGCTCCTCCGGAGAAGATTCTTTGTACCACGAATGGTCCTATCCATGTAGGCTCCCACTTTCCGAGGGGATTGGTCTGCGTAGGAGGCTTTTCCTTTAGCACCAAGTCCCCTTCTCTGATGTCTCGGATCTTGACTTTCTTATCGAATGCTCGGGCCATTCTGCTCTGGTAGGCTCGAGTGTGTTCCATGGCTTTCAATCTGCGCTCGTCGAGTAGAGCAAGTTCATCGTGATGGCTCTGTAGCCATTCGACTTCATTGATCCCGTTTTCCAAGAGGACTCGGAGGGATGGAATTTCCAATTCCACGGGTAACATTGCTTCCATTCCGTAGGTAAGCATGAATGAAGTCTCCCCTGTGGCGATTCTGACTGACGTTCTATATCCCCAGAGGGCTAGATGTAGCTTTTCAGGCCAGTCCCGACCTCTGGTGGTCATCTTTCTGATTATTATGGCGATAGTCTTGTTTACTGCCTCTACTGCACCATTAGTTTGTGGTCTGTAAGGAGAAGACTTGTGACGCGTGACTCTGAATTCGGTCAGCAGTTGGTCACAATCACCCTCGAAGTAAGTCCCATTATCAGATATGATCTCGTTGGGCACTCCGTATCGGCACATGATGTTCTCTTTGATGAACTCGGCCACCTTCTTTGAATTCAGTACCTTGTACGATCTGGCTTCTACCCATTTGGTGAAGTAGTCGACTGCGACTAGAATGAACTCGTGACCATTGCTCCCTGGTGGAGTGATCTTGCCGATGACGTCGATTCCCCATGTGACAAAAGGCCATGGCATAGTCATGTAATAGAGTTCATGAGGAGGGATGTGATTGAGGTTGGAGAACCGTTGACATTTGTCGCAGCTTCAGACGAACTAGATGCAGTCTATTTCTATTGATATCTAATAGTATCCCATATGAAGGATGATCTGTGTCAATGCTCGGGCGTTCATGTGCGGACCGCAGGTTCTGTTGTGAACTTCGTTCATTAGCTCGCTGGCTTTTTCTTTGTTTACACACCGAAGGAGTGGCCCTTGGTGGCGCTTCTTGTACAATATACCCCCCAGAATGACGAAATGGGATGCCAGGCATTTTAATGCCATCATGTTTTTGGCTTTGATCCCTTTGTATTTTCCATCTTCATATGTGAAGGAAGCTTCTCCGTTTTGGAGGTACTGGTATATTTGATTGTACCAAGGTTCGTCTATCGTTTCATTTTTATTTCGATCTCACAGCAATAGGCGGCTGTTTCCCATCTGCCTATTCTGAGGGGTTTTACTGATTTCCCATTGGGAATTTCGACAAGAGAGGCGAGGGTTGCCAGGGCATCTACGAAGTGGTTCCTGTCTCTTGGCAAATATTGAAAAGAGATGTCCTTGAACTGAGCAATGAGCTCCTCCATGTATGCGTGGCACTTCTGGAGGCCAGAATCTACCGTCTTCCATTTGTTGGATACTTGATTGATGATCAATGCTGAGTCTCCGTATGCATCCAGTTCTGAAATGTTGCGCTCGAGGGCGGCTTCCAGACCTGCTTGCACGAGATTCGCATTCTGTTTGCATTGTTGGCTGTTTCAAAATTCATCTTGATGGCTATGGGAGTATGCTCGTCCTTGGGATAGACAAGGAGCATTCCAATACCATTTCCCTTCTTGTTGGTTGCCCCATCGAAGAAGAGTTGCCAGCGGTTTGCGCTGTCGAGTGAGAAGATTCAGTCGTCCGGAAATTGCGGATCGGGACCCTTGGGCTCACCTTTGCAGGAAGTCGGCCGGGCGATGCGCCATTACTCGCCCTTCGTGGATTTTCGACCATGTACTTGATGTCGAACTCGGCCGGGAAGAATGACCACTTGGCTAGTCGCATTGGCAGGGGATGGCTTGTCAAAGAGATATCGGGCGGGGTCCATTTTGGAGACCGGGAGCAGAATGTGAGTGCATGTAGTGTTTTAGTTTCCGACTACCCATGCTGGCGGTACAAGTTTTCTCTAATCTTTGAATAGGCGAGTTCACTTCCTTGAAGCTTCCGGAAACTTACGAAGTAGATTGCATGCTCAACCTTGGAATCTTTCTGTTCTTGTGCTAGCATTGCTCCAATTGACGTGTACATTGCTTGTCGAGATATAGGAGTAGTGGCTTGTCTTCATGTGGCGGGAACAGTTGGGGGATTCACCAAGTAGGTCTTGATTTTCTCAAAGGCATGTTTGGCACTCGGAGTCCCATTTGATGTCGGCATTCTTCTTCATCGGTTTGAACATGGGCTCGCGAGAGATGTCAAGCGGTTGATGAAGCGGCGATATCTTGAAGTCTTCCCATAAAACTTTTCACTTACGCTCGGAGTACGGCGGCTTCATGTCGATGATGGCCTTGATTTTCTTGGGATCGGCTTTGATACCTCTTTACGTAACCATGTACCCGGTACCTTGCCGCGCTTGGCCGAAGGTGCACTTCGCGAGGTTCAATCTCATGGAGTGCTTCTGAGTACATTTGAAGAACTTTCTCGGATCTGTCATGTGATGCATGTACGATCCTGCAGAGTGGATGATCATGTCGTCGACATATACTTCAATTTCTTTGTGAATCATGTCATGGAAGAGGGCTGTTGCAGCCCGCTGGTAAGTAGCCCCAGCGTTCTTCAAACCGAACGGCATGACCGGGTAGCAATATGTCCCCCACGGAGTGGTGAAAGCAGTCTTGGCTTGGTCTTCCTCGGACATTTTGATCTAGTTGTATCCAGCGAACCCGTCCACGAAGGACTTTACTTCGAAATTTGCAGTGGTGTCGACTAGCATGTCGATGTTAGGCAGTGGGAAATCATCTTTAGAGCTGGCCTTGTTGAGATCCCGGAAATCCACACATCATCTGACCTTTCCATTGGCCTTGGTGACCATCACGATGTTGGAAAGCCAAGTAGGGTACTCAATCACTCTGATGAAACTAACTCGGAGCATTTTCTCAATATCTTCTTTAACTTGCAAGGACCACTCTGGCTTGATCTTTGCGCAGCTTCTGTTTGACAGGCTTGGATTCGGGATCCAGGGGAATTCTGTGCTCCATGATCGAGGGATCGAGTCCTGGCATGTCTGGTATGACCGGGCGAACACGTCAACATACTCCGGAGGAGGCTTATCGGGGCTTTTTTTACTGTATCGGCGAAGCGCACTTGTGTCTCTTTAAGCTCTTGCACTGACCCCAGATTCACTTTGGTCATAACCTCTTCGGCAGCTTGGGCCCGGTTGTCCTCTTGGTCAACTACACGCTCGAGAACTTCTTTAATGTATTGTTCATTTAATGTGTCTTCTTCTTTATCAATTGAGTTATTAACGTCTTTTAAGTTGTTTGTTAACTTATCAGTTGTTAAAGTGGCAATGAGAGGATACTCCAAAAGTTTAGACTTTTCATTAAATGAGAAAGGAAATACATGGTTGGCTACATTATCATAGTCTTCCGGCGTAAGGCCGTTGGACGACTCGGAAGGGCTGGACTTTTACAAGGGCGGCTCGAGAGGGTTTGAGACCGGGTTTAGGGAGATGTGGGTGCGAGCCCGCCTTGTCTTCCATTTACGTCGGCTTGCCCTTGGTCTCCGTGAAAGTTACCCAGGTTCTTCGGTGGCATTCTTTGGATGCTTGATGAGGGTTGCAGGATCGAGAGGCAGCCTGCTGTCCCAATCATGGCGATCATCTTGTTTTGAAGCCCGAGTCAATCAGGTTTGGCACCTCCATGACTTCTTCAAAAAGACTCTCTAGAGCTGGTCCACTGAGAGCGTCTTCTATGAATTCTAGTTCCTTCTGCTTTGGAGTTACTGTCTCGAATGTGGCCTCGAGGGCTGATTCGAACAGTCTATTTCCCATGGAGAGTACCTTGAGTTGCTCCTCCAAGTCTGGGATACCCTTGAATGTGTACTCGTGCTGGACTGTGGTGGCAGTTGGTCCATGTAGAGCTGTGATGTCGAGGAACGCTCCCCTTATCAGATTAGCCTTGAGACATCTGAAACGCTTGAGGTCCCGTGCTAGCTTTTCCATCCTTTTTGTAGTCTCTGTGTTGACTATCCCTGTTTCTTTCTCATCTTCATCAGTTCCACTGTCGGTCCCCTCAGTTCTGCTGTCGGTTCCGCTGTCGGTCCCCTCAGTTCTGCCGTCGGTTCCCTTGGTGAAATAATGAGCGAGGTCAAAACTGTAAGGTCGAAGGTTGGATGTGTCGTCGGAGGTTCCCCTTTTGCGGGCTGCTGCCTTGTTATCCCTGATGTCAGCCGGTGTTGGCACGTAACCAAGCCCCTGGACCGTGGTGTGGTCCTTGACTTCGATGACTTGTTGTTGGCCCTGTAACCTTTTGCCGAGCCCCAGTCATGTGATGAAGTTCATGAGTTTCATCATCTTCATGGCAGGAGGAATCTTGTCGTGAGATAGTGGAAGGTCCACGTTGCATATTTGGATCTTGGAGGTTTCCAGAGTGAATCCAGTTAATGCCATGTCGTCATTATGCTTGATTTCTAACACTGGAATGTCGTTGGTGCTGGTCCCCTCGGTGGTGACATTTGTCGCGCCGTAGACTGTGGTTAGCTCGTTGCCTTGCATGAACTTGAGGCACTGGTGAAGGGTGGATGCCACGCCATTGATTTGATGCAGACAGGGATGCCCCAGGATGGCTGTGAAAGTGATTGGAATGTCCAACACTTGGAATTCGGTAGGGATCATCCGCTTGCCAAACCAGATATTAAGAGTAGCAACCCCGAGAACCGTACGGGAAGTAGAGTCATAGGCCTTGACAGTGTGTACTGAAGGCTTCAGGTCTGTGGGCTTTATGTCAAGCAGGTCCATCATCTTGGCGGGCAAGACATTCATTCCGGAACCTCCGTCTACCAACACGCGGGGAAGGCGACGCTCGTCCAACTGGACTGTGATATAGAGCGGTTCATTGTGATCAGCCCCAAATTTTGGAAGGTCCAAATTTGTGAAGGTGATAATGTTGCCGTAGTGGATGTTGCCGATCATCTGAATGACTTCATCTGGGGTTGCGTCCACGGGGCCATGGTACGAGCCAGACTTTCCTCTAGCTTGAGCTTGTGAGGATATGAAGATGTGAGCAGGGACCAAAGGGAAATGTTCGCCTGGGTCTGCTTGAGCTGAGTGAGGATCGGGTCCTCTTTCAGGGAACTTGCGTCTTCGGGCGGGCCGGGTTGCAGTTCTGGCTCCGTCGGCTTTTTGGTGGCCTTAGGTGGTAGTGCATGAATTTGACCCGATCGGGTTAGAACGCTGACATCAGGCTTGGTCCCTTCTGAACAGGCCGCTCTGAGTTGAGCCATAGTTAGAGGAGGACTCCTCGTAGCATAGGGCCATATGTCTTCCCTCAATTCATTGACTGTAGATGAATTTCCTGGGGCTTCGGCAGCTATACGGATTCTGTCCCAGGATACCGGCTTGGGCGCCTCCGTGGGGAGGTAGCCTACGGTTTGACGCAGCTGTTCGAACGTCAATGCGCAACAGTGGTTGCCAGAACTGAACTGTGCATTGCTGACCCTCCGGGGGAGGTTGGAGAGTTCTTGGTTCAGGCGAACAGTCTCCTTGATCTCTTCACGGTATACCGCACTCCTTTCCTTCTTACTGAGCATACTCAGGGCATTACAGGTTGGGTGCAGCGATACTCGTGGTTTGCTAGTTTTCCTCCACTCTTGGCCCAGATTAACTTTCTTGCAGCAGAGCCTGCGTCGAGAGTTAGTGCCTGCGTTTCTTCCCACGTGAGAATAGCCAGTGCTTCTTTGAACTGCGCGCGGCAGTCTAGGTAAACCTCCATCGGGGAGAGCTTTCCTTTCCTCTTTATCTGAGTGGCGGGTATGTTGGAAGGTGAGTACACGGCTTCCCGGACATCTGCCCATGTAACTGGTTGCTGTCCCAGTTGATCGTTTCTGTAAACGAAGGCCGCAGGCTGTGGAATCTGTAATAACCCAAAAATTTTCGAGGATTATTTGATAAATTGTTAAATTTTCAATTAGGCTTTTAGAGGGACTAATAATTATATTGAAGTCTTAGGAATTATATTATGTGAATTAAATTATTTAGATGAGTTGGGCTTCGGTATTGGGCTTAAGTTTAGTAGAACCCTTTTATAAATACTCATTTTTAATAATTATTTTAGTAATTAAATTATTTGAATAACCTTTTTAATAAAAGGATTGGAAGTAATGGGCTTGAGTTATTATTGGACTAGAAATTGTGGACTTGTTTTAATTGGGCTTGAGTAACCTTGTGGGCTTAGAAAATTTAATTAAATAAGGATTAGAAAACCTACATATATAAATTCTTTCTTAACCTAATAATTCTCATCAATTAAATCAAAGAATTAGAGAGAGAGGGAGGCGGCTTGGTGTTGTGGGAAGAGAGAGAGAACCGTGAGATATAGAGAGAGACTGCCGTGGATAAAGAAGAAAAGGAGAAGAAAAAAGCTGGAAGAAAGCCTTAAGTGTTGTTTTGGGATACAGAAGATCAAATTGAGGTAAGGTTTTGTTCCGTCCAATAATTATTGTTCTTAAATTTAAAGCATAGAAAATCCTAGAAACTCTTGAGATTAGATTGGGGTTTTATTATGAATAATGTTGATTAATTAAGAATTAATTTAAGGACATTATATTGATCGGATCATTGATTAATTGAAAACCTAATATTGATTAAGGTTGGAAAGCATGTTAAGTAAATTAGGTTGGACCTAATATGCATGCTAGGGTTTATGATGATTGAAATTAGGGTTAGTATGTGTTGTGTTAATATTTTTGATGTTAAAACTTGTTTACAAAATTGTTTTGGGTAAATATTTTAGTATCAAAAAGGTTAAATTTTGAGTAAAAGTGTTTTTGGTTAAAAATCTAACAAAAAGTTAAAAAGCTGAAAAATCAGTTTTCCAAACCCTAGTGACCAAACTATAAATCTGGAAATTAGGCACTGTTCTGTAATTTTTGAAAGTCAAGGGATCGTAATTTACGAAAGTTGAGGACTGTTACGTAATTTCGAAAGTTGAGGGGACTGTACGTAATTTTGAAAGTCAAGAGACTGTTCTGTAATTTCTGAAAATCAAGGGGCTGTTTTAAAAAATTTGAAAGTTGAGGGACTGTTTTGTAAAACCTAAAAGTTGAGGGGCTTTTTTTGCAAAAATTCTGTAAACTAAAGGGACTTTTCTGGGAATAAGAAAATTTAAAGGGACCTTTTTTAGAGTAATGAAAAGTCAAAAGACCTTTAGAAAATTATTTAAAAAAGGGAATAAAAATGTTAGAAACCTAAGGGTAGTTTGGGTAAACCCTAGGGGTGCTTTGGTATTTATGTGAAGGGTATTTTGGGAAACTCTAGAAGTGGAAAGCAACTTGAGATGAAGTTAAATAGAATTAACTCATAAGTTAGTGAAGTAAAATAAAGTTAAGTTGGGACGGAGTATTAAGTAGTTAATCCGTACTTAACGGATATTCTTTATTTGTGTAGATCCGATCGGAGTTAGCAATTGTTCGAGTACAAACAATCGAGGTAAGGGATTATACATCTTTATGTTAATTGATTTTCGCTCCGTTTCATTGTTTAGGCTTCCGCATATTTCTTGGCGATCTACGTTCCTTTGATACGTAAAAGCTGACCTCGCGTCAGTATTTGTTTTGACTCCCTCGGTTACCGTTATTTGCTAATCTTTTGTTATTCGTTTGCTATATCGTCCTTTTGGTTTCGTAAATACAGAATTTTATTGTTATTGTGAAAGTTCGTATTCTGTATAAAAATGAGTTTTGATATGATATGATTTTGTTCCATTAATGATCACTAAGTTAGACAACCTGCTTCGGCGGGGTATATTTGATATTTTGGCCTTCGGGCAAACTTAGTTCACCGCTTCAATGTAGTTGTGGTGGAGTGTTCCGGATACACTGTTTAGGACTCTGCGGAGTCAACCTTTGTGCTCCTTGTGCGCTTTTGTTCCCTTTATGGGATTTTGGTTTGATAAGGTCAGTAGACCACTTATGTGATCATGATGTTTGTGAATGATTTGATTATCTACAGCTGGTATGGGACAGTTGTAGATAACTAGATCATTCGAGTCAACTTTGTTCAGCTTATCAGTCCTTTGAAATTCCTAAAAATCTGTGAGTGGTTTAGTTAGTTAAAGCTGGTATGGGATAGTTTTAATTAAGTAAACAATTCGAGTCAATTTGAATCGATTTCGTCATCATTTGGAACTTCAAAATATTTATTAACTCAGTTTGTGAAACCATTGAGATTTTGAAAGACATGTGATTTGAGAATTTGTTAAATAATGATTTCAAATTTGTACTTAGTTATGTCTTCGATTGTTATTTGAAAATTGTATCGTTTGATATTCTTTCAGGTCAACTCCTCCTTAGTAACCGGAGGGATTGTATATTAACTTACTGGGCATTGTTCGCTCACCCTTTCATTTTTTTCTTCTTCCAGATTTCATATAGGAAGAATGTGAAACGGTTCGGGAGCACCTCATAAGGAGTTCAAGTATCGTTTTTAGCTTATTTCATTTTAGAATCTTTAGTCAGTTAATGCAGTTATTTGAGAGTTGTAAGACTATAAAGAATTTTGTTGAGCTAGTGGATTGTACTAGCCGTTGAAGTTATTACCGTTATCCACATTTAAGTTATATTTCAAATTGTGGTTAGTGTTTGAATTATGGTTTTAGTAGCCGTTGGAGGTTATTTTATTATCAATTAAGTATTATTATTGTTGTGAAAATTCGGGGTCGTTACAGAATCTCCCTGAGCAGTTGCTGGAGATGAATTTCTGTCTTTCTATTCCTTTTGAATAGACCTTCCTCTCTCAGTTGGCCTTTCAATTTGAGTGCATAAATGATCCATCCCCATCCTCCCAGGACCCTTGGGAGTCCGGTTTTGTTGACATCATGTCTGGCATGGAAGAGAATGGTTTCATCGTCTTCGTCGTCGCTTTCATAGAGAACTTGCTTTCCTCGGGGAGATAAGTGCTAGTATTCATTTTGCTGTGCCGTTCCATCTCCTAGGTCATCGGGACCGTTGACCACCCTCGTTTGGCAGAGGGGGTTGGATGAGAACAGACGGTAGTCGAGGAAGTTGCCGTGAGCAAAACCCTTGAGGTCGAACTGGTCTAGAGTGGCCTCTAGCTTTTTGTCTGAAGCTGCTTGTGACACTTTAAGGGCTTGGTCCCTGTGGGTCTTTTGAGCTTGGTTTTTGTCCTAGAGACGGTTCTCTTGAGTGGCTAGTTCCATGAGGGCTTTCCTTGCGAGAGCTAAACGATCTCACGTGGAGTGCGTATTTGTCTAACTAGTGTCTAGAACTGTGATCACATCCAAATCGTCGAATGGCGGAAACACTTGGATTATGTTGATGAAGGAATTCGGGCTGGTACATTCCATGTGGCCTTCCTTGATCTCGGTTACCAAGAAATTCGCCCATATACGCTGATTGAACACACGGGGGGTGTTGAATTACTGCGATGTTGACGATCTCGTGATCTCGTTGGATCGCGAGTCTATCGAGCTAGCGGTTTGCTCGCGGGATGTACGAATCCGTGGCGTGTGGCCCAGGAGCAAAATCAAAGCTGGAGCATGTTGATGCTTTGAGGTGGTCATCTCCCCGTCGGAAGGCGACTACTGTCTTGCGGGGAAGACCTTCTGAGATGTTTTGGGGTGGTTTGAAGCGTTCCCGAGGTTGATCTGACTTGTAGCGGGGTGAGGAGCTTTGTCTCCTTCGCTATTGCCCTGGGCCTTGACGGTGCTTGTGGCTTTAAGCTTGATTGACGGCACGGGCCGGTTGCAGCCCATTTGGTAGTCGGAAGTGATGATGAGCTGCGAGCTCGATTGGCCGAGGCCTCGTTTACCGTGAGCGGGCGATCGTCGAGGGTAACTTTGGCGTTGCGAGAATCGATAATAAGGACCGGATCCTTGGTATCATCGGGATATCTGGAATAGATGATGTTGACGAAGTCGTCGTCGATCACTTGATCGGAAGGGGTTCTTTGTCGTGTCAACTTGATTGCTTCCAATTGTCGGATAACTGCCTATCGGACGTTGAGCTTGACAATCTCCATAGTGTTGGAGCCACTGGTCATAGGTGACTGATCGAAAGCAGGTGCCATCCTCGAAACCGAGCATATGAATGCAGAGATCTTCTTGCGGGTGCCGCGTCCTCGGCTCCCGGAGAGTCGATTAAATCGCCGTCGACGGCTCGGCCCCAAACGTAGGGACGTATTGCATCACAGTGCGTTCTTTGGAGCTGCTAGGAAAACATCATGCCCTTATTTGGAGAAAAGGGGCTCGGTGGGTAGTTCCTCGTGGAGGACATCCCATACGACGTCCATGCATTCAAGGCGAGTATGACGGTGCTTGTTGACCTTTATCACGAAAATCTCTTCGCACAGGCGGGAGCAAGAGAGTTGGCTTGAAGAATGCTTGACGAATCTACGATTGGAGACGGGGTTTGCGTGCCCGCATCATGGCGATGCTTAGTGTTTCTTTCCAATGCGCCTCGAATGTTGGAAACGACAGTTGAACTTGATGTATCGGATTGCTTCAAGGTCTGCTGCTCGAGGACATTGACATAGTTAGCATCTCCAGGACTACGAGGATTTTGATGAGATTTGCCCGGTAGTCCCTTGGTTGATTTGAAGGAGGTAACCCGGTGCACATTTGCGGGCACGCTTAGTTGCTTTGGCTTCGGCCGTTTCCTATGATGAAACTGTCCCCTCGAATGACTTCAAGATCTCCCTGGCGGTTAATAAACTTGACGCACTGATGGAGAGTGGAGGCTATGGCTTTCATGTGATGTAGCCAAGGGCGTCCCAACAGAGCTGTGAATTTGGATGGAATGTCCATCACGTGGAATTTTGCTGGCACCATTTGGGTTTCGAACCAGAGCTCCAGAGTCACCGTCCCCAGGATGGGACGAGACGTGCTATTGTAGGCCATGATAGTTCGGGTTGATGGAATCAAGTGGCTTTCGTTGATGCGTAGGGCTCACATCATGCTGAGAGGGAGGACGTTAACGGCTGACCCGTTGTCCACCAATACTCCGGGGAGTGATATGGTGTTGAGCTTGAGAGTGATATACAGGGCTTCATTATGCCCCGAGGCATCTCTCGGTAGGTCTTTGTCACAGAACGTGATCATACTGCCATACAGTCGGGAATCGTAGATATGGTCTCTATCCGGAGAAGGAGAGTCATCTAGCCATCCATTTCCTGTTTTCCTCTTGCGAGGTAAAGCCTTCGCTGGAGCCTCGGGATGGTGTTGAGGCTGTTTGTGGCGGTTGTCGCCCTTGGTTAGCACGTTGATCGAGTGCGAGTGCCAAGCTGACTTTGATCTTCCTTTGCCGGCCCGTGCTCGAAAGCTGGACAAATTGAACCTTGGCTGATCCCGCGGGGGTTAGGCTTCGGCGCGATAAGATTACCAAGATCCGAGGTATTACGGTGTCCCGAGTGCTGAACTACATTGTCGGCAAGACTTTTCGGATTTCCCACCTGTTTGCTCTAAAGATGCATGGCACGGAGGAAGGGAGGGTGTTTGGAGTAGAGTATGTAGTAGTCGAACCTCCCGGATGGCTCTCCGAGTGTACCCACTGCCGGTGTCTCCGGCTTCGTATCTTTCTCTCGGTTTACGTTGAGAGGACTTCTTCTTCTGTTTTCTCGGAGGATTACTACGAACCGTGTCTTGGGAATCGTACTCCGAGGCATGCGGGCGATCACAAACATCGTAGGCGATGTGGACATTTGATGGGGACCCAGTTTGGAAGAGGCCGAGGAACCGCTCTGCGGCAATCTTCTTGGGCACCCATTCAATGGAATTCACCTGTTGTTGTTCGAGAAAGGATTTCCACAGGCGTATTGGAGTCACTTGAGGGGGCGTTCCAATTTTCCTTCCTCTATCAAGTTCTGGATTTCGTATCGTAACCCCACGCAGTTGTCGGTGGTATGGCCGTGATACTGATGGAAGGCGCGGTACTTGCTCTTATCAGCATTGACTACGGGATTCTTGGGTTTGTAATTCACAACGGGTTTAAGGAGACCTTCCTTGATTAACCCTTCCAGCATCTTGCTCAGCGGCATGTCAAACTTGCCGAAGTGTACGACAGGCTACTTCTGAGTGGAATTGTTGCTTTGTGGGGCCCAGGTTTTACATTTGCCAGGCTAGCTGTCCCACGATGGATGTAGTTGACGGACGTATCTTTCCCTTTGCCGGGGCCGGTGCGGGATTGAATGCAAGCTGCGATCGGTATACTGTATGGGCATGCGATGAGACAACTTTTCCTTGAGATCCTTCTCGAGCTGTGAGCCGGCATTGACCATGGCCACGAGATGCAGGAAGAAATGAGGACTGATGAGAGTTCTGATGGACGGTCTTAAGCAGGACTTGAAGATCCGCATCTGTTCAACCTTGGAGAGTGGCTCCATGATTTTGGAGAGTTTCCAACTCCACCTCTTGTAGAATTCTCTGACGCTTTCATTCGCTTTATGCTCAGTGGTGATTAAGTCCTCACGACTTGTTTCCCACTCTAAGTTGGATCTGTACCATTCCAGGAAGATGTTACTGATCTGATCCCTGGTGTGGCGATCCGCAGGCTTGACCCTCAGAAACCATTGTAACGCTGAGCTTTTGAGCGTATGTGTGAATGTGTGCCCAAATTTTGTTTGGATTCACGCGAGTTTGAAGACATCCGGTTTAATTTGAAAAACGGAGTCGCCACGCCATTTTGATTTCCTCAAAACTTTGAAAAAAAGGATTTATGGGTTCGGAGGTTAAGTTACCCCTTGGGAAGAACGGATCGTCGTTCACCCAAGGTGCCTTGCCGTAGCAAGTCTCCCTAGATTCCGTTTATCTTGCTTGCTTGCGTGCTTTCTTGTGTGCATGTGTTTGAATAAAAGGGGAGGGAATGTCCCAAGTTGTCTTCCGGACGTACAAACCGTTTATTGGTTGTCGCTCGGGATTTCTTGGATTTTATGTGTTCGGGATTTTGATCCCGTCCTCATCTTGGACTTGTGATCATCGCATTTTGACCTCGGGACTTGCGTGATCGAGAGAAGGACTCTCTTTTATAGCCCAAAAATGAGGTTCTTTAGGAAGGAATGTCCTTAGCCCATCAATCCTACACCTTAAGACGATCGAGGTTATATGAATGCTTCATGCTCGTCTTAAGTGATAATCGGAGATATAGGGTTCAAGGTTGTCCCTTTCTAAAGAGATTATGGAACCTTTAATGGAAGAAACGATGTAAAGATAGGATCTTTACACCGGTCCGTTCCAAGGTTGCTAATGCATGTAAAAATGACATTTTTAGTGAAAATATGACATTTTTGAGTTGCAAAGGATGCATTTGATTTGCAAAGGATGCATTTTGATGTAAAGAAGTGATCTTTATGCAAAGGATGCATTTTTATGAGGAAATTAGGATTTAATATGCAAAGGATGCACAAAGATTTCATTTTTGAAAAGCAAAGGATGCTAAGTTCATGTAAAGAGATGATTTTTAATGCAAAGGATGCATGAAAATGGATTTTAGGTGTAAAGGATGCACCTTTTTTTATAAAGACATGATTTTTATATGCAAATGATGCATTTTGGATGTAAAGATTGCATTTTTATGAGCAAATGATGCATACAGATGATATTTTTATTGTAAAAAGGGGGGTTTTAGGTGCAAAGGATGCACCTTTTTTATTCAAAGATTATATTTTTAATGGCAAGTGATGCCTATTTCATGCAAAGGGGGAAGGGGGGTATGATAAATATATGATCTTTAATGATAACTACCAAGTCCCAAGCAAGATAATGACAATATATGAATGCAATGAGCAATATAAATAACATAAAATGCAAGTTTAAGAGAGGTAGAGGTTACCAATGGTGGTGGCCTCTTCTCCTTTGGATCTTGCTTGGTGGAAGGACCAACTTTGGAGGCTTCAATGGAGGAGGGAGGTGGCTTCTTGGCTCCTTCAGCTTCTTATTTTCGTAGGGACTTCTTTGGGTGTTTTTATGCTGGAAAAACTATGTATGGAAATGGGTAGAGGAGGCCTCTATTTATAGGCAGTCTGGATAAGGCTAATGAAGCCGTGCGGCCAGAGGTCCTTGGCTAATGCAGCCGTGCGGCATTATCCACAATGACTCAGCATGTTTCTAGAATCATGCAAGGTGGCAATTCTAGAAGGTTTTTGTAATTAAGAAAAACGTGTTTCTTAATTACTAAGCCTTCCCTTCAGCCCTTAAATGGTTTGGAACAGGTTCAGAATTGTTCAGGAACTCTAGGAAAGTCCGGGGAATTCAGGGAAATTTACCGGAATTGTAGGAAATTAACGGGAAGGCATGAGCCGGTTTGGGTACTTACGAAGCCCTCGGCAACGTCACTTGCGGGGAGAGTGGGGTTGTCGATAGAAAAGGATCCGATCTGGCGAATGCCGAGACGGATTGGGTGACCGAGGTGGTCGAGTGGGTGAACCTCTAGAAGGCTACCTACGTATCCCGAGTGGGAATCAAGCCGGGCCGTAGTTACGAAGAAATCCGGCGAGGAATAGAGAAGAGAAAGCGGGTCTCTTGAATGGGGAAATGGCGGAGAAAATGACCTAGGAGGTCAAGCAATTGATCCTACTGGGGATATGCTAGAAGTGACCAATGTGGTCGGATGTAAAGACCTTTATGAGGGGCTACTTCATCACTGAGGAGTGACGAAGGAACAGGGAGACCAAAGTGGTCGGATGGCTGGACCTTTTATGAAAGGCTACCTACGTATCCTGGAGGAATCAAGCCTTGATCGTAGTTCAAGCATCACTAGATAGGTTAGGAACGATGTTTAGGATCCTTGAAGGTTTTGACAATTAATGGAGGTTGTCACCTGATTGAAAATTAATGGAGGTTGTCACCTGATTGAAAATTAATGGAGGTTGTCACCTGAGGAAACTAGAGCTTACATCACTATCGAGGAGATAGAGGTAGCTAAAGTTTGGAAAACTTGAGCATACTTCACTATCTGGGATAGAGGTAGCTAAAGTTTGAAGAACTTGAGCTTACTTCACTATTCGGGGAGATAGAGGTAGCTAAAGCTTAGAGAACTTGAGCATACTTCACTATCGAGGAGATAGAGGTAGCTTAAGTTTAGAGAACTTGAGCATACTTCACTATCGGTGATAGAGGTAGCTTAAGTTTAGAGAACTGGAGCATACTTCACTATCGGTGATAGAGGTAGCTTAAGTTTAGAGTTCTCACAATTCGGAGGTTGTCACCTAGCGTCATTCCGTTATAACGGAAGTAACGGAGGCGACTGGGGAAGAAAGCTTGTTTGCTTAAGAGATAAGAGATATCTTTTTGAAAATGACGTTATCTTGGTTAAAAGATAACGGGAATTACATGCCCAAGTGGAAAGTCCAGGGGCAAAAAGGTAATTTCTGCTCAGAGCGAAAGAGGCCGCCCGGCATGAGATGGGGGCAAAAGAAGCCGTACGGCTAGAAGTCTGATTTTTCCAGATTATTTAAAACAGATTTGAACGGGCATTGGGCATTATTGCCGCCCTTAAACTGCCGAGAAAGAGAGAGAGAAGAGAGGAAGAATTTTCAAAATCCTTCAATCTTTTTGCCTCTATTGATTTAGGATGGATCCGGAGGGAATCCAATGCCAAGGCAAGCTAGAAGGAACATCTCCGCGGCCGCGAGAAGGAGGAGGAAGGAGCTCGTCCGCACGGAGAGGAAGTATGACTTCCTTACACCTCCATCGGAGCTCTATCCGGGTAGAAGGGAGCACAAATCGACAAACCCTCAATCGGTTGGGGTAAGCTTTCTTAGTTTGCTCAATTTCGTCGATTTTGATTGAATTTTGATTGATTTAGGGCTTGACCCAAGCTTTAGGAATTTTTCGAATTTTCCTAGGATTTTTGGATGATTTTGAAATCTTGATGATTAACCTATGAGGCTAAAAAGATGAAAGAATATGCATGTGCAATTTATTTGACAAATAATGAGAATGACCCATCTTTTTTCGAAAATAAAGTAAGAGAAATAATTGTCTAAAATGTGACGGAGTCCTCGCATGTGCTAGAACTAGGTCAATTTTTGATTATGGATGAGAAAACGGGATTTTGGATGATGAAAAGGATTCATGCATGCCATTTTTTGAGAAAAAAAATTAATGCTTATGTGCAAATAATTTTGAAAATTGTGATTTTGTGCTTAGGAAAGCAATGTGCTTGACATGATGTGTTTCAAGTGATGAAAGACACGTTTTCGATGCAAAGGATGCTAGAAAATTTTTCATGAATGATTTTCTTTTGAAAGTATGTGCACTTTTGAATATATGCATGCTTTTTGAAATAAGATGAACGACTGACACATTTCTTTGCTGTGCTTGTCTACAGGAGAACAAGTCTAGAGGGCCTTCGAGGTCGCGGTAAAGGCTGTGGGAGAGGATGCCCGATTTTGAGAAGAATGGGGCGAACCCTAAGCGGTGGTGAGGGCTACCGGCTTGGATTTGTTTATTGAGGCCATCGGCGAGAGGTATTCCACATTACCTCGAAGAAGCAAGGGCTTAGTCCGGGCCCTATCGAGTTACGGTGGGACACCACCCACGGCTTTCATCTTAGGCTGGGGGGAGCGCGGTGACTCCGGCCGATTTCACTGCTATCACGGGCTTACAGGTTCAGGGAGGCTGTGACTTGGAGGGACCATATCACTGCCGAGGAGTTAGAGCTTTGGTTCGGGTTTGAGCTTGTTCCCGAGGGCTAGGAATGGAGACGAGGAACGTCGAGGTGGCGATCCCGAGCGCATGCGGGACTTTCTTTGCTAGTGAGGTGGCGCCCGCCGGCTTGCTAGAGCCTTTGTGTGGTTGATCTTTGTCGGTCACCATCTTTGCCAGTGCAGGACTCTGGCTATGACTTGCCTCCTCGACACTCTGGAGGATGTTGATGGGATTGGGACGGTCTCGTGGGGCGAGGCCGAATTGGCGGAGCTATCC
The DNA here is from genome assembly GCA_022495995.1 of Adenophora triphylla var. japonica. Taxonomy (NCBI): domain Eukaryota; kingdom Viridiplantae; phylum Streptophyta; class Magnoliopsida; order Asterales; family Campanulaceae; genus Adenophora; species Adenophora triphylla. Next base: position 292,502 of record JAFEMH010002879.1, read on the forward strand.
TTCTTACTGGATGCATGCAGTAGTAACAAGGCGCCTCCATGGATTGTTTCTCCTTTGCTCTTGAGGTAGTCTCGCTTTCCTTTCTCTTTTACTTTTACGTCTTTGAGACTTTTTATGAGAGAAAAATGACCCTTTTGATGTTTTGAACATGCGGGTGCAGTTTTGTGAGGTGATCGGGTTCTTTCCGTGGAACCAGCGGAGCGATGTCACCATCTTTCCCGCTATGATCATTTGGAGGAGATGCGAGGATAAGTTCACCGGGAAGACCCGGATCACCTTTGATTACAAGATGGTGAGGCCGGTTATCAACGAGGATGGGCACGATGGAGTGGACTTCTACCCGTGGGGCGGTATCCGAGAGATTACGCTAGGAGAGGCCGTGGAGGCGACGAGGCGAGACGATGGTTGGCGGGGCGACATGTGATGTCATCTATGCGGGGACCGATTTTCTAGGCGGCATGGCCATGTCCCTCCATTGGACGCCATTACTCCCAGGATCCTCCGGCCACGGATGCTACGGCCCGAGGATTGGTCGGCGGATGAGATAGCTAGATATCGAGCGAGCGTGGCCGCCGAGGAGTACTTTGATATGGATACCCCATATGCTGTGTTTGTGGAGCGACGGCGAGGACGCCACGAAGCTAGTGAAGGCGGCGGTCACTCGGGGATATGGGGAGGGCGAGCCTTCGATCCGCCGATCCCTCCTGCGCACCTTTCATATGTGGTCCACGGAGTACCCGGGAGGTTGAGGATACTGTCCCCAGCTAGGGAGCCCAGTATACCTTGCCGCCGGCAACTGTAAGTACACTTTAGGGTCTTTTCCCTCTTTCGAGATTTCTTTGCTTTTTGCAATTCTGAGATTTTTGAGATTTTCTTCTCTTTTTCTCGGGTTCCGGCTCGCACTTACGACGGGTTGGTCGGGCGAGAATAGGGTTTGGAAGGACATGTGCCGGTCCCTTACGAGGAAAGGCGCTGCACTTCAAAGGCGGCGGCGGACGTGCGGGAGCCGGGCGCAGAAGGCACGTCGGGAGCACGGCATCTACCTCTTCGGCCTCGGAGTACTCTTCCCGGTGCCATGCCTCGGGGACGGGGACCCAATCTTTGCGACATCTTGGAAGCGGTGGGTGAGTACGAGCACGATAATGTCCACCTTTCGGATGTGAGCGACGCGGAGGATTTGATGAGAGAGGCAAGCTGTTTATGAGGCGAGCGGCGATGAAGAAGGAAGGATCGGAGGCCTAGGAGGTCTCTAGAATTGACTTAGGAAGAAAAACAAACAATGAACAAGTTTTATGCACATTTTGTTTATTTTTTGCTTTATTTGGGCGCCGATGGGGCGAAAACAATGTAATCTTGTTTTATTTGCTTTTCCTATTTATGCTTTTATTAATTTGCATATTACTTGAGCCTCGGGCGGTTTTGCTTGGAATCGGGGAAAAGCCCGGGCCAAAATGATATATAATGATATATAAATGCTTGGATGGTCTTTGAACATGTTTTTGTACGAGGTTTTGGTTGGAAAAGTGGGGTGAAAACTCCCTTTGGGCAGCAACTTGGTTCTTTGCAGATTTGCCATTACATCGGAGTAAATGAAGCCGTGCGGCATGGACTGGAGCAAATAAGGCCGTGCGGCTCACGGTTACATGCAGATTTGGTTATTTTGAGAATAAAACCAAGGCTTGGCCATTTCATTTCATTTTCAACTTAGACTTGTCCCAAGCTTGTTCCCGAGCACATATTGGACCTAAAGACACCACCTTTGATCATTTTGCGATGGAGAAGCCCGTTAGATTGCAAAGGGGAAAAGAGACCGCTTTACGTCCGATCTTGATCTTGGGTGAGATATAACTTTCCAATCTCACAAGGGGTTGCTTGATTCTACCTTCAAGATCAAGTCTTTATGGCATTTGAGGGATCTCCGCCCGATTGGGACCTTTTGAGAGCGGCGGCAAAGTTTTGGGACGTCCGGAGACACGTTTCTTGCTTTTCTTACAATGAGATTGTCCCAACGCATGAAGACTTCCGAGCCTTGATTGGGGGTCCAGAAATTGAGGCTATATCGATTCCGCTGATCGAAGACGTGCCGGTGGCGGCAAAGCTTGCATCTTTTACGCGAGATTTCTGCAGGAGAGGCGAGGAGATGATGATAGCCGGATAGGATTGACCTTTACGATATCCGGGCGAGGTTTGGGTCTCCGGCTATGGCTGCGACCACGGTGGCTATGGATGCCTTTATCCTCTGCATATTCTCTTCTCTGTTCACCGGCGAGTCAGTGGGGATCTGTCATGGTGGTCTCTTAGACATGGTCGAGATTGCGGGTGGGAAGGACATTGTCCCACTTGGTTTTGGGGAGACTTTGCATGGCATTGATAGGATGGCTAGGGAGACCATTTCATGAGGTGCAGGAGTCATTTGTGCGACTTTATGGCTGCGGGGAGAGGCTTGGGGCTTTGCCGGGGGCTTTGCCGACTCGGTGCCCTTGGGTGATTTCTCGGAGAGGTGCGCCTCGACGGCGGGACCGGGGTAGGCTGGGAGGCGATGATGGCTAGGTTATCCACTTCGGACATCGGTGGGTACCTCCTTTGGAGGTTGCGGACCGGGAGGATATTTCGGGAGTCCTACATAGTGAGGGTTCCGGGGTTACTGCTGGTCATCCTTCTACATACCACACTTGGTATCCGGGCGGTTCGGGGCCTTACGGGAGCCGTTGGGCGGTGGGAGGACATCCGTACCATGGAGGTGGTGCCATTTGATATGAGAGATCCGGCCCGGCTTTTCATTCTTCTCGAGGAGCTTGGACTTACGCTGCTTTTCCACCCGGGGCTATCTTCGGGAGCGGGGAAGAGTACCATCTTGACCCTTTGTCTACTTGGATTGGTACGAGAGGGAGATGGGAGCGACTCGGGTCATATTGGGGGAGAGACGTCGAGGCTTTATTGGGAGGCGGCTGCGACTCGAGTAGGACTACGAGGAGGCGAGGCTAAGGCGAGTCGCCATAACCCGGTCGGGTGACACGATCGGAGATATGGAGGCTCGATACAAGAGATTGTCAGGTCGCTCCTTTGGCGAGGCTCGAGAGGGAGGAAGTGCGGACTCGTGCTCGGGTAGAAGGCACTTATTGACACGGGTTTGATGGAGGCTCCGGTGAGGATACACGAGATCGGAATGAGGAGGCCGACATTATAGAGAAGAAGAGAAAGAACACTCGACGGGGTCGAGGTAAAGGGAAGAAGACCAAAGAAGACTCGGCGAATGACGGCGACGGATCTTTTCTTAGGATTCCCTTATTGCCATTTTGCAAACACGGTAGTTTTATTAGGCATTTTATTGTATTTTAGATCTTTGTAGCGGGTTAGCGAGTCAAGAGTAGACCGTGCTTGAACTCATCAAGAAGTTTTTAACTTGTAATGAACAAGAAATATTGTCTTAGAAATTAATCAAGACACATTTTATGAAAATTCAAATGTCTTATTGATTTGCTCGGGACCCGTTTTATGAAAACTTGAATATTCTTTATTATTTATTGTTTAGGACGCATTTCGTGGAAACTTAATCGCCCTTTTTATTATTTAGACCGAACCATAAATGGTGCCTACGTTCCCCTTTTACAAGAAAGACTAAGGGGCTCGGGTCTTCGTAGTTCATTACGGTGAACTCTTTTTTTCTATTTTTTATGTGCGGCCATTTGTTTTTGCCTAGACCGCCCTTTTTGGGTTTCGGCCTAGGCGGGCATTACTCTTTTTGCACTAAGATTTTTTTCTTTTTTTTTTTTTTTTTTTATGTGCAACCTGTTTTTGCCTAGACCGCCCTTTTTGGGTTTTCGGCCTAGTGGGTATTACTCTTTTTGCACTAATATTTTTTCTTTTTTTCTTTTTTTATTTCTTAGACATAGTACCTTCGGAGCTTATCACCGTTATTTGGGTGGACAAAGGGATTGCCGTCCAGTGCGCAAGTTTCATGGCTCCTCCCGATAGTATCTTACGCACCACATACGGGCCGATCCAAACGGGTTCCCATTTTCCCGGGGGTTGTCTACGGTAGGGGGCTTTACTTTCGGCACTAAGTCACCCTCTTTGATGTCCACGGCCTTGACCTTTTTGTCAAATGCTGCGGGCCATTCGCCTACGATAGGCTCGGGTATGCTCCATGGCTTTAAGCCTTCTTTCGTCGGCGAGGGCCAACTCATCATGCCGGCTACGCAACCATTCTACTTCGTTGACATTGTTTTCCAGGAGGACCCTTAATGACGGGATTTCCAACTCCTTTGGTAACAGCTTTGCTTCCATCCCAGTAAGTTAGGGCAAAAGGGGTTTCTCCTGTGGTACATTCGACGGACGTTACGTAGCCCGAGTGCCGGGTGCGGCTTTTCGGGCCAATCACGACCACGGGTGGCCATTTTCGGATGATCCGTTCGGCGTCTTATTAGCGGCTTCCACGGCTCCATTAGTGCGAGGTGCATGCGGGGATGACTTGTGGCGAGTGATCTGAACTACGACAACAATCTACCGCAGTCCCCTTCAAAGTGTGACCCATTATCGGAAATGATCTCATTGGGCACCCCATATCTACACATTATGTTTTCTTTGATAAGCTGGGCCACCTTCTTGGAAGTGAGGACCTTGTAGGACTTGGCCTCTACCCGCTTGGTGAAGTAGTCGGCGCTACTAACACGAATTCATGCCCATTGCTTCTGTCGGGGCTATCTTCCCTATCACGTCAATACCCCAAGTTGCAAACGGCCGGGGAGTCGTCATGCGGTACGGGTCGTGAGGCGGGAGATGGTTGAGGTTGGCAAACCGCGGCATTTGTCGCACGCTCGGACATCTTGAACACGGTCTGTCTCCATGGAAATCCGGTAGTAACCCATTCGAGGATCACTTGCATCGGGGCTCTAGCATTCATATGAGGACCGCGGGGACCATTGTGGACTTCGGTCATCAACTCTTTGGCCCTTTCTTGAGTGACGCATAAGAGGAGTGGTCCTTGATACCGCTTCTTGTACGGGTTGCCTCCTAGAATGACATAATGGGAGGCCAACCTTTTCGGGCTTGCAAGCTCTTGGCTTTGACACCTTCTTTTGGCCTACCTTCTTCGTCTTTGAAAGGCGACTCTCCATCTTTGAGGAGCTGGTAAATTTGATTGTACCACGGTTCCTTGATAGGCTCGGGTCCCAGGTCTACTTCCTGACAGAAAGTGGGGCTTCTCTTCTACCCACTCTGAAGGGTTTTATGGCTTTTCCCTCGGGGATCTCTACCGGTGAGGCTAAAGTAGCGAGGGCATCTGCGAATCTGTTCTTTTCCCTTGGCAAGTAGTGGAAAGTCACTTCTGCAAGCTGTCCGAGTCAACTCCTCCATATGGGCATGATACCGGCGAAGATTAGGGTCCACGATCTTCCATTTGTTGGAGACTGGTTGATGATCGGTGAGTCTCCATAAACTTCGAGCTCCTTGACATTCCTTTCTAAAGCGGCCTCTAAACCGGCAATGCAAGCTTCGTACTCGGCGACATTGTTCGTGGCGGGGAAGTTCGGCTTGAGGGCTATGGGTGTATGCTCATCTTTCGGATCGACCGGTAGCATCCCTACGCCATTTCCTCTTTTGTTAGCGGCTCCATCAAAGAAAAGGCTGCCATCGGTTTCGAGGCTCGACTACGAAGATCCCTTCATGCAGGAATTGGGGTTCGGGCCCGCGGTCCTCATTGCGGGAAGTTCGCCGGATGGTCGACAATGCTTGACCCTTGATGGCCTTTACGGTCACGTAGGCGATGTCGTACTCTGCTAAGAAGAAGGACCACTTTGCTAGACGCATCGAGAGAGAAGGCTTATCGAAGATATACTTGATGGGGTCCATTTTTGAGACCAAATTCACGGGGTGGGCTTGCATATAATGCTTGACTTGCCGACTACCCGGACCGATCTGCACAAGTCTTTTCACATGCGGAGTAATTGAGCTCACTTCCACTGCGGCTTAGTGACAAAGTAAATGGCATTCTCTACAGAGAGTCTTTCTTCTCTGAGCAAGCATAGCCCCAGCTGCCGTATCGGTGACGGTGAGATAGAGCGAGAAGAGGTTTACGTCTATGTGGGGGCATAGTCTTGGAGGATGTACTAAGTATGCTTTGATGCAGTCGAAGGCATCCTGGCATTCTTCGGTCCATTACGTATCTACATTCTTCTTCATGAGCTTGAAGATGGGCTCGCACATAGTGGTCAGGCGATTGACGAAACGGCGATGTCTTGCGGTTTGCCCATAAAGCTCTTGACTTATGCGAGTTTGAGGTGGCCTCATGTCCATAATGGCTTTGATCTTTCGGGGTCGACTTCGATACCTCGCTCAGTGACCATATACCCGAAGCACTTTTCCCCTTGTCACTCCGAAGGTGCATTTGGCGGGGTTTAGTCTCATGGAATGTTGTCTCGGCCTCTCAAAGAACTTTCGCAAGTCAACAAAGTGCTGTCCGTCCTCGCCTTTGGAGTGGATTATCATGTCGTCTACGTAGACCTCAATCTCCTTGTGGATCATGTCATGGAAAAGCGCGGTCGCGCCCTTTGATAAGTAGCCCGGCGTTCTTGAGCCCGAATGGCATTCTTGTATAGCGGTAAGTTCCCCGCGGTGTGGTGAAGGTCATCTTTTCTTGGTCTTCTTCGGCCATCTTGATGCGGTTGTAGCACAAAAGCCATCAACGAAGGATTTGACTTCGTAGTTGGCGATGGAGTCCACCGGGATGTCTATGTTTGGCAAGGGGTAATCGTCTTTGGGGCTGGCCTTGTTCGGATCCACAGAAATCTACGACGGCGCACCTTCCCATTGGCCTTGGTGACGGTCACAATATTGGACAACCATGTCGGATATTCGATGACTACGATGAATCCTACCCGCATTAGCTTCTCAATTTCTTCTTTGACACTGTAGAGACCACTCTGGCTTGATTTTCCTCAATTTACGCTGCGGCTTAGCATGCGGTGCTAGAGGGATTACGTGCTCCATTATTGAGCTGTCTAGCCGGCATATCCTTGTACGACCACGCAAAGACGTCCATGTATTCTACGAGCGAGATTAACCTTGATCTGTCCCGTTCAACCCCCTGGAAGAAGTTTCCAATCTGTGTCTCTTTAGGTTCCTCGACGGTACCCAAGTTCACACTTGTCAAAACCTCCTCGGCGGCTTGGGCCCGGTTTTCCTCTTTTACGTAACACCTTAAAGATTTCTTTAATGTATTGTTCATTTAGTGTGTTTGCATCTTGTTCAAATGATTCATTATTAAGCTTGTTGTTAAGTTTTGAGTTAATTTATCATTTGTTAAGTTGGCAATAAGGGGATAATCGAGAAAGATCTGTCATTTCATTCAAAGCAAGAGGAAAGATGACATCGATTACATATTCATAATCCTCGGGCGTGAGGCCTTCGGATGACTCGGAAGGTGGAATTCAAAGATTCTGACTCAGCTGTATGGACAACGGGGTGTTTGACACGGCCCAGGTTGAGAAGGACGGGGTACCAATCCAAGCTCCGCGATCATTTCTTTGTCGGGCGCTATCGGCCACGAGAATGTCTCCCAATTCTTCAACGGCATCTCTGTCTTAGTTACCAAAGTGCGGGGATCGAAAGGATCTTCACCACCGTCTCCAATTACGGCAACTACCTCATCATACGAGTGAAGTCGATCAAATGCAGGATCTGTGCTTCTTCATCAAACAACTTTGCAAACCCCACTCATTGTCTTCACTATTGGCGGCTTCTATCTGGCGATCTTCGGAAGAGCTAACTCAAGGCGGAGAGGTCCATTACCCGGATGCTTGACTCTTTGACAACTTTGCTGAATTTTCTTTGAAGACATACTCGTTACGAACGGTAGTGGTAGCCCCGGGAATGTACGGCGAGTCAAGGAACATCCTTCGAACGAGGGTTTCTTTGGTTTTCCCCTAACCTTCTCAAGGTTTTCCGGAAAGGGTTCTCCTCGGGGAGGTCGATGGTCATTTTCATCGTATTGAGTCCCACCTTTTGTAAAGTAATGGGTCGGGGATAAAGCGTAGGGATAGATTTGGACCCCTTTAGCTTTTACGCCATCCAGGAGTTCGGTTTGTATCCCAAGCCATATACGGTAGTCTGTTCCTTTACATCAATGATGGTATTGCGACCACAGGTCTTACGCCCAATCAAGCCCCGGAAGATAACCCATTTTCTCATCATTCTCATGGCGGAGGGATTTTATCGGAAGTAGTGGTGAGGTCGGTGCAACACACTTGTGCTTTGGAAGAAGCTACGAGAGAATCCGGTCAAGGCAAACCCTTCATCATCATGCTTAATTTCCAATATCGGGATACCTCCGGTCTTTGGTTCCTTCCACCGTGACACTATCTCCAGTAGATGGTGGTGATAGTACCATCGCTAGGCGAAATTTGACACATTGGTGCGAGTAGAGGCCACTCCGTTTATCTGGTGGATCCAAGGTCGCCCTAGCGAAAGCGATTAATGAGATCGGAATGTCAATCACTTGGAAGTCAACGTCCATGACCTTTTTCCCGAACCACAACTTGAGAGTAGCAATCCCCAAAGCGATCGTGCGGTGGAGTCGTAGGCCTTAATAGTCGACTAGAAGGCTTCAAATCTGTAGGCTTCAAATCCGGTAAGTCCATCATCTTTCTTTGGCGGGACGTTCATTGCGGACCCTCCATCAACTAATACTCGTGGCAACCGAAGCGTTCTTCCAAGCGGGTTTGTGATGTAAAGGGGTTCGTTATGACTAGCCCCATACTTTGGCGAGGTCCAAGTCGGTGAAGGTAATGATGTTTCCATAGTGGATACTTCCAATCATTTGGACGACCTCATGCAGGGTGACATCTATGGGCACCGTGGTCTTGGCCAAACTTTCTTCTAGCTTCGACTTATGAGGGTATGAAGAGGTTAACAAGGACCACAAGGAGATATTGGCACAGTACACTTCAGCTGAGTCGGCCTTTGGATCCTCCTTGTCGAGTCGGCTTTTACGCCTGGTTTATAGGGTCTTTTGTACTGTTTTCGGCTCGAGAGACGGCATTTCTTTTATCACCCTTAGGTACATTCAATACTCATCTGTCCGGACCGAGTCATCACATAGACATTAGACTTCTACGGATCATCATTCCTCTTGGAGGATTACGTCGGCTCTTTCAAAGTGAGAGGCGGGCTCTTCTTTGGCGTATGACGGCTCTGGCGATTAATCGATTAACCGCGCTGCTTTGGAGGCATGGCGGCTTCCGAATACGATTCCGGGTTGCGCTTTACGACTTTTACGAGTTCGACTCCTTAATTGGCTCAACGGTCATTTGGTTTCAACTTCACCTTCCTCATTTAAAGCCTTCACGGTCTCGTTCAAGCTTTTCAAGGTCGACATGCAACGGGAATTATCATCTTGAGTTTGGAGTACGGTGAATGGCTTCCTCATCCGGACCTAGCAACTTTTTCAACGAGTGGGATCACATTCCTCATCAGCTGTCAAGCATGTCCCTCCTTTCTCTAGGGGTTAGTTTTCGCGGCATCTTTAACATTGGCCAAGCATTTTACGAAGTGGGAAATTCCATCATCGAGAAGGATTTTGCGGGGTCGAAACCTCATGGCGGGTTCTGTTCTTTGCTTGTCGGGAAGGTTCTACAGGCTTTTCGGCTTACGGGCTAACCACTCCTCTCTTGTTCCTTACGGCACTTATTTGTGTCTTCCTCGGTATCACTACGGTAACTCTCGTGAGAACTCTCATCTTGACTCGATGACCAATGAGGGCAAATGCGAGGTCGGGATACTTGACACCATATAAGGGGTATCTTGGATTCTTCCTCTGACTTGGGAATTACCAAGAAAACATCGCTGTCATCATAGGATATAAAGGGGACCGGGGTCGCTTCAAACTTTAGGACTCTTTCTAAGGCATCCATACACTCTTCTTCAGACAAGGTCTCAGGGGTGATTCTCGGCCTTTGCAATGGAGTCTACTCTTCCCGACGGGGTTTAGCTTCAACGACGCTTACATGTTCTAGATCGGCGGGCGGAGCCCGCCCCTCTTTCGGCTAAAGCTTCAATTAAGTCCCTCCATTCACCGACCAAGTCTTTGTAAGGAGTATTGAACTCTAGGATGTAGAATTCGTATCTTTGCCTCATACGAGCTCGCATCCTCTTTCCCTTAGAACCTTCACACGGGCTACGAGACACATTTTGAAGTGATACCATCCCCTATTCCGGGTCCGTGGTTTTCTACTTCATCTTGCTCTCCAAATTTCACTTTGGTCGACTCCAAGTTCATTCCTTCTCTTGAGCTGTCATCATCATTTGTAAATCCATCCATTCTGTTCTCATTTCCGGTGATTCTTCACTACCCTTTATGCAGGAGATAGGCAAATTCACGGGCGTTGACAAAGTTAGAAAGGTCGGTGATGCTGGAATTCTAAGGTAGGGAGATTTGGCTCGAGGGCGAGAGGAGGGAAAAAGTCCCACGGGGTAATGCGGAGGCTGCGTGGCTGGGATAGGCTGTGGCGAAGCTAGGTCTCATCTGAGGAGGAGAGGGTGTCGGGACCACGACGGCTTGGGATCTTGGAAAGGGCGAAAAGGGACGAGTCTTTGGCAAAGGATCATATGTGGATGGAGGAGGGCATTGGTCATAGGCTAGCTCTTCTTCCCTAGTCATCTGGTTACCCAAACCCGATGCTTGTTCTCTGTCAAATCGGCCATTCGACTCTGCGGATTGATAAAGGCGAGGATTACGGCGGCGTACGAGAATTACTGCGCTAACAAGTCGGCGGCCGGTGTTCTCACCCACTTCTTTCTCGGCTGCGGGAAAGGGATAGGAGAGGTTTAGACTCGGGGTAGGTGTTTGATTTGAAGGCTCGAAGCAATATGCAAATTAGGAATCTTCCGGTTTACTTAAAAACAGTGTCTTTTATTAATTTCTATTTGGTTGGAAAAGGGGATTTGCCCTTCTTTTCGCAACTACTCTAGATCTGGATCGGTGGGTTCCGTCACTACGTCTATAAGCCCCTCGTATTCCACACAGTATTTCGACCTCCCGGGGTGGACGGCCCGGGCGAGGGTCACATAGGGCACGCGGATCCCACCCACCGAGAGAAGAACGCTCCTAACGGGTCTAGCGGGTCATAGGAACTTTTAACGCACGAGCGATGCGAATTATAGTCAAGGCAATCTGGGAAAGTCTCGTCTTTCGGCCTTGATAGAATTTCGGCGAGAATTTCGCTTGCGCGATTGACGTTTTGACTTTTCGGTAATGTCAGAAGATAATAGGCATGGGTCGGGCGGTAAAGCCGGATGACACGGTGTCACATTGAACTTCGTTGCATACGCCGTGCGTGAGTCAAAATCGAAGTCAATGCCGGGTCAAGATCTTGCCAATTTTTCCTTGTCGGAATTTTGGCGAGCTTCGCTTGAGCGAAAGATCTTTGGATTTTTTGGCAAAGACTCGGTCTCGACTCTTACGCATTCCGTGCGGGTCAAGGTCAAAGTCAATGTCGGAGTCAAGGTTCTACCAATTTTTCCTTGTCGGAATTTTGGCGGGGAGTTTCGCTTGAGCGAAGGATCTTGACTTCCGTTATGGACTAAGGCTTGACCTTTACGGGGATATGCAAGCTGGGCTATATGACACGGACTAGACCAAAAACCAACCAAAAGTCACGGTTTTTGAAACGTGTGACACGGTGTGCATTGGTCGACAGAGCCATGGGGAGTTTGGGATGATTCCGTGCGCGCCGGGAGCATCGTAAGGCTGTCCGTGGCTGCGGTGATAAACCATCCCGGGTTTAAAGGGACGTGCGTGCAAAGTGTACAGGGATATATAAGGTGCGCGTAGTGTGCGGTCTCCTAAAAATGTTCCTTTTGAGTTAAAACGGAGATTTTCATAAATGTGTTTTAAAGGAATGATTTTTGGGACGGGGAAAATGCAACGATAAGCACGTAAATTTTAAGGAGCCCGGTCGATCTTGGGCCCGAATAGCCCCAGTTTGCCCAAGGCTGCAGATTAACCTCAATTTTCTGGTGGAATTGCCCGAGGCCGTCAGGTCGAGAATCGAGGAGGATTGAGCCGTGCATTTGCATGGATCAATTTTCCAGGTTCCACTCCTTTGCTATTTCGGGTTGTTTCCCGTTCAAAGTATGCACAAATCCCAAGATGCAAATGATGCAATGCAAGGCAAAGAAAGCAAGCAAAATAAACGGAATCCACGATGGGAGTCTAACCCGCTCAAAGGGAAAAGCTTTCTTTTACTTTTTTTCAAAAAGTGATACCGGTACGTGGGATTGTTAAACCACCGTTTATCCCAAGCCCCGGGTTAGGGAGCGATACAGGAAGGTTAGTGGTTTCCACCTATATACCGACTATCGTTTATTTAAAAATGAAAGCTTTTCTCCTTTGGGAATTTCCCCAGCGGAGTCGCCAAACTGTGAATGTGTGCCCAAATTTTGTGGATTCACGCGAGTTTGAAGACATCCGGTTTAATTTGAAAAACGGAGTCGCCACGCCATTTTGATTTCCTCAAAACTTTGAAAAAAGGATTTATGGGTTCGGAGGTTAAGTTACCCCTTGGGAAGAACGGATCGTCGTTCACCCAAGGTGCCTTGCCGTAGCAAGTCTCCCTAGATTCCGTTTATCGTGCTTGCTTGCGTGCTTTCTTTGTGTGCATGTGTTTGAATAAAAGGGGAGGGAATGTCCCAAGTTGTCTTTCGGACGTACAAACCATTTATTGGTTGTCGCTCGGGATTTCTTGGATTTTATGTATTCGGGATTTTGATCCCGTCCTCATCTTGGACTTGTGATCATCGCTTTTTAACCTCGGGACTTGCGTGATCGAGAGAAGGACTCTCTTTTATAGTCCAAAATGAGGTTCTTTAGGAAGGAATGTCCTTAGCCCATCAATCCTACACCTTAAGACGATCGAGCTCATATAGTTGCTTCATGCTCGTCTTAAGTGATAATCGGAGATATAGGTTCAAGGTTTTATCCCTTTCTAAAGAGATTATGGAACCTTTAATGGAAGAAATGATGTAAAGATAGGATCTTTACACCGGTCCGTTCCAAGGTTGCTAATGGGGACATGGGGGAATGCATGTAAAAATGACATTTTTAGTGAAAAGA